>JAQMCW010000003.1:9188210-9205009 GCA_030068335.1 Chrysichthys cranchii
CCGCCCCCGCCCCCCCCCCCCCCCCCCCCCCCCAGTCGGTGATTGGTAGTAAATATGAATCCTTTTTGAGTGAGAATCAGCCTGTTTATACCGTATTAGATAAATAGAATTGATTTCTTTGCAGCTGTATTTAATATCGTACAAATGATTATAATTCGCATTCCATACGCATTAAGTCTAAACACATTAGTTTAATATGCCTCCCTTCTCTGGCTGCTTTTATTAGATTAATAATCATTTGTGTGTAATTTTATACAAGCAGTCAAGGTAGCATTTTTATTTGTATTATTTTTTTTTTTATTTTATTTTTTTTTTTGATGCTTGATTGCCATAATAATACTTATCCATGCCAGAGGTGGGTTGACAGGAACTGCTTCTTCAGAGCTTTTTCACCATCTCTCTCTCTCTCTCTCTCTCTCTCTCTCTCTCTCTCTCTCTCTCGCTCTCTCGCTCACTGTGTTCCTGATCTTGTGTCTCAGCCTGTGCAGTATGTGTGTGTGTGTGTGTGTGTGTGTGTGTGAATATCCGTGTGTGTGTTTGCGTTTGTTTGCGTGTGCAGCTCTTAATGCATGCTGTCGGATCCTGTCACTAAAGGCACGCACACCTGCTCTCGCTCTTGCTGTCCGTGTCTCATTCTGGAAGCAACACTGTTCAGATCCTCCCCTTACATGTCCTTGTCTTTTATCTCCCAAGCTCACTATCTGGATAAGGTAGTGAAAGGTATGGCATTCCTACTTTCCTTTCTACCTTCATTTCTCCTGCCTTTCCCACCATCTCATCCCAATATCCCCTCTTTCATCCAGCAGATGCACAGCTCACAGTTCACTTCAGCATTCAGACAAGCCTCCTTTCTCCTCTTCTCGCCCCCCTGCTCCCCACTCGCGCTTATCCCTCTTTTTTCCTTCCTTTGTATGTCCGTCCCCTTCGTCAGTCTTTTTCGTCAGTCACCGTACAGATTGCATCACTCACTAACCATGATGATGTATGCTGTTGTGATTTAAAAGAAAAGTTTGCGAACCCGTCAACGGTGGGTGAATTTCCGCCAGCGTGAAGCATGAATTGTAAACTCATTTTTATCCAAGTTAGTGGTTCTCAGCTCATTTTACCACAGGAACATTTGAACACTTGTTTATCAAGTCGTGGCCCAAATGCGGTGTAACTGTCTTGTTTTTACAAAATGAATCGTGTGGAAATAGGTCATGAACTGATGAAAACAAATGAAATTTCAACAAAGGATAAGTTTTTAAACTTGTATATTAATCCTCCATAACCATAATACTTAATAAGAACAATAAGAACAACAACAACAATACTACTACTACTACTACTAATAATAATAATAATAATAATAATTATTATTATTATTATTATTATTATAGCTCCAGAGTCACCAATTCAGTCCCGAGCTTGGCTTACGGTCTATGTGGAGTAGTTCTCCACATGTTCCTTTTCCTCCTGTGGATTTCCAGGTTCTTCCAGGTTCCTCCCACCCCCACAACATACCAGTTGATCCACTGGCTACTCTAACTTGCCCCTAGATGTAAAAAAAAAAAAAAAAAATGTAAATATGTGTGTAATGGGTCCCCTGTATTGGACTGTTTTCTGGTCCAGGGTGTAGTCCGGCTTCACACCCAGCCTTTCTGGGGCAGGTTCCAGATCCACCGTGACCCTGAGCAGGATAAAGTGTTTACTGAAGATGAAGTCATGAAAGAAATATAGCTGCAAGCAGTGATTATGGGGATCCAAGCACTATCCCATTCAATTGGTGTTACAGATTTTAGTCAGTGGATAAAATTCGAAGTGCCTGAATAACCAAGTATTTGAGAAATGATCCATCAATCATGGATTTAAAGCAGTGAACACTTAAGTACTACAATTCAGGTCTTCTGTCTAATCAGAGAATTGAAAGAAGGCATACTATCAAATTTGTCTTTTTTGTGTTTGTCTTGGTTGCAAAATTATGCATCCCATGATATTGGAGTTAGTCATATGACGTGCTCAAATAGAAAGAAACAGTCACATTTATGTTAAAGTTGGGAGGGAAAAACATATTGGCCATGTTGCCCATTCTCAAGGGATTTCAGACGAATAATTTCCAGACTTATAGAAAGGTATTCTACAGCTACAGAAAATAATTTTCCTGTAACTTGGTTGTTCTGGATCTTTTAGAATATATTCACCATTTAAGGAGAAATAGATTCAAGAGAAGAAGAAAAACAACTAAAAGATGGAAAATAACCAAAACCGACAGGGCTCCACTGTCCTTGTTAAGCTTTATTATTCTGGCGTTCAGGCACTTATCAGGTCAGAGTGACCTCCTTTGAAATAATGGAAAGTCTAGCCATGTTTTTTTCCTCCTCTTAACACTTATAAACACTCCTTATAATTGTTTCATGCTTTTATTTGCTAATAATTTGCCTCACAAAACACTTGCTACTACAATCTATCTTCTTTCCCCAATGCACTAACATTAATACATATTAACACTTACGTACAATATGTAATATATACAAGGGAGAATCCAAAAGTAAAGGCAAAGTAAAGTACATTTAAAGGCTTTAATAGACGTGACTGTGAGATATTGAACATGACACTTTTCCACATAGTCCCCATGCAAGATGATGCAATTTTTAATTGTTCGACTAGGTTCTGTATAGTTGAACAACTATACAGCTCCCGCAGAGAAGAAGTTTTTCAGCTGCCCTTGAAGCCAGGTGAGCACCACTTTCTTGACTTCATCATCAGCAGAGGTGAATCTGTGACCGCACAGCGCCTCCTTCAGTGGACCGAAGATATGATAATCGCTCAGTACCAGATCCGGGTTGCAAGGAGGAAGTGGAAGGCGCCTGAACCCGAGCCGTTGCACTGCCTCTACTGTCACTGCTGCTGTATGAGCACGTGCATTGTTATGGCGCAGCAAGAATGTTTTGGACAGCATTCCTCTTCTTTTGCTGGGAATTGCAGGTTTAAGTTAATTTCGCAGCAGTGCACAGTAATTTGCACTGTTCACTGGTTGCCCATGTGCATGGAAATTCAGCAGAATAGGCTCACCCAAAAGAACGTTAACATGATTTCCTTGAGGCAGGACTGACTTTTGAATTTCTTCTTCGCTTGAGAAGATTTCTTTTCTACTTTTTCCCTTTTTCAGATTTCTTCTTTGCTCCACTCCATTCTTTGGCTTTTTCTCTCTGGGTTATCATGTAATTTAAAAGTTGCCTTTACTTTTTGACTCTCCCTGGTATCCAGTATATTTACTATTTTTGATATGTGACAGAATCTTTATGGTTATGAACGTTCATTAGGCCGTTTTGATTTCGACAGTAGGCATTATAATTTGGCATGGCATACATGTGTGATAACAGAAATAGAAATTAAAATGAATCTTTTTGATAGACAAGAACAACACATTTAGGAGCCACCAGTTGAGAACCACCGATTAGGTCACCTGTATAAATATAGAATCTGATTTCACTAACAGCATATTCTTCCACCGCTGTGGCTGTCTTTCTCGAACAAACACACCTAATGCAGAACTCCAGGGTGTACAAATTTTGTCTAAAACTGTAACATCCTGTGTGAGCGTGAGGAGGTGAGGTGCTGATGAAGCTACATTGCAGCGTCGCTAATTAAAGAGCGCTCGGCATCACGGGCGGTGGAACGGAGGTTGAAATTGATGAAGCTATGTTACAGTCTCACTAATTAAAGAGGGCTTGCAATTGAGAAAGAGACTGAGGTGTAGTTTCTTCCCTATATTTACTTACTCTTTCTCTCTGTCTCGAACTAGGTTTCTGTCTGTCTTTAGTGATCCTTTGTCTTTTACTTCTTGTGCTCTGTCATTCTTCCTCTTTCCTCCAGACCACCTGCACAGCTAGCAGGAGTTGGCCCGGGCCATTTTTCAGACCCGCTTGACTCCAACGCCGCTTCAGTCTGACTAGCTAACACTCCGCAGGGGCTTGTCTCTGAAAGGCCTGCCAATTAAACTGAACCAGTGCCAGCAGAGAGACGATCTTTATTTATTTATCCCTATAATAAGCTTTCAGAAGTGACTAAGCTGCCACCTTCTCTGTGCAGTCTACGTAAAGCTGTTCGTCTTCAGGGATGGCAGAAGCTCTCTCAGAGATAGCTGTCTAGAAGGAGAAGTTTGGCCAAAAAACAAAACAAAAAAAAAAAAAAACCCGATATTTACACGGCTTTGCTTTTAGCCAAAACATTATTATCTGAGACATGTTTTGCCTTTGTGGTTTTACACCAAAGGTACAAGGTTAATATTGGATGGAATATTGGATTCCGGGTTTTGTTTTGTTTTTTTTCATACTGTTATGTCTCTACTGACAAAAAAAATGTGGAATTATATTAAAACTACAGAAAAAGGATAAAAAAAAAAAAAACTTGTTAGAGGTTCCTGTTAGATATATTCACCTGAACTATGTAGTGCAAGACTACAGAACAGTATCTTAGACACCCCACCCCAAATCTGACCTGTCGGCTCAAGACACGCTGAGTGTATGATGTGTACATCTTTGGTTTAACACAAGAGCTAACAAGCAGTGGAGGTCTATTTGAAACGAAGACCTAAATCTGAAAGAAAGAAAAAAAACCCAAAACATTATTCAGAACTTGGCTTTCTATCCTCAGTTGAAGGCTAGCAATGACTAAGCAGCTCATGGAAATTTGAATTCTATTGTTAGAGGAGACATGGTCTCTCTCAGGAGTCAGACTTGTGGATAGTCTGGTACTTTTTGTCAATAAATATGGCCATGAAGCACCTATTTTCTCAGAAAGAGGACATTTGTCTGACATTAGGAATCAACAACCATTTTTGTATCATGCCTTTTTGAAAAAAATACTTTCTAATAACTTTAGATGCCATCAACTTTTTTTTCCAAGGCAGGGATTATGTCTTGCTCTGAAAAGCTCGTTCTGTCACAGAGTTTGTTTTCCTCTGGTGAAGAAGCACTTTGCTCACACAGCTGCTGAAGGGCATTTGAAAACTTGCACTACGCTCAACTTTTCTCTGTCCAAAAGTTGAGAAAAGCAATGAATACTGAGTGTTGAACTTGTGTGATTCTGAAGCTTGTGGCCAGAAAAGTTTACAAAAGATATTTGGCTCCCAGAGCATCTGGAGCTGAGGCGCTGGAGACCTGAACTTCTGCTACTTCCAGTCTAAAACGACAGGAGCAAACGTTGGACAAAAAGCTGTGTACAGTTTGTACAATGGAAGGAAAAAAAAAAAAAAGGCCGTTTCTTTTTGGCCAAACTTTAATCCACCAAAAGTCTAATATATCTGGTACGTCTTTTGTAATGGAGTAGTTTGTATTTTGGCGCTCCTGAATGTGAAAGTTATTGTTATCATTTTAAAGAAGATGGAAAGCAAGGCTTCTAATCATGTTCTTTCACACACAGGATTTGCTCGATTCCTTCGTGCACATCATGCTGCACATCATGATGTATAATTCAAAGGTCTCCCTCCATACACAGTGCCGCCTTATCACAAGAGCGACTGCGCAAAGCTCTAGATGATCACGTTCCACGCTTCTCAACATACAGCCGTTTCCTTTTAAAACGCACCAAAGCATCTCATTTTTCCCTCCTTATCAGGAACCTTCCTTTTTCTCCTCTAAACCCACAATCATGCCCTCTCTTTTCCGCTCATTGCCTGTGTTGTGAGGACGTCGCACTGGTGGCTGTCGAAAGCAAAACAGAGCAAGATTTGCATTATTTAGGTAGGAGATATTTGTTTGAGAGCTGCGTCGCACTTCCTGAGAGCTGCCACATTTTATGGCGTCCGTCCTTTTATCGGCATTCACATCAGAAAGTAAAGGAGATCAGCGGTAGGGAAGTGTGGAAGGGAAGCGACAGGGCAGAGAGAGACTCTTTCAGCTTCCAGCCGAATCAGACGCCACTCTTCACAGCACTCCAACTTCATCCACCCACTCAGCATTCCACATCTCCGAATGCTGCAGCCATCCTCACTAAGTGTAGCGTAATCTGAACAGGATATGGACATGAGGACTATGAATATAATTTCGGTTAGATGAACGTTATGTAGTCATTAGAATCATGTAATATTTAGGACGTCAGGTTTTCAGGGTGCTCCGAAAATGTTCTTACCCAACGTTTGTAAATGTCCTTGCAGTGTCGCTGCGACATTTTGCTGGAGCATTAAGATTTCCGTAAACAGTTTGGGTTTTTTTTTTGTAAAGGAGTAATATTCTAATAACATTCCCAAGCAAACCATTATTAGACTAGATGTTAACATTACAGCCTAGGCTTTCCGCATTTACTGAATCTTCTAACAACGTTCTGTTAGCCTGGACTATACGTGGAATGAAAAAAATAAAGCAATAAGACACGTTATGGTGATTTGATCGTAGAACTGGGTGTTCTTAGGCATGATAAAAAGCAATTTGGGGGGAAAAAAACAGCGTTTCAAATAAATGATTTAATTTATTATTATATCAATCGCAATTCTTCTGGCATGCAAAATAGTTAACAGTAAAGTTATGTTGCTAAGCAGCATAATGGGCGGGCATAATTTAATGAACAGGACAGCAGTTTTATTTGTTTAAGTCCTCGTGGCGCGTTAATAAAGATTTCGATTGCCGTGATGCCGTCAGAGGTGTGTGCCTAGCGAGGATTATACAATAGGAGGAGGAGCATCCAGGAGCATTGGACGAGGGGCATCCAGTCAGACGTTAGATCCAAAATTATAAATTCTATGCAGGATGATTAAAAGTGTTCACGCTCTGATTTCCATAATTATGCAGGAGGTTTTCAGCACCTCAAATCCAAGCAGGTTTTCGAGTACCAAAATTCACACCGAAGCCTTTTAAAACGATGGTTTTGAGATTGACTGCAGCACACAGCATCGTTCTCCGTTCCCGGTCCTCTCTCCCAGGTTCTCTCTTTATCTCTTTTCCAACCAGTAGAACGCTAGATCCATTCTACGGCGCTAATGAGAGCATATTGATTTGGAGAAACTCTGCATTGGGTGTCTGCTTTGAAGCGATATGAGGAGCTTAACAAACGGCGTATCAAAATGAATCACCCAAAGTCAAAGGCGGTTATTTCAGACTCACTAAAACAGTTTGAACAGGTGATAGAATCTTACATAGATAATCAGTTGTGTTTGCTACATAACTCCAAACTTCACCCCCTTTTTAATCTCTCTCTCTTTAGCCTATGTTTCGGAATCATGTACGGCTAATGAGTTTGTTTTCAGCCTGGATTCTTCACTATTAACATGGTCATTGTGCTTGTGTGTGCACAGAGGGTTGCCCGGGTCTGTGTAACGGCAACGGCAGGTGCACGCTGGGTAATAACGGCTGGTATTGCGTGTGCCAGCTGGGCTGGAGAGGAACAGGCTGTGACACTTCCATGGAGACGTCCTGCAGTGACACCAAAGACAATGACGGAGGTAAACAAACACGAGACTGCAATAGTCTGTCAGCCTGTCTGAGCGTTTCTTTATCTCTTCAATTTATCTAAACCTATTCGTCTCTGCTATCTAAATGTCCTGAAACGGAACTGTTTTGAACCTGTCATCATGGTTTTGTGTTCTACCTGAGCGCCTGCACCGTTGACTGTTCAGGTAGCTCTTTAAATAACTGCAGATGTGTACCAACCTGCCTCTGGATGCATTCAGTGTAGGAGAGCGACGCCACATCAAGTAAGAATTAGATACTCGGAGCTCCTTAAGCTGAGATCGTGAGCATACGAAACCCCACAGAGCCGGCGCCTTCCAATCCCAGCATGCACTAGCTTCGGGGTAGGCTCCCCACAAAGTCCAGAAATAAGCCGCAGCTTGCACCTCTGACAAAATCTTCCAAGACCTGAGAAGGCACAGGCTCCAGGGATATACGCCGCCGCCGGGGAACACTCCTGGCCATGATATGCAAAGACCCTGCCCCACCGCTGACTGCTGTGCTTTATGCAACCGTACATCTCCTTGTTTTTGACAACTCTACATTCCGACTCGAGGCTGAACATATGTTGTTGGAGGATGATCTGTGCCGGAGCAACGCACAATCCAGACTAACATGCAAATTACACTCGCTCTCATTTACCGTACTGTTCAGTATAAGGCCAAAGCACATTAAACCGTTCTGATTTACATAAGTGTCTACTCAGCAGCAAAACCCCTCTCAAATGTGCGCAGTAAGAAGTTATGAATCGATTCGTGTGTGACAGCAGAGGCAGGCGTTAAAGAGGCAGCAGTGTGACGTCTGCCAGGAGATGTGTTATTTTTGTCTCTCTGTCCATCTGGCCAGAGTGCTTCCTGAGAGCTAAGAACGAGAAAGAGCGAGGGAGCCATGACCCATTTCAGAGCTCTAAAGTGTCCCTCTCCTGGTCAGGAGTCTTGAATTATTCGACCTGAATTACAGGAAGGAGCAATGCAGCCAGAGGAGGTGTAAAAAATGACGGGTTAAAGCATTAAAAGATTTAAAAAAAAATATGGGAAATTGCAGGAGAAAGCGGGCCTATTATAAGGTGTCTCTAAGTGAATTTGTTTAATTACAGTGTAGAAAAGATAAACAGGTTATTTCTAACCGGGCAATTCCACTTTTCAAACCCACAATGTTCTGTGTTTTGTCATTAGTAAAGATTATTTGTATAAATTGATATATTTATTCTGAAATTAAGGCTGGTTTACTCACCTAAATTGGATTATAAACTGGACCTTTGGAAAGGTCACAACAATACAGCCATTGTCTTGTACTGTTTTTTTTTTATTGTAAAATGTATGTATGAGTGTGAACAGCAAAACTGTAACAAAAAAAAAATGTAAAAATGGATCATTTAAAATGCACTAAATATTCATTTATTAGCAACTGGGGTTACCTTAGGGGGTTTTGTATTATTTCTTTATTTTAATTTTATCATTTCCAAACCCTTTAAGGTAAGATGGTATATATTTCAAGTGTCATATATATATATTTATTTATTTATTTATTTATTCATTTATTCATTCATTTGTTTTTTGTTGGTTTGTTTTTGTTTGTTTTTTATTTAAATAGTTTTCAATTAGGAAATCAATTCAGTTGGTTTAGCAAATGTTGAAACATCTTGAAGATGGTTTTTGTTTGTTTGTTTGTTTGTTTGTTTGTTTTTTGTTCAATGGATTTTTAAAAATCTGAAATCTCCTATAATTTCTCATACCCACATTTTAGCTACCGGACGACCCCGTGCATCTTCCGCACAGAGGGATTTTTCTAACACTACTCCTCTAAATGAACAGAAATCCTGTTGGTTGAACACTTGATTGATTTCTCTTGTTTCCTCAGACGGCCTGCTGGACTGCATGGACCCGGACTGCTGCGTGCAAACGTCATGTCACATCACGTCTCTGTGTGTGGGTTCTCCGGATCCGTTGGACATCATCCAGGAGACACAGATGTCTTCTGGTCCAAGCAACCTGCACTCCTTCTACCAGCGTGTGCGCTTCCTGGTGGGCCGAGACAGCACGCACATCGTTCCTGGACCCAACCCCTTCGAGGCTAGGTGAGTTGAGTAATGCCTTTACAGTGAGTCTTAATGCAGATTTGTTCTTTACAGGCCTGGAACACTGATCTTCATCTCATTTATCAGCGGTATGTACAATGATAATGCTGTTTATTGAAATAGATGGTTAAAGCCGACGCAGAATAAGAGACAGAGGTGACATGAATGAGCAGCAAGCGAGAAAGGAATGGACGAATGAATTGAAGTTAAGCACTTTGTTAAATAAAATTAAAAAAAGCTTTGCGCAAGCAGTAAACAATTTATTTAAAGGAAATTATCGCTAAAATCCCCACAGTGATGGGTCGATTCTAGTGTAGTGAGTGACTGTTTCATATCTCCTTTGGCTTGTTGTATTTTTTTCTCTGAAGATGTTGGTGCATGCGCATTGTGTGTTATTTTTAGACTATTTGGCTGAGGAATTGTAGATCAGATCACAGGAGTACAGCAACAGCACGGGCTGCATACACTGGCATGTTTCGAGAGTTGTGGTGTGTGGAAATGCCTTTGAGTGCTTCTCCCATAAGCAACCGGGGCACAGGATACCTTCCACACGCCCCCAGATAAAAAAAACAAAAAACAAAACCCAGTGCGTCCCGTGTGGCTTCTCTGAATCGCACTGCCTTTTTTCCTTGTTCCCTTTACATTTCTTAACTCTAGTGGGATTCTTTGGCGATGCATTTACGTCTGTCGTGCTTGCGAGTCTCTCAGCATCCTCCCTCTAAGCTCATTTAAGACCAACACAGTAGGCAGAGGCACAAGGAAGAAAAGCAACTCCGAGGGCTCACGGAGCATCCTTTCACTTATCATTCATCAAATTGCAGAAGAAACATCAAGGCTGGAAATGTGGGAAAAAAGGCACATATAAAAAAGAAGATCTAAAGAGGAAGCATATTTGGAGAATGGCTCTAAGGGTCAAGCCTTACAGCGCACTGATGTTTTGATCCTGTCTTCTTCAGGCTTTGGTTTAAATATGCCAAAGAGGTCTTGGCTTTATATTTTTAGCCTCCTGAAGTGCGTATGCATGGCTTTATGAGAAGCTTTCAATCATTTGCCCTACATGCCATAATTTGCCTTACAGAGCACTGCAACTTCGTAGTGAGACTTAAAGCCAAATGGCTTCTGCTTTGTACATCGGCGTCTCCAGATTGTCCAATCTCCCTCGTTTCTGATCCATTTCTAATGCTGCTTTGATCACTTCAAAGTCCAGGCCACTAGCCTAATTCCCCACTCTGCTCCCACCCCGACTTCCTCAGGCTTTTCTCAGCTAAGCCTCCACAAAAGTTTACCAAGTCATCGCATCCTCGGCCCACTAATATCGAGACGTCTGGTGTGTAGAAGCTTCCTCAAACTGAAGCTCATAACATAAAGATGACAAGAAGGCAGCGTCTGATACAGCTTTTGTGGACACGGCGGTGCGTACTCGTGGACTGCCCTCCAAATAAGAGCTGACATTTTCTAGAAGTGACATTCAACAAGGATTTCGGAGTGGTTCAATACAAGGAAGTGCTTCCTTTTATTTATATATAAAAAAGACAACAAATTCCTAAAGCAGCAATGAATCACCGGACTTAAGCTTTGCCTCTTCTCACCTAAAAATACCAGCTGTTATATATTATTTAGCACTGTTCATTCTGCTGACAGCTGTGAGAAGGCTTGGCAGGCTCTCAGCTCTCAGGCTCGGATGGGACACTCCGACACGGGATGTGCCAGCAGGAAACAGTTCCCTCGTCGTCACCTGATCAGCCCCTCTGTATCGATCCTTTCCCCCTTTTTCTATGTCAGAGTCCTCTTTCCCGATGCGTCCTGCTACTAAAAAGCTTCTGAGGCGCCGCACGCAAAAGCCACCGCGCTTTTAATGGGACACTTAATACAGCAGGCTACATCATTTGAGAGCATGTGGCTGAGCAGGCAACAATGCAACACTGTTCTTTTTTTTTTCTTTTTTTCTTCTGCTATTTCCAAAATTTGATGTTGTTTTATATGTACGCGCATGCAGACAAACATGACACGGGATCCACGGCAACGCTGCATCAGCTGAAACCAGAGGTTTTCACCCCTCAGAGTTAAGGAGACGTATGTGTGTCCGTTTTGATACCGGAGATGAGGGAGATAAAGAATACGCTTTATTTCATTCCTCTCCATTTAGCTGATTTAGAAAGCTGGCGTATAGCTTTGGAACAGAGAAACTCTTATGCATGTTAATGCACTCCTAATGAGAGCTGGAGCATGCTTTATGTGTTCGTTTTCCTGCGCTTTAAAAGTAATTGGCTGATGCAATGATGAGGCAGCTTCTTTCGGAAAGATGCTGCACTTGTAAAACGGTCCACACACGCGCGATAGAAAACCCTCCATAGCCGGGGTCGTCAACTGGAGGGCCGTCGTCCTGAAGTAAACCCAGAAAAGCATTTCAGTGCCTTGTAAAAAAGAAGTTAAAAAAAAAAAAAACCTATGAAAAATACCTGAATAAATAAAAGCACCTGAAAATATACTGTAGTAGAGGTGCCAAATGTACTACAAAATGCTTAGAGTTTAGCAAATCTAGTTTTTAAAACATGAACCATTGTGGCTTTTGAAGCAGATTCTCTGCTGTGGTTTATCCAGTCCTGCTTTTATGTAAATTATTTAGCTCAAGGCAGCTCATCAGACCAGACCCTAGCAACTGGGCTAGAGATATTAAGTCAGAAAGAGGAGAGGTTTTTTTGCAAGCTATCATAGATTTTACTTTTATTTACCGACTCGGACCTGATTATAGGGTTGGACGATGGGGCAGTGCTTAGCACTGTCGCTTCGCAGCAAGAAAGATCTGGGTTCGAACCTGGTGGCCAACTGGGGCTTTTCTTTGCAGCATTTGAATGTGCTTGTATAGCTTTCTTCTCGGTGCTCTAGTTTCCTCCCACAGTCCAACGACATACAGATTAGGTCATCTGGCTACTCTAAATTGGCCATAGGTGTGAATGTGACTGGTTCTTCGTCTCTGTGTTACTGCGCCTCTGACAGATAAACAATATACTGTAGATGATTGATATATGGATCTGGGTATAGAACACTGATTGATTATGAAAAGGTAACTTTTTTTTAATTAAAAATAGCTCACAATGAAAACAGAAGGCAAATGGACAAAAGCATATGCAAATTCAAAAATTCAAGGCAAAAACACTTCCAATGGTCTTAATTGTAGCCATAATGCAATCTTTAAAAGCTGACTTTTGTTGGCATTTAGTTATGTTAGCTGCTTATCTGGAACATTGAAACCAAGTAACTTTACATAACAGAACCTTTACCAATGTTAGTCCAAAGCCCCTTAGGTCTGTAGCTTCAAGCTATCATGTTTCGGTTTAAACCTGTAAACACTGGTGAACAAATGGCACCTGTTAACACGTCATATATTTTTCAGCTTGAATTTAACAAAAGAAGACTTGACAATACTTCTTTTGGCAAAAGTCTTCGTCTGAGATCAAGGCAGATCCAGCACGCAGTTTATTTCCTTTTGAAATAATGAGACTGTCAGCGCATCGCCACATGTGTTGTTTTACTGCACTTCAACTCCAGTTGAAACGTGTTATTATTTTGCCCATTAGTGCCAGCGAATAGTCCAACCGCTTTCAGTTTTCCTGCAGAGCACAGCAGAAAGAGAGCCCCACTAGATCTGTTCTTGTGACGTGTCCTTTTGAACCGGTAAACCTCCTCATAAATAAACCTTCCCGTTTCCTGCGGTTCGGGAAGTCTGCTGAGGGTTTTTTTTTTTTTGTAGATTTGAATTCTGCTGTGATCGCTCACGTCTCTCATTCCCTTTCGCCGTCTCTCGCTGTCTCTCGTTCTGTCTCCCTCTCTGCTATGTGTCTCCGTTTAATATCAATATTAAAATCGTATTACCAGTATCAGTTCTCCATGCGTCCTGCTCAGCCATGCCCTGCCAGGCGTAAAGAAAGTTCCACGTCTGTTGACGTCCATAGTCCGCTGAAACATGAATAATTGGCTGTGACACGGTTGCACCCTCTTCCACTCTTTTCTCTCATTATCACCCCACAAGTCTTTTCGGGGGCTTTGGTTTGGACTGCATGCAGTGATATTGTTTATAAAGAAGCAAAGCTAAATCAAGGACTGTTGAAGGAGAAAAGCGGCCCAAATTAGCATAAAGCCGTGCTCCGTGGGACCAGGATATTGTTAGGTGAACGATTTTGCCTGCAGTAAGGACACGACGAGGGCGGCCTCTTACTCACCAGTGTTAATTGTTTCCGCTATGTGGCAAATATTTAAGAGCTAACTCTTCCTCGGTCCGACAGGGCCTGATATTTTTATTTGTACTATATCGAGCTTCTTAAATGACACCGCTGGATATAACGCAGGCATAAAAGCCTTCTTGATGTACAGTGTGTTTACTTCTTAAACATCTTATGAAGTCTCCCTTAAGCTCTACTTCATGTGACATTGAACTTCATAACACTTGTATCCTGCAGTTAAGCCTCTTGCTGCGAGTTCAGAACCATTAGAAGTGTGTGATTGATTTTTAATATTGATCCGCCAGCCTCGTCTCGGCCAAGGTGACAGATAACATCTTTCGAATGCAAGATCGTTTCCAACCCAAGTAGAGTAGCTGAAAACACCAATTCGGCGCCACACTGTTGTCCTCGCTCATCTAAGCAGACCCTGTTTTAATGAGGATGAAAGTTTAAAGCACTGTCTATGAAAACCCTTTTCTTCTTCTCATTATCTCTTTTTCCTTCAAGGCATGGAACCCCACTGTGGTCTCCTCTGAGCTGTCGGCTGGGTCGAATTCATTATTTACGCAATTAGAAATGGGGTACCATGAGGTGCACGGTGCCACTATGTGTCTCCATGTTTGTGCGGTCTTATGTGGCAGGATTTCGGGTTGACTCACTGGCTTTGCGCTCACGTCTCTCTGTGCAGTCACGCCTGCGTCATCCGAGGGCAAGTGGTTACGTCCGATGGAACTCCGCTAGTGGGAGTGAACATCAGCTTTATCAACAATCCTGCTTACGGCTACACCATCACCAGGCAGGATGGCAGGTAAGATGCTCTTTGTAATCGTTTACAAAATATTTATCCCCGGCGTGCTCTTAACACCTTATTGAGCTAGCTTAGCCTATACAATTATAACTTGTACTATACCCAGTAGATCATAATATCATTACAGTTACTATCAATGGAAATAGACATAAAACCAGTTTATGTGCTTGGCAATCCTCCTGATATCAGAGTCGTGTGCACAAGTCAGAGTCAAAAAAACAGTTGGGTTTTGTTTTGTTTTTTTTAGATAATTGGGGCTATGCAAAAATACCGTTTTGTTTCATATTTTCAAAGCTAGTTCATTTTTACCGATTATACCGGTGCCTCAAGGTGGAGAAGGCATTACGTTTTTGGGCTGTCCATCTAACCTACAGCGTGTCCGTTCATCTGTGCATCTGTCCGTCCAGGCGCGTGTCCGTGCGTCCATCCAGTTCTTGCTAACGTGATATCTCAAGAACGAGTGGTTAAATGTTTGCAGGATTCATACAGTATATCCTCCAAACATTTAGCAGATGAAATGATAGGCTACAACATGGTGAAATTGCTCATCACAACAAGGTGAAATTTTGAAAATAGTTTTTCTTCAATAGCTTAGAAGTATATTTGAAAAAGACACGATTATTTTGAGGCCTGCAAATTAGTAACAGGAATGACTAGAATTGCTGACGCATTCTCTCTGATGCTGTGGTGATCCTCTCAGCTTTTACTTCACCACTAATAAACCCATGAACAACTAGCAAGTCCTTATTATACTCCTAATATGTTTAAAGAATTAACATTCTTTCATCTTTCATTCTTTCATAACATTCATTCATTTGTTTTTTGACGTTGGTCATGTCTTAATAGCTGTTGTTTAAGTAATTGGAGTTCTCTCTGCTTGGCCTTCCCTTCCCTGTTTTAATCCACAAATAAACCCCCATCTTTTCCGCTTGTTTTCCACCTACCCAGTAACTCATTTGCATTCCGTCTTCTTTTGCTTTCTTTTAGTTTGCAAACTCATCCATACATAAACATGCATTATCCCTTGCTTTATAAGTTTTATTACTGAACAACTAGTGCATGGTTTTATGTCCATTGATGTATCTATACAGCGTCCTTGAGATGATAGACCAATTATTTAAACATGACAGAACAAATCTTGCAATATTTGATGACCTCTCCTGACATTCTGGCAGCGTCAGTAAACTATATGCCTTAAGATGTAACTTGAGTCTATGTGGTGCTCCAGGTTTTGCATACAGGAGTTAAAACAAATGACTTGTACCACCATCATCCAGACCAGTCAGGGCAAGGAGGCATCTCTACCTACCTGCTAGGCCTAGGCACTGTGCATAAATGCATTCCAGGGGTTAGCTCAGTTTGTATTCTGCTTGTGTTGATATTAGATGTTTTATTTATTGCGGTATATACGCAGCGTGCTAAAAAGCCACCTTGTCTTCTTTGAAACTTTCTGAGTAATGTTTGATGTTCAGCACCCCGAACTACACGTCAAAGCTGTGTAGGGGGTATTTGGAGAGAACTGAAGCAGTGGTGTCTGTAATGAAATGCTCTGGCCAGTCACTGACCTGAACCCAAGCGAGTTTCTTTGGGAAGTTTTGGATGAAAGAGTTAGAGACAGATATGTCCAAATGGCTCCAGACACTCCCTAGAAGTCCTGCAAGAGACATATTGGAGCATGAGGAATGTCCGAGGTTGTACCTGCTTTTCCCCAAAGGATCTAGTCAGCTTTTAAAGGGATAATCAGTGACTTGGATGGAAGCTAGCTGTTTAGAAGCTTTAAGTACAAACAAATACATCGTCTGCCTTCAGTGTTCTCTGCGAAGCTATGCCTCGAACAGATGGATGCGTACTGTCTTAGCTAGAATGACTTCATTACTGTGCAAGAGGTGGAGCTTTCTGTGTTGGTATTATTGACAGAAAAGTAGAGGCGCCTCCTCGTCCTGATTGGTTGAATGGTGTTGGTCTGCATCTTTTAGGGATTTTTTTTCCCTTCGGTTTAGGGAACCTGTCTGTAGGAAAGGTTTACCTCCGAGTCGATATTGTGACAGCTGCCATAATATGAGTGTACAAAAGTCATGGATTGTAGCTTTAAGTTATACTGATAAAGAAAATGACTATTTATTAAAATTAATGAATTTTTCATTGTACAGTAGCCCATAGAGGATTTAATTAGCGTGCACACACACACACACGCACACACACACACACAAATGCGGCTCTATCTTGAGCCCTATTGAACACCTCAGACTGAAACACACCCTTTAATCCCT
>JAQMCW010000003.1:9221038-9232997 GCA_030068335.1 Chrysichthys cranchii
TAGCAAGCATCAAATTTGAAATGAGCTCATTTTGTGCATAAAATTGTAAAATTTCTCAGTTTAAACATTTATGTTATATTATCTATCTTCTGTTGTATAAAATATTGGCTCCTGAAATTCGAAAGTCTTTTAGTTTTAATTTTATTCAAATTTAAAGAACGTCCCAACTTTTCTGGAATTCGGGTTATATATAATCTGAATTCCTCTTGGAGCGTAAGCAGTGATGGAAGGATGGGTGATGGATAGAGTAGACATTATTTTAGGTAATCCCAATAAAAGCACGTCATGAATGGAATGAAAAGCCTCAGGCCATTAAATGTGAGTTTCTCTTGATCTGCTTCCGTTCAAGTCTGGTAATAATATGAAATGCCTTCTCCTGGAATAGGAGAAATCCTATTGCTCCATGACAGGAGGATGCCTTTATAAATAAAGCTGAATTGAATTGAATCAGCAGTAAAACCTCATGACTACTGTTACCTTACACCGGAAAGAAGATGAAATAAGAGAAAAGAAAGTGCTCTCTAAATAAATAAATAAATCCATCCATGCATACCTACAGAGTGAACCCACCTAATTAATCCATGCAGTGTATTTGATAGTATGTTATAGTTTAATGTTTTTGGTATGTTTTGGGTTTATTTCACATTAAATTATTTTATCATAATATTCTCAATAACCAGTTTAACATCTTCCACCATCTCCTCCAGGCATCCTACACAAAGGCAATGGGGAAAATGTATTCATTTCCCAGCAGCCCCCAGTCATCGGAAGCATCATGGGTAATGGGCGGCGGCGCAGCATCTCCTGTCCAAGCTGTAATGGTCTGGCTGACGGGAATAAGCTTCTAGCTCCGGTGGCTTTGGCCTGTGGCTCAGACGGCAGTTTATTTGTGGGTGACTTCAACTACGTCCGTAGAATCTTCACCACTGGGAACGTCACCAGCGTTCTGGAGCTTAGGTACATCATGTCTGCTACAGTTCATACTCCCACTCACATACACAGTTATTGATTAATTGTGAGACTTCTGAGATAAGCTTCTTGACTGATAGTGGTTATCAGCAACTCTTTTAATATCTGGAGAGCTTTACACAGAGTTAAATGGGATAGACGTTTATGGAGAGCAGTGAAACGGTTTCTATATAGTGTTGTGTTGTGTAATCTCTCACACTCTGTCCACTCTGTAATATTAACCCCTTAAAATCCAAGCTTATTGTAATTACTCATCTTAAGCGTATAATACAATAATACTCATGTGAGCTGTTTATTATCTACAGTAAAATCAATGAATAATATTGTAATTGGGGAGCCACTGATGCATCCTGGGAGTTTAAGGGGTTAAAACCTTGGTACATTATTCTACCTTTGCAACGGGTAATATGATAATTGATTTATCATATGCATTTTATATTTTTTATATCTTTCCTGCATGAGCTGAATACTAACACACTGCAAACTCGCTAATCCTAACCTCTGCTAATGCTTTGGTTATCTTCCTTCTTTTTTCCTGCTGTTCTTATCAAACGATACAGAAATAAAGATTTCAGACACAGGTAAGAGATTTCTGAAAGGATCACTTCTTCTTTCAAGCATCACCCATTTCATAATAATATCTCATGTCATACAAGGCACTTGAGACTGGAAGGATTTGCCAAAAATCATGCCATATGGGCAAGATCTGTGCTGCCAGCCTGAGCGTTGAGTGAACATTCTGACACAGCTACCCACTCTGTGCATCAGAAAGATTCAGATCTCCCACAGTGGTGAAAAGGGCAATATGATGACAGTCCGTTGGATATGCTGATGGCCATGGACAGATGTTAGCCTCATGCACACATTTCCACCATTGCCTGGATTGTGGTCACACAGTAAAGCAAACATTTGCAGAGAGAGGTATGTGAATGTATCAGAGAGAGCCAGATTCCCAGGACTATTATTTGAAATGGCAGACAGGTAGATGGAGCAGCCATGTCAAGTCATGGACTTAGCATAAGCCCTGTTTCAGTGATTTAAATTTTTTTACCCCGAGGGGACATGGCTCCCATAACGACAGGATCCACCACTAGGAGAAGGGAGGAAAAAGCTGACTGCCTTATAAATAGCCTAATTTGACATTTTGGTCAGAGAAAAATTACACACTTAACTGCTTTTAGAGCCATCCAAATGTGCAGTTCATTAATGAAGTTTGGTGTCACGAACTATAGTTCATCATCCAAAATGCTCTCGGCTTCAAATCGAATGTCTGAGGTTAAAAAACATTGTAGGATGTGTGCGTGTGAACATTACTTCTCTTCACGGAGGACAAGCCTTAGTTGTCCACGAGCAGGTGTCTGGCATGACAGTGAGCAACTGTGCTCAGGTTTGACTGACAGGACATGAGTGATGTTTGAGACTGGGCAGAGGTAGCCTGGCGAATACCAGCTGCTTGCAGTCTTCACAGAAAAGCCGTCTAGCAAGAAGTGCTATTGATTGATCTTCATGCTGGCAGGTCATGGCTCCCGTGGTGAACGTTTCAGTCCTATTCAGGAAAGAGGAAGGCTTTACACATTCTGTCTGCCTCCATATGAGCAGAATTGCAGCATATGGCTAAGTATAGCTATAGATTTTACCTGGTAAGATCCTAACCCAAGTCTGCAGCAAGAAACCCTGCCACTATCTGGTGAGGGCTCTCCTATCATTCCGCCTTCCCACTTTGACCAAAAAAAGTACTTTTTTTGAAAGCTATACCAAAGCTCAATGCAAGGGTACAGCAGTGGTGTCCCATTCCATTCCTGGTAGACAGGAGTCTGCCTCCTGTGATAAACATTTTAGTTTGGAGCAGGAATTAGGAAGGCTTGACGCATTCCGTCTGTGTCTATATGAACAGAATTGCAGCATATGGCTAAGTATAGCTATAGCTTTATGTCCTAACCCTGGTCTCCAGCAAGGATCCGTTATCATTTGGGTGAGTAATAAAAGGCTTCCTCAATGTTCTTTTCATGGTTAGCTATTCCAGCTTTCCAGTGAGATTTTTCTTCAAGTCATTTCTTAATGGGAGTCCCTTTGTTTCAGGGTTCTCTCCAAGAACCATTAATTGATCTCCCAGGGGGATGAACCAATGAACATTTCGGTTTGGAGCCTCATTGTTTTTTTTATGTTATTTGAAAGACTGTCACAGGGGCTATATTCATTGTTAAACTGGGAGAATGTAGAAATGTGAGCCGTGTTAACTTGTATTCAGGTGTTAATGTCTATGTAAGGCTGAGTG
Source organism: Chrysichthys cranchii (assembly GCA_030068335.1). NCBI lineage: Eukaryota > Metazoa > Chordata > Actinopteri > Siluriformes > Claroteidae > Chrysichthys > Chrysichthys cranchii. Next base: position 9,224,283 of record JAQMCW010000003.1, read on the forward strand.
TGCGTGAGAGTGTGATTGCGTGTTAGACCTCATTGCCATGTGCTGTGACCGTCAATATGGTGTACCTTCTCTGTCTGAGCCGTCGTTCATCATCACGATTACCCATTGTGGAATACAGTTATCCCCCTGAAACTGGCTGTAGCAAGGGGAGTAGAGCGTCCATGAATTTAGGATTTATTCCACACATAAAAGAGTATGATGGGAAGACCATGTGCAGTACAGCAAACCAGTGATATACCATTTGAACTTTAGGGAACTGAGAGAACTGAGGCAGCTTGCCAACCATGCCCCCGTTCCCTGCTGCTCCTTGACAAACCAAGGCCGAAACTTTTTGCGACAAACCCTATTTGCCCCATTCCAAATGGAGGTCATCACTCAGTGTGGTCATTGGAGGCAGAAATGACTTTCTGCCCTCAGGTCAGCTGGAGCAGCCTGTTTCCACGCATGCAGCAGAAGGTCAGTTGTCATTCCGCATAACAAATTAGACTTGGCAATAGGACAGATCAGCTTCTTCTCTTGCTCCACATTCCTTTGAGGTCTTGGGATTTGGCATGGCTGCCTACACCCTAAGCGATATTCAGGGACTGTGAAGAATCAATCTAGAATTCTGCTTCTTAAACAGATAAGTTATTACCATTAATGATATGTAGCAGGACCTCACTGTCTTGAAGCCCTATAGCCTAAGCTATATTTAGGTCACCATTGCCTGCTTCTCTAGGACAGACACTAGAAAAGAGCAAATCTTTTCAGAGAATTGCGATATTTTCTGACTCTTGACCTTTTTAACTCTCTTAAAGCATTTCTCTCATCTTGACCTTTCATGCTGTGTTCATGTGGAGATAAGCATTCATGTTAAGACCCACAATAGGACACTAAAACAGATCAGGTCTCTATGAGCCATCTTGGGGAGTTACTGTGGATGAGAAGGTGGTTATTCTGAAAACTGCAAATGATCAAGAGAAGCTATGTTCAAATAAGTTAATTAGAAAGAAGGTAGAGGTAAAAGTAGATCTTTCTTTTAAGCATTTGTTACTTCATAACTCCAGTGTGGTTCCCATGCTGCCTCCTTATTTTGGCCCACCAGAAATGCACATATTTTCTTGAAAGCTGTACCAAATCTCAATGAAATGGTACAGTGGGGTGCCCCAGTACAGTCCTGACAGACTGGAAGCTGGCTTTAAAACCTTACCTGGTAATCTTGGGCCTTTGAACAGGAAAAATGGCTCAATTCTGCTGAACTCCAGCCCTTCAGGCCTTGCATTAAGCACCCCTGAGGTTAGGGAAGGATGAAAACTGCATTAGTCACTCTTGGTGTCTGAGTGTACATCAGCTGAAGTGCCCAGCAGCAAGCTAGAATTAGCCAATGTGTGATTTCCGGAAACTTTAAATGACAGTACAGGTGCCTTGCTTACTTTATTTGATTAGTTGTAGAGGGGAGGGCAAATGCCTGAGTAAAGTTTGTGTTCCAGCAGGTAGCTGGCTTTCTCACTCCAGCTTGATTGGAGCTATTTTGTCAGGCATTGATGTTTGGCGAGCCCCTGTGTGGATGTAGGAGATGGCTGTGTCAGCTTGACTCTGTTGTATAATGGGCTATTTGTTGAGCAGTGTGCCATTTTCCTTTGAAAATGTATAATGTTTTAGATACCAGAGCTCAGACCACATACATCTCTATAAGAAAGCTTTCCTCTCATGGGAAATTGGCAGACCACCTACCTGTATGCACTGACAACACATTAGCCGCCTGGTGTTTTTACCCGGCAAGGGAAAAAGCCTACATTTGATTGTTTAACAGAGGTACACATATTGAATATGAATGCAATAAACATCACACAGATGTCTCTGGCAGCTGTAATGGTGGTATATAATTGGGTTAGGCTTTTGAACTTGGCATGGTATGCACTGCATTTCTCCATCATGGGTTTTACGTACGGTGTGAACATCTGGTTCCCAGGTCTGATCGCGACTGTGATTACACCTACAACGATATCAGTTCCACTGTTAGGGATGTGTGGAGAACATTCTACAAATACTACATCTTATTGTGTAGCAATTTCTCTCCACAATCATGTCACGTGCATTTATAAGACACAAATGCAAATTATTTGGGCCAACATTTCTTTCCTTTTTTTTTGTATGTAGTAACAGTCCTGCCCACAAGTACTACCTAGCCACAAGTCCGGTGTCAGGAGCTCTGTACCTGTCAGACACCAGTAGTAGGAAGGTGTTCAAGGTGAAGTCTCTGAACATGGTGAAGGATGTGGCTAAGAACCTGGAGCTGGTGGCTGGGACAGGGGACCAGTGTCTTCCCTACGATGAGACGCGCTGTGGGGACGGAGGCAAGGCTGTGGAGGCTACGCTGACTAACCCCAGAGGTAAGAGCCTGAATCATTTTACTAAAGAGATGTCAGCAAGCATTTACATTTAAGAATACATTAAAAAAGGCAACTGAACAATGCAATCAACAAATGAAAGATAATCATTTGGAAAGATTCTTGCTTACTGTTAGCCACATTATTTAGCAATAAAATGCCCAGCAGTACCAGTACCAGTGGTACTGTGGACCAAATAGTAGCTTTTTTAGATTTCTAAAAGGGATTTCATTGGAATCTTTTCTGAAACAGAAACCTGTTTAATCTTTAAGGGTTTACCCAGAGAACAAAATTAAGAACCCTTCAGCATACCTGTGGCATCTTCCTGTCAGCTGTGATGCCACATGTATATTTTTATTTATTTTTTAAATAACGTTCTTTGGGTGGCATGGTGGTGCCATGGTTTGCACTGTTACCTCACAGCAATAAGTTTCTCGAACCTGGCAGCTCTCCCCATGCCTGCTTGGGGCAGATTAGGTCACAAGGCTTCTCTACATTGCCCTTAGGTGTGATATGAGTGTGAATTGCTTTGTCTCTGTGATAGTGGTGAGATAGATTGATGACCTTCCCAGGGTGTACCCCGCCTCTCACCTGAAGTCAGCTGGGATTGACTCCAGCTTCTCCTGCAACCCTGACGGATAATTGGTATACATAATGGACAGATTATCCCTACAACAAGACTTGTTACACAAATTGTTTACACAAATCCCAATTTTTTTCAGATTTTATTGTGAATTGAGTTTTACCTAGCAAAGTTCAGAAGGGTTCTGTCCTTTACTGTTCTGCCTAATTTTCATCCTTTTGTTGTTCTTTTTACACATTTCTGACCTCACCAAGCACAAAAAACCTTTCCGATTTGAGTAGCGTGTGCAGAAATTGGATTGATTTTGGGTAACCACACAAAAATGGCTTAAGTCTGATTTAAAATGTCAGATTTTATGTTATTCCTTGCCTTCAGTTTAAACAAAATCTTTCCTGCTTAGACCAGATATGCCAAGAAAACATACTTAACCTGCTGATCTGAACATAGCTTAAGCTGCTGACAGCTTTTCTGTAAAGGCATTATGTAAAATCTTGATTATGGCTTTTGCCCTGCTGCGCTGTTTAGTTACAGCTCTCTGAAAATGCTCGCTCTGAAGCACACTAAATAAGAAATATTCATGGTTTCATAAATATTTTAGCATATTTACATAGAAGTAAAGTGATATTGATATCTAAAGCATTTTAAAGAAATACATCTTTGACATGCTGTGTTTCTCACAGACGCTCAAAACCCAATTATTAACCCAAAAGTTACCAATTATACGAGCTGCAGATTAGAAACTATCCTGACTGCATAATATCACCTTCCAGCATTCAGCCTGAAATTATAAGTAAAACCTGCATTGCAAGGCCAAATTATACAGCCACCATCCATCATAGGCTGGAGATGGAGGGTCATCCAGTAATGGGTGGTGGATGTTTAATGCCCGGAGTTGCTCATTGGAGTTGTGGGGCTCTTCAGGATGGGAGAGGTAGTACAGGCATCTTAAAAGAGCTTTCATTTTACAGCCCAGATCAATCCTTCCCACCCAGTTCCAGAAATATATGTATAATGATATCTCTCCCCAGATTTCAGATCGATAGTGTATGAGCAATGTGTTATGTGGTGTTCATAAAAAAAAGAGCTTTCACTACAAAAACTGCTGATTACAGACTGAGCGTGTTATAGCTGGGTCACACGTGTTTCTGACTGTTATATGATTGATTAGACACCCAATCACAGGCTTTTGTATACCTTTTGATCACAACTCACTTCTCTCTCTCTCTCTCTTTCTGTCACACTCTATCTTTTTCAACATTTATATACATACACAACAATTTCCTTCCATTTCCCCTAATATGTTCAGTACTGTAAAAAAAAACTCCTGAGCCAACCCTCATTTCTTCATATTGTGCTTCCTAAGAGTCACATTATTTTTTAATGTAGTCTTGAGGAACAGTTCTCCAGGTTTCCTGCAAAAAAACACGACAGAACACCATCAATCATGGATTGGCCTCCCCAAAGCCCAGATTTCAACATTATTGAAGCAGTGTGGGATCATTTTGAGAGAGAACAGAACAAAGGGCAGGAACATCCAAAGAAGAGCTTCAGAATGTCCTTCAATAAGCTTGGAGAACTATTCCTGAAGACAGTTTAAAGAAGTTACAAGAAAGCTTGCCTAAGAGAGTTCAGGCTTTGTTGAAGAATAAAAGTGGTTTTATAATTCTAATGGTTACGTTGTTAGAATTATACAGACGCTCTTTTGTGTTATGTACTGTGTTTGCATGTATGTTTGCACACATCCCCAATATGCTGAGGAATACTGATGTTTTTTTTGTTGTTGTTGTTGTTGTTTGTTTTGTTTTTTGGTTTGGTTTGGATTTAACTTAATTTGGTTTTCGTTGATTTGATTTTGGTTTAATTTAGTTTTTTTGTTTGTTTGTTTGTTTGTTTGTTTGTTTGTTTTTAGGTGACTTGGTTTGGGTTTGGTTTAGTTTGGTTTGGTCAATTGTTTTTTGTTTGAGTTGGTTTGGTTTGGGTTTGGTTTAGGGTTTTTTGTTTGAGTTGATTTGGTTTGGGTTTGGTTTAGGGTTTTTTGTTTGAGTTGATTTGGTTTGGATTTGGTTTATTTTGGTTTGATTTAGGGTTTTTTGTTGAGCTGATTAGGTTTGGGTTTGGTTTAGGGTTTTTTGTTGAGTTGATTTGGATTTGGTTTAGTTTGGTTTGGTTTAGAGTTTTTTTAGTTAATTTGGTTTGGTTTGGATTTGGTTTAGTTTGGTTTGGTTTAAGTTTTTTTTTTTTTTTGATTGAATTGATTTGGTTTGGTTAATTTTTTTTTTTAGTTGATTTGGTTTGGTTTGGATTTAGTTTGCATGAGCAGTAGTAGAGAACTATAGGATGATTAGGACACCCCAGGACACTTTATTCTTCCTTCAAAAATCTTTGCAAGTCAGCAAGGAGCTTACAATGCAGCATTCATTTTGAACATGACTCAATTCCTAAGCGAAGGAACAGAGCATTTAAAATGCATTTCCCTCTTTTTCATTCTCTACTCTAGGCATTACTGTGGACAAGTATGGCACCATCTTCTTCGTGGACGGCACCATGATCCGCCGAATTGATCAGAATGGAATCATCTCCACGCTGTTGGGCTTCAACGACCTGACCTCAGCACGACCCTTGAGCTGTGACTCCGTGATGGACATTTCACAGGTATACTCATCCGCTTCCCGTATCTTCCTCCTGCAGCGTGGTCCGGTCACAGGACAAAACAAACACGTTGCCTGGTTGCTGTCTGAGTATTCCTGACATATATATCAGCATGAGCACCCAGCAGACTGCCACCCAACCCAAATGCTAACAGTCACCCCAGGGAAGGTCACGGCACTCTCTAGAGGCATAGTGGCTTCCATTAGGGATATGATAGGATACAGGATCTGGCACCAGAGGGAAAAAAATGAAAGCTGAAAGATTTGTCTAACTCTCTGAGGTTGCAGTTATTATGGTTACAAGAGGTGTAAACAAAATGTAAATAATTCTCATTTAAAGTACATTTTGCTGTCCAGGAAAATCAGATAGCAGTGAAAGCGGCAATAATTTTTGCATAAATAATTTCTACTTTGAATTATTACTTCCAATTATGAGAGGGAGAGAGAGATTTTAAATTGTAAAGCCAGATAGAGTGGGAGGAGCATGTTTTTACAATGTAAGAGATTTATTTATTATTCCGAATTTATTCACAACTGTTTAATAATCATTTTTACATTTTTAGATGCTGGTTAATGAATCACTTGACTGAATTGACTAAAATTCAGTCAGATTTATAGCTGAGTCTGCAATAAGGAAAATGGCGCCATGTGGGTAGCAAAAAAAATAAAAAAAAGTCCATTCCTGTGAACATAGAATGGCTTACTGAGTATATTTAAAAAAAAAAAAAAAAACAAGATTCAATATGGCCAGTAGTACAACAAACCTAGTGGTCTAGTAGACCTGTAAGAAATGTTCAGCCAAGGTATGAAGTAGTTGTGCTACTACTGGAATAAGGTATAATTCTTAGTATACTGAGAGTAATATCATGAGAGTACTAAGAGTTTCCTTCCTCAACAATTTCCCTCAGTTCAAATAGGCATATTTTGTTAAAGGGATGGACTTGTTGATGAGAATGATATTTATTTATTAGAATAAAGCTTTTAAAATTATAATTGGTCTACTCATAGACCCCTGAGTAGCTCCACTGTAAAGGCTTAAAAAGATCGTTAAACAAAATAGCCTGTTCACAACACAACGCAAGCTAAAAGAGATCCATGCTAGACTGGAGAAGAACACAGATACAATTCCACTTTTAAGACAAAAACCCAGCCTTAACCTCTGAGCTGCAGGACTGAATGCACTTGCTGTGATTTGTGGTAACATAGACCATTCGTCCAAAATTCTTTCCACCGATTAAGTGTCCAAGCTGTGATGATGTATTTCTGAAACCTTTGGTTCATTTCTATTCCAGCCTCTTTAGCACAAATTTTTGGCCTGTGTCTGTGCTAATGAAATCACAAATCACCCGGATGAGAGTCTTAATTCTGACTCTACTAAATGTGAGCACATTTTTACAAGACGTCCTTTAGAATCCAATTTTTATAATGCCAAACTACAGTTAGCGGGCGGACAGGATGGTCTGTGGAATATTAAGCCTGATCCTTGAGCAGAATAGCGTGTTCACATGTCATCTCTGCTCTTTTCCTCTTGGCTTCCCCTGTGTGTGTGTGTGTGTGTGTGTGTGTGTGTGTGTGTGTGTGTGTGTGTGTGTGTGTGTGTGTGTGCAGGCATATGTGTGTCCGAGTTACCATCAATAAGCCTCAGTTGCCAGGATAAGAGAGGCTTTATTTTACAGAAAGGATGCAGGGCATTGTGTAGAAGACCTACACTGCCCAACGCTGTTCCTCTGAGACACTGCACTCCCCCGAGACACTCATACACACACTCAGATGTCCTGACACATGGATACACACGGATACATGCAGCCATCCAGACACACCTTGACATATCACACACATGCACACCATCTCTCTTTTTTTTTCTCCCTCTCGCTCTCCTATACCATCACTTTGGCAAAAGCATTAAACACACACACAGGCATACACACATACATGCACAACCAGACATGTAGACACTCACTCATAAGCACTTACTCACACCGATATGCTGGAACTTCTGAAAACCCGCAGCAGTGATGACAAATCACACTCATTGCTGCCACAGACACTCAGACAGTAAAAAGCATCCATTATAAAAATTCATGGGCAGCTATGAACTCGCTGCTTCAAATACTTCCCATAAGCCCTGCTGCAACACTTTTCCAGGCTCCTTTTTATCCTCTTCTCTTACCTGATTTTGAGAAAAAAAATATGTTTTGTTCCCCCTGATTTTTTTTTTCTAGCCTTTGCCTATTCATTACCAGGCCATATTTTTGTATTTTTACAGTGCTCTGGCTCTCAGCATACAGACTAGATGTGATTTTGTTGGTTATTTCCATCATGTATTGCAAAACCAGTATGTTTTCTGGTAGCCTCGATGTCCTATATGAGAACTAAGTGACCTAGTTGTCAATTTATATTCTCTTCTTTGCTATTGAAATATCTTCATTATGATTTCATCTAAACATGAATCTTTCTTCTCAGCCCTCTCATCCCTGTTATACACAAAATGATGAAAATAAATTACATTTTGCAGGCGAGGCTACACAAAACTGTGTTTTATCCTCAAGCGGACTAAACAGTTAGCTGTTTGGTGACAGATACTGACAGCAGCATTCTCTCTGATACTTAGCAAGGCTTTAGATGGTTAATGTGATATGTGAGTCCTATACATTCCTGTTTGAAGAAGTGCGCTTGCTTGTAGACAAATATAGATTTGTGCTGTCTGCGTATTGTGTTCTGCATTTTATTGTATGCAGCTTCAAGAGTGTGAGGGGGTCTGTATGCAATATGCACTACATGGCTAAAAGTATGTGGACACCATGACCATAAAACACCTATACTTCTACTAGAACTGTTCCAGCATGGTAGGCTTCGGATATAAACACAGCCTTATGTTATATTACTGATACTACTGAGAACACAGTGGCAGAAAAATAGCAGTTTGGGCCACTTTGAGCAAAACATCAAATCTGTAAAATCTGTGAAAGTGATTGTTTTTACACCACAGAGCAAGCTCTATATTAAGGACATTGATATTAATGTGTTAACGTTACATAGTACAGACGTGGACAAAATTGTTGGTACCCTTCCGTTAAAGAAAGAAAAACCCACAATGGTCACTGAAATAACTTGA
>JAQMCW010000003.1:9242204-9252687 GCA_030068335.1 Chrysichthys cranchii
TTCATTGAAACAAACTGTGTTTTTCTTTCAAAAATAAGGACATTTCGAAGTGACCCCAAACTTTTGAACAGTAGTGTGTGTGTGTGTGTGTGTGTGTGTGTGTGTGTGTGTGTGTGTGTGTGTGTGTGTATATATATATATATACACATACACCCACACACACACACTCACTCACAAACAGATATTTGAGCTATATCAGCCATGAAATGTGACGAGACTGCCAGCTTTCACATCTATTACATCTATTATCTTCTATATGTCTTATTTCACTGCTGTGACTATTTGAATAGTGTAAGTGCCAGACAGCAATATGTGAGATTGATTCATTTAGCCACTTGAGCTGCGCTTTACCACCAACATCTGCAACAGTACCACACCCTCAGAATACAGTGCTTAATTTTTATGGCCACCCTGAATATGGATGTGGAAAACAGTATGTTTTCTGCTGGTATCCAGGTCTGTTTGCCTTCACACTTGTATATTCATGAATAAAAGAATGACTGAAAGTGCTTTGGTGTTCTCGCTCAGAGGAAATTCCCAGAACACACGTCACATAGAAAGATAAAAGCAGAAATAGATTTCCCATCCTTCCACTCCATACATGAAGGCTGTGCTGTCTACTGTAGGAAACCCCATCTTAATCACTCTGCTTTCAGGACAAAGGAACATGTCGGAGGTCGTGGGTCATGAGCACAAGCCTGTAATTTTTCTTGCATACTTTGGCATTTTGATATCCTACTTTGCAGCTGACCAAGCACTCCATCGATTTCCAGTAATCGCCTTTGAACTCACTGTTCCCCTGGTCTTCATAATCAAAAGTTGTAATGATTTTGCCATTCTCCCACAGGCATTTGATTTGAAAGCCCACCTTTTCCCAGGTTTTGGATTAAACCCCCACAACAGCATCTGTGAGATAACTTTGCCTGCTTTTCCACTAACAGTGTCTGTGCTGGTTCAGCAAAACAGGAAATGATTTTATGGGACTGCATTGCATTTCCTTCGTATTAAGAGCTAGACCATTACAGGTTTCACAACTGATAAAATATGACATAAAATAATACCATAGATGATTTTAGAGGTTTTACTTCTGGCTTTAAGGACATCTGTTGTCATCCAAAGTCTATATATCGTAGAACACTTCCTTACTCTAGTACTAGTAGGCTATGGTTTAAGAATAGTGTTAGTATGAGAGGCAGTATTGATCAGAGGTTTTTTTTCTGTAGATATAGTGCTGGGGTGGCATGCTTGTGCAGTGGTTAGCACTGTCTTCTCACAGCAAGAAGGTCCTGGGTTCAGTCCCCGGGGTCGACCTGGGTGCCTTTCTGTGTGAAGTTTGCATGTTCGCGTGGGTCTCCTCCCACAGTCCAAAGACATGCACAGAGGGGATTAGGCTAATTGGCTACTCTAAATTGCCCGTAGGTGTGAATGTAAGTGTGAATGGTTGTCTGTCTCTATGTGTTGGCGACCTGCGGTGGATTGGCGACCTGCCCAGGGAGTGCCCTGCCTCTCTCCCAAAGTCAGCTGGGATTGGCTCCAGCTTCCCCTCCCCACAACCCTGAACAGGATTAAACGGCAGAAGATGAGCGAGTGAGATATAGCTTTAGTTCGGGTGTTGGGTGGTCCGGCGGTGCAGTGGTCAGCACTGTCGCCTTAAAGAAAGAAAGTCCTGGGTTCAAGCCCGCCCACATAATGGGATCTTTCTGTGTCAAGTGTGGATTTCCTTCCATAGGCTTAAGACATGCAGTTTAGATCAACTGGCTATTCTAAATTGCCCATGGGTGTGAATGTGAGGGTGAATGGTTGTTTGTCTTTGTATTAGCTTTGTGATTGTTTGGTGACCTGCCTAGTGTGAACTTTCTTTGACACTTCTGTGTCTAACTCTTACCTGAAGTCATTTGGGATTGACCCCAGCTTCCTTGTGACTCTTAATGGGTAAGCAGTATAAAAGATGGATGAATATTCAAGTGTTTTTCATGGCAGTCCTGGTGATATTACCCCCAAGCTCTGACATCGCCAGTTCTTTTTTCCAGACCAGCAGCATTTCTCTGTTGGAATCAAACTACACAAGCACAGAATTGTCCTATATTAAGGAAAACACGATGAACATGTAAGAGGATTGTTTAATTCCGATGTAGAGGTTATACTGGTGAATCTAGTGGTCAGTGTAGAATGATGACCTTGTGCTGGGAATCTGCTTTGTAGACATTCAGAGAAGGGATATTGCAGAGAGGGGTGTGGGTGCAGAGCCAGTTGCTTTGCTGCTAATTAATCCACTCTTGTCTGCTTTGTAACTGGAAACCATTTTGGCAGTGCTCGTACACTGAATCAATTGGATATAGGCTTCTCTCAGAGGTGCTGACCTTGTGGTATTTATTAACACTGCATCCAAGTGTGTGTACGTGTGTGAGTTCAGGAGGGCTGTCTTTATGTTTGTACGTTCTTATCATGTTGTGTGTTATTCATATTTCCTGAAGGTCATTCTTAAGTACATTATAATCATGCTCATGTATTAAACCTGGACAGGTTTCTTCTCTGTTTATGAAGAAGTGTAATTTGACATACTTCTCTGCTTTCCTATCTTTTCCTCTACCTGTCAGAATTATACGTGTAGCTCAAGCAGGCTTCATTAAGTAATGCAAAGGCACGCAGCATGCAGGATTACTAGACCTTTACGACCATTACAGTAGTGCACATGGATAATTTGTACAATGATTCCTTTTTAATATGCCATTATTAAAACTGCTTAAGTGTCACTTTGAGTTTACATTACATGTAAAACACATGTTTTCACAAGAGAGGATTAATCCAGCTGCACATTTCCGTGTAGGCTGAGAGCACTGCAGCATAATGAGTGGAGCTCTCACCAACTCATTAATTTGCAGTGGCCAGTAATGAGCATTTTATTCATGGTGGGCCTTGTGAAAGTGCTGACTGACACCAAGTCATGTGTGCTGCATTGGTGCCGTTGTTGTATCTTTCCTTTCTTGCATTATTTAGCTCATTTTTAGGCTATTAGTATTTTCTTCTTCTCTCTTTTCCGTCCCCTATCAGTCTGTTTACACCTCTTCCTCGGTGAAATTTGTGCACTCGATAACAGAGGTCCAGCCACATCCACATATCTCTATGGTTGCTGATACACAGGTTTACGCCAATACACCCCTCTGCATACATGGCTCACTTTATCTTTTGTTAGACTGTTCATACAGCGAGACAGTTTTTGTTTGTTTGTTTTTTTTACTTTCAAGCATCACTCAGTTATTTTGTTTCAGTGCAAAGGTCTTTTCAGACAAAACAACACACTTGCTCATTGTTCTTCCTTCATCCAGTCAAAACAAAGTGTGTAGCTGTGTTAAGTGATTAGTCAAAACATGACCATATTAAACTGGTCTGTTAAGCTTATTAAAGTATTAAACCATAGTCTGTTAAACATAAGGCCTTTTCGGACCAAACAGTTCTTGGGACTGAGAGGAACTACCATCTGGGGCAGTCCCCCGAGAACTACACACCTTCCAGGGCCTTTTTTCTGTTCGCATTTGCATTGCCAGTAAGAAAGCTGAAGTGACATAACCGCATTAAATCTGCATTAATGCGTTGAAAATATAGACTCGGTGTCTGGACTTCACTGTCGATCCATTTATCCATGTTTTTTTTTAACGCTAAGAGCTGTCTTAAGAGTATAAGACTTGTCTTTTTACATGGATTTAAGGCTGTACCCGACTTCGGATTTTTCCGCTCGAACTGAATTCGGCTGTTCAATACAAAGATACGAAGATTTTTCATGTAGACTTTCTGGCAATTAGAAAATCTGTTGTTGGTGATTTTTTTTCAGTGATTTTAGTGATGATTTCAGCCAACATGTCACATATTCCCCCCTTGCACTACATCTCTCAGCATAACTCACAGCGTGCGCACTTCCTTTCTGTTCTTTGTTTGTTTGCATTTCTGCCATATGGATTTATCGGCAGCACACATGTAGCTCTGTATAAATCAAACTCTTATAGTCTGTTCATTTTTTATTTCACTTTACTTTGCCAACCACTCCACCTCAGGCTTCAGCTGCTCTTGTCTGTTAACCAGCGCATGCTTTCACATGGATTTATTTTATTTATTTATTTTTTCGAAAATGCATTTTCGTAAGCTTCTGTCTGTTTCATCCTGTTATTATAATGCACACTGACTAATAAAGAGAAACAGCAACTGGTCGACTCGAAGAATCTCACTACACTTATGTCTGGACCATTCATCGTGCACTTACGCCTCTCATGGTTCCTACTGTGCTGGGAGAGTACCTACCCTGAAGTAGGAGTTACAAACGTCCGTAACAACAGCAGTCCAAGAACCATAATCATTCTCAGCTCCTGTGGTATGAACACACAAAAAGAGCTACTTCCTCCAACAGATCTAAGAACTATGAAAAAGCCCCTCCAGTCCGAAAGCACCTACATTAAACTGTCTATTAAACTGGCTATAATACATCTATTCAAAACTACTGTAACTTTTCCTCCATACTGTCATTTCTTTCCAGATCAAGTCAAGAACAGTTACTACATTGGACTGGATGGCTCGCTACGACTGGTTTTGGCTAATGGCATGGAAGTATCGCTGAACACAGAGCGACACCTGCTCTCAGGCACTGTAAACCCAACAGTCAGCAGGAGGAACGTCACTCTTCCCATTGATAATGGCCTCAACTTAGTGGAGTGGAGACAGCGGAAAGAGCAAGCACGGGGACAAGTCACAGTTTATGGACGCAGGCTGAGGGTGAGAACAATCTCTGTGTCTCTCTCTCACACACACACACACACACACACACAGTCCATTCTGAAGGGATAATCAGTACAACCTCCTTCCTGGCTGAAGGGTCAAAGTAGGGTACTTCAGTATCATTTCTTTTATGCTGAAGCCTTCCATCTTTGCCTCTTGTGAAGAATTTAATGACAAACAATCCAACTAAGCAACGAACCTTTTCCCAAGCTGCCACCAATTAAATTTACTGGTTACAATTCAATAATTTACAAAGACAAAATCTATACAAACACCTACATAAAGAATGCATAGAAGGTGGTAGTGATAAAAACATGTAACCTACACCAAAACGTATACAGATACATATAATACATATACAACACATAACAAAAACATATAACCTACACCTTACTACTACAGCAGTTCAGGTATCTGAATTTCCTGAATTACAATTAATATTAGAAAATGTAATGTTAATATTTAGTACTTGAACTTGACCTACATTTTTGGGTGAACTCACCAAAGTCCTTAATTTAGTCCTACCAATAATAACCATTTTCTTATATTAGTTCAGTGTGTGTGTGCGTGCGTGCGTGCGTGCGTGGTTCAAACCTTTACAGGGTGAAGAACCATATTGGTAACTTGGCCAACCAAAATGGCCCCCCATGCCTCTCTGTGAGGTTATAGAGCCCCATGGCTTTGTCTCATCCTAAATAAATGGTCCATTAAGTTTATATGCCTCAAAAACTTGTTTTTAAAGTGTATTATGGGTTTATGTGTTGTAATAAAATTAAAATAACCTTAATTATAGAAAAATAAACCTAAATGAAATAAACAGATGACTCTCACTACCATTTCCACTTTCTTGGGACCTCATAATGAAGGCTTATAGAGCAAAAATGCAGAGAAACACAACAAAAAAATGCACTGAACATGTTTACACCAGGGCTTGAACGGAACTTAAGGTTTGTGCCGCGAAGCGTGAGTTGGTTTCTTGTATGTCAGTCAAGGATTTGTTCGTTGGTTGGTACAAAATCTGTTCATGAATTTAGTTCATACATCAATTTGTTCGCCATCCAATGCATTCGCGAGCCAGGGTCCACTGTGATATATATAGATAGATAGATATATACCTGCACATACATACAGTTTTTGGCAAAATTTTACCATACACTAGCTGTATGTGATAACTCTTTTGACCTTGACTTTCAATATGAAAGTTAAAAAAAAAAAAACAAATCTTGTAACATAAAGTCTTTAATAACACTCTAGGGTTGAAATTTTGTATTTCCAATTATATCAATTAGTGCCCTATAAAACTTTTAAGCATCTTGTGAAACAAAATAACATGTGTCTATTTATAGAATGTGGCAAAGAGTTTCTTCCTATCCGAATCTGAAACTGGCGTGAGAAATATACGCAAACAAAATAACTCTTTAAATGTACTCCTCATTGCACACTGGCCCAAAAGACATACAGACCTTGTTTCTAGTCACTTACACGCTCACAGATTTTAAATATCTGAGGTATGGCACAGGCCCACGTACCACCTCTAGCACATACAGAAAAGTGCCCAGTGTGTCCTGACAGATACAGAATCACAAACACACCTCCTACAAAGTCAGTCTGGCAGCGAAGCCCCACACAGTCAGAAATACGTCTACATGGATGGCCATGTTGCCCCAGCACTGGCTGGATTAATTTTGTATGGCTCTGACACTGATCTCAGGTGCACACTGACTCATCTCAGTGGTGAAGGTTCTGTTCTAGCATCTTAAATGCATCTTAATTAGAATCTCTCTCACACTCCTAGACGTTGTTGATGGCCACACCTGTCTTTTTGAATGATGACCATTTTTATGATGGCACCGTTACGCTCTGACCCAGCCTCGGCCGGCATGGAGCTGCTTGCCAAGGTCACAGAGTGCGGGTGAGCTCTCAGTGCCTCACAAGTCAATCTATCATTGTGTAGCATCCCACTTTCCGACCCTGAGGACTGGGTCAACAGCTAGGGCAGCGATGAATCCCCTGATGCTAGAAACCCAGAGGCTTTCCTCACTGTACCAAACTGACACCTCCATCCATCTCCTCGGTGCATTTCAGCTCTGGTATAGAAATCGCCTCGGAAAGTAAGAGTTGCCACAGACCTTGATTCACCCACAGGCGAGGTATTGCTCATGGGAAGGAGGACGAGTCATGTCACTTCAGCTTTGGACGGTGCCTTCCAACCTCCTGGGAAGTAATAAGCAAATCAAAGTGTACGACCCAGTTACCGGCACGCTTTGACCCGAACCCGTCTGCCAGGGTAGTAATAACAGACGTGATAATGGGAAAACCACTTTAGCCGCTACCCAGAGCAGCCTTCACCACAAGACGGCCCATTTGTGATTTGATCCATAGCAGAGCAGCAAGTCAAGGACGCTGGATGTGGATGTATTCGCCGTGAATTGCTCCACCGTGTTTGCAGCGTGTCCATTTTCTGTTTGTCTAAGCAAACTTAATGCAGGGGCTGCAGGCAGTGTGGTTTGTAAGCTCAGGCAGCAGAGCAGACAGCTGGTCACAAGGTGCCATTCAGTTGGTGGATAGCAGCTGGTTTAATAACCCTGTGTTGTGTCTCGAGGGAAAAGGGAGAATGTATAGAATAGGCTGAAACCCTTCAGGTGGTTAAGTATATGTGTGTGTATGTGCATGCATGCTTGCGTGTTTGTGCATTTAGATATGATGAGATGGTGGGGAACAAAGGGGTAGAATTTGCTGGAATCAAGATATATTGTGTTGGATTACGTGAGTGACTAGGTACCTGTGTGTGTGTGTGTGTGTGTGTGTGTGTGTACACTCGTGCATATATCTGAGGATGTGGAAGTAGATTAGAGGTGTGTATTCACTCACATGAGAAAATAAGTGGTTTAAGAGAGGACGTGCAGTTACAATTAAGGTAAAAAGAGAGAGAGAGAGAGAGAGAGAGAGAGAGATGTAGTTTGTGTTGGTGTGTGTGCATCCCTCCTGTGTTTGTCTGATTGTCTTCTTCTGGAAGCACCCAAACAATCTCTGCACACACACACACGCGCACACACACACATCTCTCCACAAGCACTCTTTCCCAGAGCTAGTCCTACTACAAAGCAGGTCATCGGCACCCTCAGTGATGTCTCTGTGTCATGCGTACCATGTGCCCATCACCGTGACAACCCATGCCATTAGGAAAGCTCATGGTTTCTGCTGTCAGGACATTACAATTTTGCTTCTCTCCATGGCAACATGGCCACCTATCTGCCCCCAGGCTTTAATAGTGTAATGGGGGAAATTCTCCATCTACTGTGAAGCTGAATTACACAAAGCCACCCTTGAAGCCTTAGTAACAAAACACGCATACGTAGTCTTTTGGATATTTCGTGACGCATTTATTAGAACGGTGTCATATTCCACCTCCAAACATACACAGTAAACATGCAGGCACACTTGTTTGCTCGAGGAAGCGAAAAAATCCCACTGAACAAATAAGATTAGAGTCCTTATCAGAGAAATACCCGGGAAACGTTTCGAACGGAAATCGCAGGCAAATATTGGACCTGCAAAACAAAAACTTGAGTTTAATGAGAACACAAAAGACAGTCTTTTGCAAATTTGAGTGAATGTTGAGAGTTGAGAAGTTTCATTATCCATGTTGATTGATGGAACAAAGCATATCCAACATCAGGACAATCTAGCAAGATTTATTTGTGTTTTTGTTCGATCTCCTTCTTGTTTCATTCTTGATGATTAGTGCAGAGGTAGCCATTTTAGAATGAATAGCGACCTGTCTTACAACGAATGTATTAATAGCATTCTTATCTGTTGTTCCTAAGCCTAGCCCATTTTCAATCCTTTTAAAAACATGTGAAACCTTTCAGTGGATTCTCAAGAGGCTTGATTTTTTTTTTTTCAGTCTGTAACTCTGTTCAGCAAGAGCCTGCAGAATCACTCCTCTTCATCCCATTGCCACCTTGATAAAAAAAAAAAAAAGACATTTGTTGGGTAGGAAGAGATCCAAAAGCAGAACATACTCCACTGCAACCTTCCTCACTGAAAGCCTTGTTTTCAGTGTCATATGGGCAGGAGGTAGCTCAGGGGGTTAAGACACTGGACTACTGATCGGAAGGTCGGGGGTTTGGTTCCAAGCACTGCCAAGCTACCATTGTTGGGCCCTTGAGCAAGGCCCTTAACCTCATCTCCTCAATTGTC
The DNA here is from genome assembly GCA_030068335.1 of Chrysichthys cranchii. Taxonomy (NCBI): domain Eukaryota; kingdom Metazoa; phylum Chordata; class Actinopteri; order Siluriformes; family Claroteidae; genus Chrysichthys; species Chrysichthys cranchii. The sequence continues at coordinate 9,251,172 of JAQMCW010000003.1, forward strand.
TAAAAAAATTAGATAAAAATGTAAGTCGCTCTGGATAAGGGTGTCTGCCTAATGACTGTAATATAATGTAATATGTTACTCTATTAGTACTGGCTGGTGTGTTTTCAAGCATAACACATGATGCATGTATTTTATACGCTCATTCCCAAGGTGAATTTTTTTTTTATCTTGTGTTGTATGATGTTTAGCTAATTAAAGTGGGAATAAGAGAAGGGCAGGACCCAGGCATATTGACGTCAATAGGGCTGGGAGGCATCAGACAAGCTATGTCTCCTCTTCATTCTGTAGGTCTTGCTGGGAATTCATGAGTTACTTACTTTAAGTGTAAAGTAATCTTCTCACTTAGGCATTAGTGACATTAATTGGCCCTGGTGTAATTGGCCCTTTACAGACAAGGGCTCCCAGCACGCTAGAGATATGTGAGAACACTTTCACACTCTTCTTCCTCTAGTGCCACTGGACAGCAGCCAACAACAATGAGGAAAGCTGCTTTAAGACTTTGCTAAGACATGCAGCATGTTATGCCAAGATGTGTGCTCGTGTACCTGGAGCGATCAGCTTTAATCATACTTTAATGAAGATGGGTCAGGAGAATTGATGTTGCTTTTGAGGACTTATCCAGTCACATACACAAAGATCAAATACGGCATTTGACAATTACATAGTGAAATATATTTTGATATAATTAGTCTGCCTTTTACTGTATGAGTATCAAGTAGGCTTTAAGGTGACCAAGTGAATATTATTTCCATCTCATAACTCCAGCATCCCTAGCTTGACCATGAGTTCAGGTTACTGCTTGGAGTTACTATGTGGAGTTTCACATGTTCTCTCTGTGTGGGTTTCATCATACGTCCCAGGGTGTATTCCTGCCTCATGCGCGCTGTTATCAGGATAGACCCCGGATCCACTGTGATTAAACAGTTAAACTGAAGATGGGTGCATGTAAAAGCATTCAAGTAAAGCATCAGTAACAATTCACATTAATCCAAAGCAAGCATAAAAAAAATGAACTAGAGAATTGATTAAAATTAAAATTAAGCTGCAAAAGGCAAAGAAGCTACTGCTTACTAGTATAATATGATTCCAGAGCAGACCTCAGCTGAGTATAGATGGATGATATTAGCAGAAAAAACCTGACTGTGAATCATTTTCTTTCTCTTGCTGTCCTTCTGCATTGACCCAGATGTGTCCTATGGATTAGCACCTCAAATGAATGACTCTTTTCTCTAATCTCAGCATGGGCTTGGGTCAGAAAGCCCTTATCCATTAGAGTGAACCTGTGCTCAGTGTGACAGGCCATTTGAGTCCTATAGTGAGTCTCTTGACTTTATCTACCTTCCAAGAGCACCCTGAAGTTATTCTAATGGTATTTTCGTAAAGGTATCTTCTTAAATGCAACTTCTCTCATTCCTCTTGTTCTGACAATGTGATGATACTACGTGTGTGTGTGTGTGTGTGTGTGTGTGTGTGTGTGTGTGTGTGTGTGTGTGTGTGTGTGTGTGTATATATATAT
>JAQMCW010000003.1:9252787-9263495 GCA_030068335.1 Chrysichthys cranchii
GTTGTAAGATCGCTGAGCACACGAAACAGGTTACACACATATATTATAAACATCAGCTAAACTATGGAAAGTCAGGGAGCATATATTAAAAGTGTTTGAAACATTTGATTGGTGAGGAAGAGACAGGGACATGCTCTCATTGCATGGCAGAGCACAGTTTGTGAGGGATTGTGCAATCCAAGGGGAGGCTCAGCTTGCTGCTGCCTCACCATGTGTCTCTTCCTCATATTTGAACGGAAATGCGAAAATTCAGTGATTTTTAATTAAAAAAACAATCTAAATTGTTTAAGTTAAATGGAAAATGAGTTTATAGTTCAAACCATTTCATAAATATAACCATTTCATTTATTTGTTTATTATGCATTTTATTTTTTCCATGATGGCAGGTGAGACTCTGCCTCCCCTGCCTTTACTGACCACACGTCACTGATATTATATATATATACACACACACACACACACACACACACACACACACACACACACACACATATGAGTATCATCATTTTAATAATGTGTGTCCTACAAAAGTATGGCTATAATTTAAAACACAATCCTAGAAAGATAGTTCTAAGGTGATCAGCTAACTTTATCTGTCAGTGTAATGGGGGTTTTTTTTCACGTCTTCGTTCATTTTTGGAATTAAATCTCTGCATTTGTTGTTTTTTTTTTTTGTCAGGTTCATAACAGAAATCTGTTATCCATGGATTTTGATCGCATCACCCGGACGGAGAAAGTGTATGATGACCACAGGAAATTTACTCTGAGGATCCACTACGACCATGCAGGCAGACCAACACTGTGGGCACCAAGCAACCGGCTGAATGGGGTCAATGTTACCTACTCCCCTGGTGGCCATGTGGCTGGCATTCAAAGAGGCACCATGTCTATCCGAATGGAATATGACCAAAATGGCAGAATCACTTCACAGATATTTGCAGATGGCAAGTCATGGAGCTATACTTACCTTGAAAAGGTAAACAGCTTTGGACTCTTTGTAGTAATAAATATAATAATTATCATGCTTGATGAGAGAACGAGTAAAATTGCTTAAGACCCTTTTCCCCTATCTCTGTTCTTTGGCTTTGTGTGGTATTATTAAGTTTTATCTTAGCAGTTAAACTGTCTGATGCACTCTGCTCACATTATGCATTGTTACTGCTGACAACTTGACAGTGTAGTTAGGCCCAAAATAGCACCTTTTCAGAAGAGGTAAAATGTCTCTGTCTTGCTAATTATAGAGCAGGTCTTGCAAACGTACGAATACAGCAAGGAATGCAAATCTGAGTTTTATATTTGCTTTTTAAAACGGTTACTATTAAACCTTTTAACTTTCCTACACCTGGAATTTTTTTGTGTAAACTTACCTTTTAGCAAGGCCAAACTCTGGCATGTGTTGCTTTATTAGAAAGTGTAATGTAAAAAAATACACTTTAGAAAATCATCTCCTTGACCTCTATATTAGGTAATATTATTTGCGCTCTTATTGCACAAGGCTTTCTGGGACTGATTGCTCTGGTGCCATCTAATGAGAATTCACCCTGCAACATTTTTCAGCCTGTGTTGCAGCAGGCTATCAAGTTATTTGTAATTTGTATACCCCCTGAAGCCAATGTGCAACACCCCACAGTTTGTTGCGCAGTTAATCACATAGCAAAATGTGACTCCTGGGCTCGTAATGACCTTCACTTCCATTGGACATAGAATTTAACATTTAAGGCTTTAACATTTTCAGGCAGTTTTCACAAATGTGCTGCAAATTTCCATGCTTCATTGACACAAACACACTGTCACTTTATTTTTCCCTCGGCAGTCCATGGTGCTATTGCTGTACAGCCAACGACAGTACATCTTCGAGTCTGACAAAAACGATCGTCTCTCATCTGTCACCATGCCCAACGTGGCTCGGCATACGCTAGAGACCACCCGCTCTATCGGTTACTATAGAAACACATACAGGCCCCCTGAGGGCAATGCCACTGTGCTGCATGATTACAGTGAAGATGGTCTGCTTTTGCAAACCATTCACCAAGGCACAGGACGTAGGGTCATCTATAAATATGGCAAGCTCTCCCGTCTGCTTGAGATTTTGTATGACGCTACACGTGTTGCCTTCTCGTACGACGAGGCAGCGGGCATGCTAAAGACGGTGAGCCTACAAAGCGAGGGATTCACCTGCACCATTCGCAACCGGCAGATCGGCCCACTGATTGACAGGCAGATCTTTCGTTTCAGCGAGGAAGGTATGGTCAACGCCCGCTTTGACTACAACTATGACAACAGCTTCCGGGTCACAAGCATGCAGGCTGTCATCAACGAAACGCCTCTGCCTATTGATCTGTACCGCTATGATGATGTATCTGGGAAAACAGAGCAGTTTGGCAAGTTTGGGGTCATATATTATGACATCAATCAGATTATTACCACTGCTGTAATGACCCACACAAAGCACTTTGACGCCTACGGACGAGTCAAGGAGGTGCAATACGAGATCTTCCGTTCGCTGATGTACTGGATGATGGTGCAGTATGATAACATGGGTCGCGTGGTAGCCAAGGAGCTGAAAGTAGGCCCTTATGCCAATACCACACGGTACACATATGAATATGATGCTGATGGTCAGATCCAAGTGGTGTCGATAAATGACAAGCCTTTGTGGCGCTACAGTTATGACCTGAATGGCAACCTGCACCTTCTGAGTCCAGGAAACAGTGCCCGCCTTACACCACTACGGTATGACATAAGGGACCGCATCACACGACTGGGCGATGTCCAGTACAGGATGGATGAAGATGGGTTTCTAAAGCAAAGAGGCAATGACTTCTTTGAGTACAACTCTGCTGGCTTGCTAATAAGAGCTTACAGCAAGGTTGGCGGATGGAGCATAAAGTATCGTTATGATGGTCTGGGCCGGAGAGTGTCTAGCAGGAGCGGTCAAGGACACCACCTGCAGTTCTTCTACGCTGATCTGTCCAGCCCCACCAGAGTCACCCACATGTACAATCACTCCAGCTCAGAAATCACATCACTCTACTACGATCTGCAGGGCCACCTCTTTGCCATGGAGCTAAGCAGCGGTGACGAGTTTTACGTAGCCTGTGACAACATTGGCACACCACTGGCTGTATTCAGTGGCTCAGGCCTTATGATTAAGCAGATCCTCTACACAGCCTTTGGAGAGATCTACCTTGACTCAAACCCCAGCTTTCAGCTCGTAGTAGGATACCAGGGTGGCTTGTATGAACCCCTCACAAAGCTGGTGCACATGGGTCGCCGGGATTACGATGTCCTAGCCGGTCGCTGGACCACACCTGACCATTACATCTGGAAACAACTGAACAGCAACAACATCGTGCCCTTCAACCTCTACATGTTCAAGAACAACAACCCCCTGAGCAACACACAAGAGACTAAGTGCTACATGACAGGTAAAGTACATAGTCATTTAAGCTTTGAATACCCTCTAATCTCTTGGTTCTCTTTGATCGTTTGCTAATTTAACGAAACATTATGCAATTCATGAGCTCAGTGCTTTTAAAAGAGCCCTTTCTAAAACAGTGGGCATTTTTCAGACTGTTCTCTGGGGCTCAGTCTGGGGTATTTTTCTGGCCTTTTCTGGCTCCCCAGGTAACATGATGGTGCACTGGCTTCCCCTGCCTGTTTTGTGTTCAGTTCTCTTCCCAAAAATATCTCATCAGTCTTTGCTGCCTCAGAGCATGAGTAAGGTAAATAGCAGCGAATACTCCCCAGCCAGAGAACACAATGGGGGCTTTACAAATCAGTGCCAGTGGCTGTTGTATCAGCTTCTCCCTGCTTGGAAAGCAAACAACTATTTTATTGGAAGAGGACAAAATATTATACGCCCGTTTGTAGTATGTGCCAATGCCTTTAAACAGCTTATTTCAGGCCAAAATCAAAGCCTTAGTTAATGCCAGTGCTGCCAAGACATAATTAATGATTGACAATAGTGCCCATTAGCTGTACTCATTATTTTGGATCAAAGCCGAGGGTTTTAGTTGCCCCTTGTGTATTTGATTAAATTGAACAGTAAGAAACTGGAATGTATGGAACATATGTTTATACGCTGTGCCTTTCACTGCATCGCATTTGTATGCTAATAGTGTTGTACACTAAGTACAGTTAAAAATCAACACTGAACACACAGCCAGAGACGGTCATTAATCTTCAAACTATATCACTATATGCTAGCTTTGGAGGAATCACTAAACACACTCTTGAGATGGTTATGTACCGGTGTAAATTCTAGTTTTCAGTTTAACTGATAACATTGTTAACATTTCCATTGCATACTTGGAATTATTCAGTTTGTTTTCCCATAGCATGTTTCTGTTTAAAAGCGCTCTAATAGCCTTAATACAGGCAGAAATAAACAAGGAGCTCCCAAAGTGCACTTCACAATTACATTGTGAAGTGCACTTTGAAACTGTAGTGATGCAGTTGATAGGAGTTAATGCTGTATGGTTCATTCACTTTCTGTTATATGGTGTAAAAGCTGCACCAACATTTTAAACAAATTCAGCGCACCTTTTCTGATCGTAGAGAGGGTGAAGCATTTGGCTAACGAGAAAGTAGAAAACATGGAACGCAGCCAAGCCCAGACTCTGAGCCAAACCCGCAGTGTCACTCAACTTTGTGAGATGCTTGATGTTTTATCAGTGCAGTGCGCCACAATGAAGCGCGAGTTATTATCATTATTTTCTTGAGATGCAGTACTCTCTGGAGTGTTCATCATATTTAGTCTACCATCACACTCTAATCAATTCTTCATTGTAATGAATTTAAGGAGAGCTTATTTCGTAAAAGCAAATCACTTGACCTGCGTCTTTATTGTTAGCGAAGAATAATTTTGCCGTGCAGAATATCAGCTCATCAGCTATGTGGAGTATTGGCGATCGATTTGAGTGCTCGAATTCTTAAGCTGTTGTCAACAATGTTCATTGCAGATGTGAATAGCTGGTTAGTGACGTTCGGCTTCCAGTTGTACAACGTCATCCCCGGCTATCACAAACCTGTCACGGATGCCATGGAACCATCTTATGAGCTCATTCACACCCAGATGAAGACACAGGAGTGGGATAGCACTAAGGTAAGTAGGTACATAAGACCAACAGTAAATACAAGTATATGCTCACTCGGTCTTATCCCCAGACATAAAAAAAACAAAACCAAACAAAGAAATATCCAGCATTGGAGGTTTTTGTACATTTCAGTCCAGTGGAATCTCCTTTCTTTGAGGGAATGTGTGTGTGTGTGTGTGTGTGTGTGTGTGTGTGTTTGTGCGAGGGACATTGTGGGGACATTTATAGCTACTCCCAAAAGAAAACTCCTTCTTCTTATTACGAAGCCCAAAAGTTTCCTTCTGTTTACTAAGGTTAATGTGGTTAGGCATGGCATTAATTAGCTGGAATAATATTTATGCCACCGGAAGGTCGCGAGAAGGATAGCAAGACACACATTCAGCTTCAACCTGTGTTCATGGTAACCTGACCCTTTAGTTTGTAGCCTCCTGATGGAGCCCAGAGTAATCAGTTCGAATCAGTGGCTAGTGCGCCCGCCCTCTGCTCCCGCTTCTCAAACTGAGGGAATGGGGTCAAAACAAAGAGTGCTTGTAATAGTCCTACCATTAGGGAAATTCATTCCACATTTCCTCCACCACTGGCCATTGATTTCAGCTCAGCTTTACACACCTTTTATCTTCCTTTTTTCTTTCGTCTTTCACTTTCCACTTCACACGGTCTGGCTCTTAGCCTTCTCAAACCCTTGTGTCTTCTTTAAGTCACCTGAATAATTTAGAAGCTGTTTGTTGTGTGGGTCAGGTTGCTCCCTGAGACTGCCACACATTAAGGTGTGTGTTGATGGCTGTGTTTTTCTTAACACCCAAAGACACCTTGTTCCCTTGATACAGCACTACGGGCTTTCAAGGCAGGCAGATTCATAATAAGAAAAGGGCCATACTAATGTAAATGTCTACTTGGCTTGTTGAATTTGAGATGCGGAGGAAGTATACAAGTCACTAGTTCTTTTAGCCGATAAGGGTTTCTTTTCAGTCAGTCAAGCAATTGAAGAGGCCAGAAGTCATCAATATAGTCTGAATTGCAAATGGATGCGCCATAATAGACAGGCATTTGAAGGTGTGAGGCATCCGAGGTTTCAGATGTCTGAGATATGAGATTTTAAATGTGAAGCGATGGATCCATTTGAAGCAGTCAGCCTGACACAGGTATCTCACACACGCTCAAGGAGAATGAGCGAGCAAAGCTAACTCTAGAAAAACAGGTTTACAAATATAACAAATGTTCTTTGGACCATCAGAGATATTGTTTTATATGTGGTGTAGTCTGTCATTTTCAGCGCTTTGATGGCTTTACCTAAGTGCAAAACACATTAACAAACCCGAAGCGCAGCAGCACAACACAACGCATCAACATTATCTCTCAACAGAACGGGAAGGTTCTTATAACTTCACATGCATTAGGCCAAGAGACCATGAAAAACAGAAAGCTGGAGGATTTTTTTTTTTTAATAAGAGGAAATACGAACCGAAAGGGATATGATGTTATGTTATCTATGCCCTTAACTTTGCACAGCATTAGTATGAACATGCGAATGCTGAAAAACAAGCCGGGTTATTACTATACTCATACACACGCAACTTTTCATTCACTCAAATCATTTTCAGTAGACTAATTAGATAATAAACTAAAGTAGTGCAATTCTTTTTCCTTGTGACAGTCATATGCCATGTCCAATCAGCAACAAGCATGTGATGAGATTAAGTAAGGACTTCCCCTTTCCAATCTGAGTTAATGCTGATGTGTTTCTGAATTTGCTTCTGTGATTTCGCTTTTGTTGTGCTTTTTCATTTGCCGTGGTGTTTTGGTTTGTTAATCTGTTTTGCGCATACAGGCCACCATGTTTATGGGATTTTGAAAGCCACGCAGACTCCGGAAGCCATTTGTCTTTTTCATTTGCTCCGAGTGCTTCAAATCCAACTTAATGAAATCCCTATTGGAAAATAGTCATTACTGTATAATCACTCACACACACAGTCTTGTCCCAGACTGGATATATTCAGCTATTTGATTTGCCAGCATGCACAGTTACAAGGCCTGTTTTTATTTGATTAAATGTTCTGAGCTTGTCATGAAAGCATGAGATGACAGAAAACCCTGCTGGCTAGACTAATTTCTGTGTGCACTTTAATTATCACTAACTTGACCACACGATAAGACTCTTTAAAAGTTGAAAGCAATGCAATTTTCGAGACTTGTCAGATCTTTCCTTCATGTTCCTCTATAAACAGCCAGGGCGGAGTTTAAGTCACCCCAGGATACTTAGTAAAGATCTGGGTCCAGTCTCAGCCCATACAGGGCAGCTCGATACTGTACACAACGAGCAGACTTCCTCTCTTGAGCAACTCCTATCCTGTGCCTCCTTCAAGGCTCCTTCAAAAGAAGCACTAGCATAATTCAAGAACTAGTCACTTCCTAAAATGTATTTATTTTGCATATGCTAGCTTGAATTGTACATGGTCTGAAGTTTGTTTTCTTTCTGTACTGTGCCAAAGTGCATCAGTGTTACTCTGGAAATAAGACACGTCAAGCATAGATTAATCCCTGTCTCGTTAGAATAGGTGTAGCTACTTTATTACTCATAAATCAGCCCAACCCCACTTACAGCCATTATTGTCTTTTTTTTTTTATTAGGAGGAAGTAAATGATTCTAATTGCTTGCCAAATTGCTTTTTGGAAATATAATTATGGGGTCATTTATGAGCTTTTAAAGAAGCTGCATTAAAAAAAAACACACTAATGGCCTCTGCAAAAGTAGCGCTGCTCCTATGAGGGTTTAAAGTAGGCTGTTTGCTCCATAATACCCATATTTCATTTAAAGTATTCGCAGAGAAAGAGGGGAAGGAGGGAAGAGCCACTTATTACACATGTGACAGTAGCTCCTCCATTTACTCCAGCAAAATGGTATGCTTTTACAGGAGCCTCAAAATACTTAAACCTAAGTTTCATAAGGAAAAAGCATAAAGCAGGGTAGTTGGTTCTAAAAGAAAAAATGCTGTAGTGGTGCAATAATTGGGTTCCATTATCGCACCTATGAATAAGCATTTTATCAAGATTACAAGAAGTACTGCTTGCAGGTTTCTTCACCTTGCTTTGCACCAGTGAGCATTCACATGTGGTAGAAAAGAGACCAAGAAGAGGATGAGTAGTGGGATGACTAAGATCAGGCCCAAGGTAGAAGTGTTGTGCACCTAAAACTTCAAATCAATTGAGAGCAATTAGTGGTTTGAGCTTATGCTAGGGAAGAAAAAAAAATCCTCTAGCGCTTCTTTTATTGTATATTGATCTTATGATTACTTGCACGAAAAGGATTGTCCCCCTCTTTAGTAGAAGGTGAAGAATGCTTGTTGAATAATTAATGTCATACTCTGGCCACATAAACATTCTTACCTTGCCGTCTATAACTACATTTGAAATACATGATGCATATCTGCTCGGTCTGGCCAGCCTCATTCTCACCCTGACATGATTGCAATAGCTGTGGAGTGGTGCAGAAATAGTGCATATGGCTTGATTTCTACTATATTGGCATTTCCTCTCAAAGCCAGCCTCTTGTAATTAAATTGTCATTGCTTCGAAGCGTGAGTTTGGCTGGCTCTTAAACTGATCGTGATGGATGCCGCATGCTGGAAATTTTCATAAGACGGCAGAGAAGTGAGCGCTCACTTTTAATCTATCACCCTTTCAGTGCTACTTACACAAGGCCCACATGCCATGAAGAGCTGCAGGGTTGAAAAATGACAGGAGTACGTGACCTGATAGTCCTGATGGCATCCACCATTAGCTTCTGACTTTGATCACTGCCCTGGACCGATAGTCTTGCAGGCACGTTGACCACCATACGCTACTTGAATGATGCAACCCTTTTAGAGCTGAAACATCATAGTGGTAGACCACAGGACAGGTATTGTCATCCCAACCCCCCCACACACGTCCTTTGTGTGACTAAGGTCAGAGAGTTGGCGTTCTACAAATTGGGGTGGTGAGGTGTGAAATGTTTTTCAGACAGTGTGTCCTGCCAGAGATACCTAACAGCTGAACCCATCCAACTTAGCTTTGCTCTCACACCCTTTCTTGCCATAGAGTGAGACAGATTAGGTGTCTGGGGTCTCAGCAGAAAGAAATAGAAAGACATAGTAGGACATAGGGAGAGTAGAAAACACATAGGCTTTTCCTGGTCTCTCCTCCCAGCCAGGAGCCTCTTCTTCTAGGGTTTCTCAGCAGAAGGTACTCCTGGCCAGCATCCAGCCCTCGCTATTTCATCCTCCCCTCCTTGTAGTTCAAATTAGTGTCATCTTGGAAAAGATCTCCTGTTGATTTTATATATATATACACACACACACACACACACACACACACATATACATATACATACACACACATACACAGTGGAACCTTGGATTGTGAGCATAATTTGTTCCGGAGACGTGCTTGTAATAAAGAGCACTCGTATATCAAAGCGGGTTTCCCCATAAGAAATAATGGAAACTCAGATAATTCATTCCACAACTCACACATATTTATATAAAAATGATTAATACAAAATATAAAGTAAAAATACATAAAACAAAATAACCTGCACTTTACAAAATATAAAGTAAATATACATAAAACAAAATAGCCTGCACTTTAGCTTTGAAAAGAATCGTGGCTGGTGTGAGGGAGACGAGAGAGTGTCAGAAACAGGAATATCAAAGGCTACAACAAAAACACGGAAACTGGAGTACAAACAAGAGTCAAAACAAGAGCAAGGTAAACACTAGAAGATTGCTTAGCAATAGCGTGGGGAAATGCAAACTAATGCTTCCCAAACTTAGCGTTATCTTAGCGTATCTAACAATTAGCAATATTGTGATGGGTAAAAAAGGTGCTCTTTCTGTTCCCAGATGGTGGCGCTACACCAGAGTGTCATTCTGGGCATGTCGCACTTCTGGCAGTATAATCAGCTTATCTTACAACAGTTGATAGACTTTTTCAAAGTCGAGATCAGGGAAAAAGACTATACTATAGATGCTATACTATAGATTCATGCTGGGCAAGTGGATATTATCCTGACCATCATAACCAATAAACCTGTGAAGTTTAAGTCCGTTCAAACACTCCATGAAGACTTTATGAAGCATTCCTTTTTGCATGGTGAGACATACACTCATCGTTTCACCATTTTAACACCTTATGAAATATTAAAAATCCCTCGCAGTTTAAAATCAGTAACATCTAGGAGCAATATAGCAGAGATGGGTCAAAAAGGCAATTCTTACTTTTGCCAGATGGTGGCGCTGTACCAGAGTATCACTCTGGGCATGGGGAGACATCTAAATTCATTGTTTCACCATTTCACCACCATACAAGATTGTAAGGAGTTTATACCATGTATACCAAATTTGTCATGAATCCCATGACCCAGCGAAGGAGCATATCCGAGATGTGAGGGTGAAAAAACAAACATCCTTTTTGTGGCCAGATGATGGTGTTATGCCAGAGTGTGGTGTGATAGTGGTGTTATTACTATCATAAGCAATAACCTTAGAAATTTGAGCCATATCAAGCACAAAAAAAAAAAAAAAAAAAAAAAAATAAATATATATATATATATAAAAATATATATACACACA
>JAQMCW010000003.1:9303031-9314880 GCA_030068335.1 Chrysichthys cranchii
CCACCTACACCAGCAACTACGTATCCACCGCAAAGGTAACGTGCATTAAAATCATCTGTTTATTTCATTTAGTTTTAGTTTTCTATAATTAAGGTTATTTTAACTTTATTCTCTGTTTTATTGCCACACATACACCCATAATACACTTTAAAAACATGTTTTTGAGGGCTGAAACACAATAATTGTTTACATTCATTTCAATGGGAAAAATTGATTTGGGTCACGAACAAATCGGTTCAGGAACAGAGTCTCGGAACGAATTAAGTTTGTGAGCTGAGGGTCCATTGTATTTTGATCTTATACATATAACGGTGTTTTTTTTCTTAAGTAGTGCAAATGTCCTTAAAAAAAACAACAACCCTTGCATCATGTAGAGATTTATGTCTGTCAAGGTTCAAGACACTTGTTGGAATAGATGTTGGAACATTTTAGTCTCTATTTTTGTATTGGTTTGAATGTATGAGCTCAGACTTTTATGGCTCTGGTTGACCTCTTAGTACCATAAAGCTGAAATTCTGCCAAGAAAAATCAGTTTATGAGATTTATTTTTTTTTTTTTTTAAAAGATGGACATTTGTATTTATTTAAAATGCAATTTAGGGAAAACGATAATTTTGTACCATTTGTTTTGGAGTGAGATAAAATACAATTTTTCTTCATAAAAAATAAGACTGCATAGGAGTTATAATATGAGCTTTGTTAGAGTAATGGTAAGTAATTTGAGTGGATAATTTGACCCTGATTCCTATGAATATCTATGTGCAAGTTATTACTCAGTGTAATCTTCATTCCTTGTTTCTTTAGGGCTGGATTAGAGGACACGTATGCATGGTAGGGTCATGAAGTTTTCAAATTATGTTTTAGAGCTCAGCGGGTCCCAGCTGAATAAAATGTATATCCACTCACTCTGTCTGTTCTTTTCTACTACAGGTATCTTCAGCTGAGACAGTTTGGTTCAGTGCCTCATGGTGGTTTTGGGATGGGCTTTGAGCGATACCTGCAGTGTGTTTTAGGAATCGACAACATCAAGGACACTATTCCGTTTGCAAGGTTTTCACACTCCTGTGTTCTGTGAAGCAGCCTGATATAAGATTTTAATAAACTGATAAAAAAAAAATAAAAGACATGGTATTGTTTCATATGTTCTTGCAGGGTGCAGAATGGGTGTGGACAATCAGTCCTTAATGCTCAGAAACAGATGGCAAGAGACAGTAAATTATTCCACTTTTTACATTTATAGAATTGCGGTCCTTCATTTTAATAAGAATTTCCTTGACGAATGCTTCGTCCACACCATAAATATCTTCTGCCGTAAAATGAATTTTGGCATGAAAAGTAGAAAGTAGAAAACATGGAAAAAGTGGATGAGTTAAGATCTCGTTCCCAGAGCCTCTTTCGTAATTCAGCAGTGTGCAATTGACATGCAAAACACTTGCAAATGTGCATGGATCATCTCGCTTTGCCAAGCTTGAGCCCCAATGATTTGTAAGTGCTGTAGCTAAAAGGCTTTTTGACAGTTCATTTGAATTGGGAATCAAGCACATAGATTTTCTATTTAGTTTTCAACATGCTTATTGCACTTGCATTTTTATGTATCGATTATTACTTGCAGTCTTTTTTGTAATGGCATTGGATTTATAAAAGGGCTTCAGCTTTATTATAAGAAAGATTTGCAGCATAATGTTTGTGCTGTGATCAGAAATAAACAAGTCTTTTTCAATAACATAGTCAGTTTAAATTTAACTACATTTTAACTACTAACCTACAATAGCATATAGTGCATAAAAATCCAGATCATCACCAGAATATCAATTTGTGATGATTATTCACTCTTACAGTGTACTAAGAATATATTCTGTAATTATCTGATTTACACCTGCTGACCACTAGATGGCAGCTCTTTCTAATCAACAGCTGCATTTCCTCTTGCTGTGGAGAATGACTGTATAATAGCACAGTATGTACTAATGAATACTCATTGGCTATTTTTCTAAAGATAAACCTACTATACATGTACATTTTGTAGGTTTAGCTTCATTCCCTCTTTTTTTTTTTTTTTTTACTTTTTATTCTTACTGGGCACTTAATTAGAAATGCCTATCCAGTTAGTCCATGTAACAGATTTATAGTAAATCTCTTTCTTATTCATCCTCTATCCTTTAATTAGAGACAGGCTCTGATCACAGAATGCTGTTAGCTAAGTATTTTTGTTTATTGACCTAACAACACAACTGGACCTGAGACACTCATGCTAGCGGCAAGCACACACATACCATGACTGTTCAGTTTCAGTGCTATGCCTTGGACAGTCCACCACCCAAATGATTGGCTCTGGTCTTGTGGTGCTCCCTTTCCATTAATGGAGAGCATAGAGACGGCTGACACGGTGGGCATAGCCACAGATGTATATAACTACAAAGTATGTCCAGGTACATGATAAAATGGCCAGTAGATGTGTTCATGATTTTTTAAAAATTTATGTACTTAACTATATAACTTGCAGCCTATGTATCTCTTAAAAGTCCACTATGTAGGATTTAGGAGGATCTGTTATCATAAATGGATTATAGTACTCATAAGTATGTTTTCATTCGTGTATAATTACCTGTAACTATGAATCATCGTTTTTGTAAGTTTAGAATGAGCTTTTTATACCTACTGTACATAGGGAGAGGGTCCTCTTCTATGGAGCCACCATGTTGTGCAGATACAGTAGCCCAGACCGGACAAACCTCTAGAACGTGGCTTCTGCATTTCATGGTTTTACAAGCAGCAACATGAAGATGAAGAAAAAGAACGGGAGACAAAGAAGTGGAATCAGGGTTTGCTGGTGCTGGTGCTGGCTAACAAGTACAAGAACCCAAAGTTTGAAAAAGGAACGATTAGACTTCATATTTAGCATGAGAGGAGATAGGAAGCATGAATGTAAGTACGTTACGGGTATGTGACAGCCACTGTATGTTCTGATACATACTTGGAAAGGAAGGGTATTCAGGGGGTTGCAGTTAATTGTTCAAAGTGGACCTTTTAATAGTAGTGCCTTTTCTCACTCTCATCTTCTACTGCATAATCCTGTTCAGTGTTCTGGGGGGAAGCTGGAGCCAATCCCAGCTGACTTTGGGCAAGAGGCAGGGTATACCCTGGGCACATCACCAACTCACCGCAGGGGAACACACAGACAACCATTCACACCTACAAGCAAGTTAGAGTAGCCAATTAGCCTAATCCCCTCTGTGCCTGTATTTGGACTGTGGGAGGAAACCAGAGTGCCCAGAGGAAACCCACACAGATACAGGGAAGACATGCAAACTACACACAGAAATGCACCCCTGTCGACTCCGGGGATCGAACGCAGGACCTTCTTGCTGTGAGGCAACAGTGCTAACTACCACACCACACCACCCTGCTGCCCGGTAGTCTCTTCATGGTTTTTTTTTATGTTAATTGTTCTGAAATAGCATGTTTTGTTCAAAATGTTCCATTTTGAAGAAGTCTATGAATAAAATATGTATATGTATGTATATTTATATGTGTGTATGTATATGTATGTGTGTATGTATACGTGTATATGTATACGTGTACATACATATATGTATATGTATATATGTGTGTATGTGTGTATATGAGCAATGTTTCTGAAGTTTCTCCCTGCTGCAAAGTTCAGCTTGGTCTGCCAGTTGCCATAATACATGCTCAGACGGGTAGACCATATTTTTATGGCTGGGGAGTTGTTTTTCAGCATCCTTTTTAACTGGTGAGACTGATAAACAACCGTGAGGCTTTAATTCTTTAATTTCCTCAAACATGACTCTCTATGATGCAGTAGTAAATGTAACTGGTAATGTAAGCTGTTGGAAGTAAGCAGTAACACAGCTTCCGAGCTGGCAGTGATAGTCTGCCACTTTCAAGGGCTCAGCCTGTGTTTTGGCAACAGGTATCTGGTTTGAGGCAAGAGAGAATACTTAATTTTTCTAAGTATTCAGAACAAAGGACCAAGCAAACAAGTCTAGCTTTTGTACAGTTTATTGATGAAATATGACCTTGAACGCAGCCTTTCGTAAGGCTTTAGGGTTGGGAGCAAAAGTTACTTAAATACAGGGAGGTCTGGGTTTTGGTTGCCATAGCTGCACGCGCATGACTGTCAGCAGAAAGCTCCGCCCCCTTCCCAGGACGGTTTACAAAATTCTCCTTGCAGTCCCCGCCCCCCGACCACGCCTCTTTGTGACTGTGATTCGCCAGAAAACAATAATCAACTGGCTCGGAGACGGAGCGAGTTCACAGCAAGGCGTGTGTTTGATGTCGGGAACCTGGAGGCTGAGTGTGGTGTGGACCATAAAGACGCACCGTAACCATTCCGCGCGAGGCTACTTCTTCCACCAGAGTATAAGCCTGACTGTTCCTCCTCCTCCTCCTGACTCACAGGCGGTGAACGGCGGCTCCACTTTAACGCTTGCTTTTCGAGTCGCGACGGGACGGCGCGCGCCTCTCCGAGCTCTCCGGACAAACCGCGCGCGCGCTCTCGCGTCAGTCACTAGATGGGCCGGCGGAGTGCGTCGGTGTGCGCGCGCTTCTGCATTCTCCCTAAATGGACCTGCATCATTATCATCTGATCGTACGAGCGCGCGCGCGCGAGTGAGTGACTGAGTGCTGTTGTGACCGCAGGCTTATTAGGGAGTGTGTGTGTGTGTGTGTGTGTGAGAGTGAGTGAGGGAGAGGGAGAGAGAGAAAAGGAGAAAAAATGAGCGGGGGAGAAATCATCTGCCAGGGCTGGCTGAGAAAATCTCCACCGGAGAAAAAACTTCGAAGATACGTAAGTACGATTGTGTGTGTGTGTGTGTGTGTGTGTGTGTGTGTGTGTTTAAACTTTGTGTTGTGTAAGACTGTAACATATCGTTCATGTTTTCAGCTCCTAAACTGTTGGATTGTGTGGTTATTAAGGCATATGATATATGAAATGAAGTGATGATGCTTCATAACCTGTGTGTGTGTGTGTCTGTGTGTGTGTGTGTGTGTGTGCTTGGGTCCCTGCGCGAGCAGGTGCGCCCTACTGGCTGCCAGAAACCTCATCCCCTTCCCTTCCCTCTGACTCCTGAGGGGGAAAATAAACATAAATAAGACAGATGCTTCCCACTTTATGAACATAAACCCAGCACTGGGTGGATTCTGGTGGTAATCAGGATGTTATCTGTGTTTGACTGGGACACTTAACCAAACTGTGTGCACAATAGGCATTAAAGATACCATGGAGTCACCGTCTGTCTCCTAATTCTGTTTGGGACAGCTGTCCATGCAACTGTTCCTGTTGAGAAAGCAGTCTGCCTGTCATCTGATAACGTTACAGTAATGCTTCACATGACTCATTTGTTGTTCTGTACTAGAAGATGCAGCCCACCGCAGCGCATCCCATTCTGTCTTGGTGTCTGGACACTGGGGACTAATGGCTTCCATGTTGTCAGAGCAGATAATGGATAAATAAATAAATAAATAAATAAAAAAAAGCAGAAGCTCCAGCTCTTCTAAATACAGCTGGCCTATGTTTATCTACAGGATTGCATTACAGACCCTTCACATAACATACTCCTACCTAACTTTGCCATGATGTCATTTCTCTTTCTCTTCCTCCTTTAGATTTTTTTTTTCTCTTGGTTTCATGGAAGCAAGAAGTCATTTCTTGACATCTTCATATGAAGATGTACTCGGTCATTTCCTCCTTTCCATATAAAGTCTCGTGTGCAACTACACAGGAACTGCTGATGTCAAAACAAACAGAGCAGCTGCAGTCGAGAGGAAAAGCGGAGTGTAACGCCATATAACTAAATGCCAGCGTTCATTGATCGTTTTTTTTAACCGTCTGTCAAAACAGCAAATGGTGGTGAAGTAAGACATTTGCAAAAAACCCCAAAACAAAACAAAAAAAAAATCACGAAATAGTCCATCCGCTTAGCAAAAGACAAGACGAGACAAGAATGGTCCCTTTCAGTTGGCTGCATCAAGAGAACTATTTGTCCGATCTCAAAATTCCATTTAGGAGACAAGATTGCTGTCATCTGACATCGTTGACATCCTAATGCACCGAGATATTTTAAGCAGCCGTGGACTTCGGTGTTCCGACAATAAAGTGTTCGTGTGACAGCTCAGACGTTCTCTTAGTAGGCCACAAAGTATCACCTGAACCTCAGTTGTGTGTTGCAAATCATATGCAAATACACAGCACAAACAATTCTGTCAGTTAGTGCCCCGTGGCAACAATTAGAAAATAGAGGTGTCTGTTGTCTTGACTAGCACGGCTGCTTGCTTACATTGTCCAAATTGGGACGAGGAAAAGACTGGGCAAAAGATCCGAGCAAAAGTAATTGAAACGTACCCAATCAGCATGAGCTCACGCACTTAATGGCTCTACTAGTTTGTGTTTAATTTGAGACCTGCTACAACCTTGTGGTGAAAATCGTGAGTGGAAAAGTGTGAAAATGTTTTTTCGTAAAAGGCAACTAAATTTGAAAATGTTTTCCTACAGCCATAAGCATAGCATTACCGAGTAGAATATCATCCCTCTGGTTATAATGTGAATTATTAACAAGTATTTTCACCGACAATCGTAGAATAAAGCTGTTACTTATTACCTCCACGGGCGGCATCAGTCAAATTGTTTCTGAAGTTGAGTGAGTTCACTAGTGGTCTGCGAATAACAAGCTGGAAAATGATATTATAAACACCGTGTCATTCAATGCCCTGCGGAAAACACATTGTACTTTTAGAAGTTACACAAAACATGTTATGTGTTCATGGTGTTCTTGTGCTTGTCTAATATTTTATAGAGTGATGGAGAAAGGGATGGGAAAATGTTGAGTATTGAACAGATTGCCACATTTTACACTCATTCTGACAGCAGAGATGTGTAGAAACCTGAAAATAGTTGGGTAATCCTGTGGTATTGCTCACCTCTGCTTCGCACGGTGCTGCAGCCAGGTGCCTTTTAGAAAGAACACTGGATTGACATAGGATTTCACTGAAAAAAAACAAAAACAAAAAACCTCTGGATCTTGGGGTTGAATTTGCAGAGAACATTATAGCTTAAAGTTAAAAAAAAGAATGTCAGATTTAGTCAGAAATCTGATAAAACCAGAGTTGGATGATATTTATTGTCTAATGGAGCCATCGACAAATCACAATCTCGGATATAAGTGAATCAAGTCTATTATGATCGTTCTTTTGTGTTGTATTTGTGACATTATTCATGTAAATCAGTTCTTCCTGGTTTTATTTCAAAGCCTACCTTGTAATATCTAATATTAAACCCTTATAAACCACTTGACTAAAGGTTAGTCACATCTTTTTAAAATCCCTGATTGAAAACCACACTGAGAACATTGCATATGCCAATTTTAGACCTAACCTCGCAATTCCAGAAAATAGAAAAACAAATTCAATCCAGTCATTTCATGTTGCTGCCAAGCAGGCTTGTTACATTATTAATCATCATTAAGCATGCATAACTGCAAAGCATCTCAGTGATAAAACATGGCATGTTGATAATGAACACAGCTGTTCCCTCCTGGTGCTGTTCTGAAACAGTATCTGGTGCTTCAAATTGTTTTTTTGTGACTCCGTGCCACAGGCAGCACCCCTGCCGCAATACCTATAATAATACTAGCTATCGGAAGTGGAGGGACAGGTCAGGCATTTCCCACAACAACAGCTCTCCATTTCCTTTTCCTACCACCAAAGTCACTTTAGCACCCAGCCATGTCCCGTGTGAAATTGGTTTTCCCTGAAAAAAAAAGAAACGCCACCCTGAAACACATACAATATTTATTAGAAATCGTTATGTAGCTCTTCTGGTGCTAATTTGTCAGTTGGTGCGGGTATGTTTATTTATTTATTTATTGAGAGGTTGGCAGTTCTGCGCGACTCTTACGTTTTTATGTAAGGGCGAAGGTTAGACTCTCGAGTTCGCTGTTAAATTCAGTGTAGAACAGTTGAAACAGTAAATGCTGCATTCAAGGTTCCAGGATACAGTGGAGCTCTACACCGAAAGTCGAACTCTCCTACTTTAGATAGAGATGACGCTGTTAGCAGGTAGTTGGATTGGATTTTGGCTAATGTAGGAAACAAACTAAAAGGTTTATGGAAGAAGCCATGCGATACATTGGTGACTTACCCACAGTGTACCCCGCCTCTTGTCCGAAGTCTGTCTGAGATTGACTCCAAAGTGGATGGAGAGATAGATGGATGGACATTGATGAAAAAGCTACAAAACGTAAACTTGGTACACAGAACAAAAGTAGCCTGGAGTTCAGGAGTACCCAAGACGTGCAAATACACGATAAGGTCCAAAATATATAATAAATACACAGGCTGGTGCATGCTAACTGGACAGGTCAACAGAGCAATATTGCATAGAGTATACGGCATGGTTGGAAAAGAGCTGAGCTCATTTAAGCCAAGCTGAACGTAGTATTTAAGATCATCTTCCAACATTTAAGATAAATCTCTAGCATGTTTTGTGTAGTAACAGGCAGTGAGAGTGTGTAACTCGAGTAGCCTTCAGCAATAGTGTTAGTTGGTGCCACCCTCTCTCCTGGCTGTTTTTTCTGACATCACTTCACAAACACTTCTGTTTGCATAATCCATCCCAGGATTCCAGACAGATCATATCGAAGTAAAGCGAGTGCAAAATATCTTCACGCCTTGATGTTTTCCAACGGTCAGAGCGTCTGCACGTGTCTGCATGCCTCTGTTATAGTCAAGGATATCTAGGATTGCTGCAGGTATGTTCTTATCCAGAGTTAGAATGTGTGTGTCTGGGTCTGGGTGGAGGGCAGCGAGTTTGTCCAGACCCAGCACTCTTGTTTTGAAGAGGGTCTCTGGGAAGGTCTCACCCCTGCAGGACAACACTGAACACCTCCCAGTTCCTGCTTTGACAGACAACATTGCGCCACACAGACGTTTTCTTTGTTCATTTTCATCAGACAGGCTTGCTGTGGCTCCTGAGAAAAAACCCAGACACAGCGCTGTATCTGAAGATGCTCGATGAAAACCAGAAAGCATAGATTCCCTATACATTTGTCTTGAAAATATGCAAGTTATCTACACTTCAATTTGGGGTCACAAGTGGACTACATGATGTGTGAGAAAATGATACCGTTCTGTTTTATTCAATTACTTTTAATTTATTAGGCTATAAGGAAGTAAACTTCCTCTAAAGGGGTCTCTGACTTGACCCAGTTTTCCTGACTACTCTTGAGTCAGGATGTGACAGTAGACATGTTTGATCTTTATATAGCGTGTGGCCTGTCCTTCAGCGCGTCCTGGGGTCCTACCTGTTTGTGCGGCTGCTGAAAGCTAAACTGCAGCGGTAGCAGGCTCCAGACTTCCTCTGGATGGCACCTACAGGAAATGCTGTGCCTCAGCTCTCCGGATGGAGGGTAACAAGACAAATCTTGCAATGTGCTTTTCGTTGTGCAGTTCCTCCATTTTAAGCCTTTTTCATTCGTTCATATTGAGGATTGCTTTAGAAACTTGGAGCTCAGCTGAAGGTCTGGCCTGTTTTGGAGTTTCATCAAAAGTGGCTTCATTATGTGTATGGACACTTGCTTTTAGGATCTCCATGGGCAGCATGGTGGTTCGTTGGTTAGCACCGTCACCTCTCAGCAAGACGGGTTTTGCTTTAAACCCTGTGGCATGGGCTTTCTGTGCGTACATTACATTACATTACAGTCATTTGGCAGACGCCCTTATCCAGAGCGACTTTTTTTTATCTCATTTATACAACTGAGCATTTGAGGTTAGGGGCCTTGCTCAAGGGCCCAACAGTGGCAGTTTGGCGGTGCTTGGATTTGAACTCCTGACCTTCCGATCAGTAGTCCAGTATCTTAACCCCCTGATCTACACCAAATAGTCTGCATATTGTTCCTGTACCTGCGTGGGTTTCCTCCAGGCACTCTGGTTTCCTCCCAAAGCCAAAAGCCATACAGATTAGGCTAACTGGCTACTCTGAATTGGTCATAGTTGTGAATGTGAGGGTGAATGGTTGTTCATCTCTGAGTTAGCCCTGCGATAGATTCGCGGCCTGCCCAGGGTGTTCCACACCTCTCAGCCAAAGTCAGCCGGGATTCACTCCGGCTTCACCCTCATGGTCCTGATGGATAAGTGGTATAGATAAAGGATGGATGGATGTTCAGGCCTGGTTAACACACAGATATTTTGACCTCTTGTGCATGTGAAAACAGTGTTTTGACTGAAAATGAAACCTTTTACAAAGGTAGAGAACTTGTAAAATTGTGTTTTTGTTGTTTATATGTGGATGGAAAACCATGCATGTGTTCTGTGCATGCCAGTTGAAGTTTTGCATGTGTTATGCACGTGCCTGATCTCTGTTTATCAAAACCCAGATGAACACTTTATGTACTGTGTGAAACTGTAGTTTCACCTCATAGTCAGTCCACATGTATGAATCCCTCCGGGGTGTTTTTTTTTCTTTCTTTTTTTGTTTCTGTTTCTGTTTTCCACATTTCTCGTGCTCTACTGCTCATTATACATGCTCTTAATGTCATTGTCAAGGTCTTGGTGACAGGTCATCATCACTGGGCTGAGTGTTTTCAAATCAGTTTTGTGTTTTGAGTATAGATATTTGCACAAGAGCTGTTTGTCTAGATGGGGGTTTTTATTAACGGAGGAGTAAAAGCTAAAATATATGCATATGTGGGCAGGGCATCAGTAAGAATATTCAAGATTTGTACCGTTGGTCTAACTGAATACACAATTCAGTGGTTTCATTTGTACTGCCTGGTTGATGCCTTAATAGTCTTTATGGCATCTAAATAAATAAATAACAAATAAAACGATCCATTTCATAGTATCTCATTTACAACTGGGTAGCATTAATTCATCACATAGGCAAGTTTCCAGTCTTCTACTTCCAGATTATGCTGACTAATCATAGACTGGCTGAGCTATTATAAGCATCCTAGGAATTTGAGTATTAAAGTCACAAATTTGTACCAGACTGCTGCTAAAATTAGTTGTGCACACTGCTGCTATAAATGGCCAAACACTAATTGAATTATTCCAAGCACATGATTCTTTAGTACATTTCACTATGCTAAGCTCATGACACTCATTTAAATTGGGTCACGACCTCAGGTGCCTTAATGCTTTACACAGTCTGTCAGAATCTGTCAGTAACCACAGTGGAAACGATCCAAGACGGTTCAGGGGATACCCCCCCCCCCCCCCCCTTCCCAAACAAAATTCCCCAATAGCTCTAATGCATAGCGTTAAGTCTGAAATCATAGTGTGTCATGCTAAACAGCGATGTTTCCAAAACCCTACAAGTGCAGCAGAGTCAAGTCAGTAGCTAAAGAAACATCAGATCAAGTGTGGATTCTTAAGGTCTAAACTCGTGCTTCCATGGAAGTTTTTCAAGTTAATAGTAATAGGAGTTCAGAGTTACTTGGAAGACGTTTTTTTTTTTCCTTTTATGATGAAGGAATTATGATGAAGGGATTTTGCAAGTTTTTCTCCTTTTCCATATCTAGTCATGCGCTTAATGGTTCCTTGGAATTGTTTGTCTGAAAAATAATTCTGGGAACACGCTGTGTGAAATGGTGTCAAAATATCACGTGTGTGCTTTTGAATTTGAAAAGAATTGCACATGAGTAAGTATTGATGATATTAATGATGAGTCCAAGACCTTTCTGCTTGTTTTGACAGCTGATGACTTTATTAAAGGTGATGTCATACTGCGTCATGGTACTGAAGGCCCAGAAGTGTGTGTGTGTGTGTGTGTGTGTGTGTGTGTGTGTGTGTGTGTGTGTGTGTGTGTGTGTGTGTGTCTGTGCGTGTCCCCCC
>JAQMCW010000003.1:9314980-9353698 GCA_030068335.1 Chrysichthys cranchii
GTTAGCCAACGTCATCCGCTTCAAGTACCTCGGCAGCTATGTTAGCAGTGACTGCTCTATGAAGGAGGAACTCGCATATCGTATTCAAGCAACATCCTGTGCATTTGGTCGACTGCGCAAGAGAGTGTTTGACTCACGTGATCTCCAAGTCTCAACTAAAGTCGCTGTGTACAACCAATGCCTAATGCCTCTTCTGATGTACGGCAGCGAAACTTGGACCCTATATCAGCATGAAGTTAAGCAGCTTCGTACAATACAACAGCGTTATCTATGTCTGATATTAAACATCAAATGGGACGAGTACATCAGCAATGAAGAGGTGTTGCGGCGTGTGGATGTTGAAGATATTGGGGTGAAGTTAGTGCGGACTCGTCTGCGCTGGTTGGGACATGTTTGCCGAATGCAAGAAGACAGGCCGGTAAAAGAGCTCCTGTACTGTGAGCTGGCCCACGGCTCTAAAGTTCGGCCTAAGCGTCGGCCTAAGCTACGCTTCAAGGACACCTGCAAAAGTGCTCTGAACTGCGGCCAATTCTTGGATCAATGGTCTTCAACCGTGAGTAACAGAGCCGAATGGAAAGGACTCACAAGGGTAGTTTGCGACGCATACAATTTGAAGAGGGTTCGGGAGTATGAAAAGAGAAGGACTCGACGCAGAGCTGTACCAAGAACTTAAACTGTGGACTAACCCGTGTTCGGGTTATAGGCATTATTATTATAATGTTTTAACAAGTGGACATGCAATAACTGTGACTTAGTAATTACTGTGAGTATACTTTGCACCATCACTTTGGCTATCTGGACCTGTGCACTGAATGAGGGTTTTTTCGGATGGTATGGATCCCTAGTGGTCATCTTGTGTTCATAGCGCCAACGTTACATACTGTATATACCTAGCATTAACTAGCATCTGTGCTAATGACATGAAGCTGCTTACTGACACAACTAAACTATACCTTTTTCATTTTGTGTAATGGTTGACTCGTAGGAATGTTAAATGGATTCACACATCAATGCAAAGAATTGCATTCTGAAGTAGATTAATGATGAGATTTCAAGATGAATGTAAGTATAGTGAGTTTAGAAAGGCAAAAATGCTGTTTTCTGAATAGAGCAGATGGGTTTTTATCTGAAACGTGCACACAGATTGTTGTGAAGCACACTTCACCTGTGAGTAAAATGTCTTATCAATGTTTACATACACAGTTGTATATTTAATAATCACAAATGGCATCTTAATCATAAAATCTAATCATGAAATCACAGTCTTGGAAATTTGTTAGAAGAATGAACCATTTGTGGTTAATCCCCTAGAATAATGTTTTTTCCCCTTCTTGATACTTGGTGAAGTTCATCTTGTGTTCTTGGAGCTTTAGGGAAAAATAAAATAAAATGAATAAAATAAAATAAAATAAAATATAGATAGATAGATAAATAAATAAATAAATTACTTTTTTTTAGGAAAAAAAAGATGAAATATTCAGAACTATAGGCTCTTTAAATAGAAGAACCAGCAAATTATGTGGATCATTCAACCAATCAGAACCCTACTCAACATTATTATTCAGGGATTCCAGCCTTGGCAGCATGTGCGGTTATTTACATTTGTTCATTTGGTTGACACTTTTATTCAGAACAGCTTGTGAGACAGGGTACAGTTGAGCAGATGAGGCTTAAGGGTTTTGCTCAAAAACCCGGCAGAGTGTCAGTACAGAGATTTGAACTCATGAATTCTCTAATCAGTATCTGAATGCCATAACCACAGAGCTACTTCTTTTCCATGTGCGTTTGTGATGCGGTCCTGGTAGGGAATGTTGGCGGTAAAGGCTTTTCATTCACAGCCTTGCTTAATCTGTTACGTACAAACACTTCTCTTTTTCTCTTACGTCAAAACCAGAGTTAAGTCAAATTTCCTAAATCAGTCCTTCTGAACTTCTCCATTGTGTAAAACTTAATTTGTGAGAAATGACCTGCTTTACAGGACATTTAAAAAATCTTACTGTGTGTGCGCTAACAAGAAAAATCTAGCCTACAAGTATACAGTAGATCAGTTGTGATTTATTCCATGATGCTCTCTTTAGCATGAATATCTGTTGTAGGACATCATTGTCTATGTTGAAAAGTTTACTTGTGAGAAATAGTACACATAATGGACTATGATTGCCTCTGTATGAGATATAATCATGTGGATGTAATAAAGTGTTTTTGGGATTAAAAGTACTTTTATAATGCTTATACACTCTTACAGTACTTTTATAATTCAACTGAATTGTTATTTATGGTGACGTGTAGCTGGGTCATTTTCTCATTTCTCCTTCTTGTTAAATTACTTTTTTTTTTTTTAAATTTATTTATTTAAATGATCATTAAATTATATTTTTCCCCAGGTTTGTATCATATGATTTGTCACATTTGTATTGTATGATTTTTTTTTTTTTTTAACATTTTTTTTTGCTACCTCTTTCTGGTTGATGTATTGCTTTTATTGCTTTATTTGCTCACTTTTTTACCATTCGCTCTTTATTTATTTGTTCATTTTTAAACATTAATTACAGTTGGACAGTCAGAATGGTGTTACATTCACGCTATCATCTCGAGAATCCTAATGATGACACAGCCATCTGTGGCCTGAAACCAAGGGAGCAAAATTGTTCACACAATTTTGGCTAAGATCTCTGGGAGGGAGGTATGCATACTCTCACTCCCCTGTCAATCACAACACAGAGACACTAGCCAATCATGGGCATCTGTGAGTTCCTGTATGCAGAAGAAGGTAGATAGCACTCTTCTCAGTGTGTGGTACGCTGCCCTGTGATGCAGCACGGCAACAGATTGAGAGGATGTTGTGGTATTGTGCACAATAGAAAAAAAAAATTCAAAGTTCCTTGACCTTGGTGTCTTTTGAATTTATGAACTGCGGTATGGACTAGGTTACTTTGTACTCATTTGCAAACTCTCCTGGACGTAAATAAAAGCATTTGCAAATTAGACTACACAAATTAATTAAACCGTATAAAAGTTTTTATTTAAGCCAAAGGCCCACAAACTAATGTTTCACAATACTGATTCGTTTTATAAAATTTGTTGATCAGGAAAATAACTATTCGAGGCAGTTGTAGTCTAACTGTGCCACTAATACTACTACTGATATATCTTTCAGGTGGCCCACAATTAAGAATATGTGAAACTTTGAAAGGCATAAAACACGCACCCAACACGCACTGAAGGTACTGTTACCTGAAGTGGTCTATAATAGTATGCCCAAAGTCTTCAGTTCATCTTGTATCACAGAACTTGCCAAAAAATCTTTATTAAAGAGGTGCATCATATGTTTTATCCATCTCTAGAGGTTTGTCCGTTCTGAGTGCAACATGGCGGCTCTGTAGAAGAGAACCCGTTCCCTAGGTAGATATAAAGGGCTCACAAACAACACCAATTTGTAGTTACAGGGAATTGTACACTATTGAAAACAAACTTATGAATCCCATAAGTACAGTATATCATGGAATATGTACTCCATTTCTGCTAATAGATGCGCTTAAAGTCCTCCATAGTGGACCTTTAAAGGAACAGCTTTACCTCTGATTGGTACGTAGTGCCGAGACTGCTGACTGCTTCCAAAAATGCCCAAATAAATGTTAAATAAGGAAAGCTGCGACCTATGCAGTATTATTATAAATCTGTCCATTATTCGACTTTAAATTATGTGGAGAGTCTGCCATAAAAGTCTCTGCTTAAGTGTTTGGTATAGAAATGTCTATAACTGACAGTACTGTCAGCTGATTTTGGAGAAAATTCATCGACGCCCTCTGACTAATCAGATCGGAGAACGTGGCCATGGTGTGCTAAATGCCATTAATGTATTACGTATCCTACCTATTGAAGCGAGAAAGTGTAAAATAAGCATAGAAGGGAGATGTGCTCAAGAAGCCGTTTAGCTCTCTGTCAGATTGATAGCAGGGTTAAAGTCAGAATTAGCGACATTCACTCCCAGTGCCACATCGATTTCAGTGCGGTGCGAGCACAAAAACCCGTTGCAGCACAGATGGCAGGGAACATAGGAAGCAGCACAAAGAGTTCTGATTAACCAGAATGCCTTGCTGTCACTCATAGCGCTAGCTTGAGCAGCTTTTTGAATGAAGGCTTGCGTGCATTCAGAGACGCCCATTCTTTTCTGGCTAGAAGTGGCTGCTTACAAAATAGGTCTGATTGCACAAACTTCCAGTAAACAGGAACAGAATTGGCATTTCTCATGTGTCCTCTCTCTATCTTCAGGCTCCATTTGCGATCTTTGCTTGTTTCACTGTGGCCCCTGCAATTTGATTCAAAAAGCCAGTTTTCTAAAGTATCTACGGCAATGTATTGCAGGTAAAAGTTACTTCATGGTTCATTGGACTCACATTCTTTATACTGTTCATGAAAGCATCAGGTTTTACTGAATACCATGCATTTAGATTGCATATTGTGAATGTCCCGAATTGTGAAACCCTCATCATGCGAAGCCGCTTGAGCATGGGAGAACGTGAGAAATCCTGTGTACGTGTGTGCGAGTGTGTTGTGGGTGGTTAGCTCTTTACCATCACGTCAAACATGACACAGCTGCTGGTCTTCCCAAAGCTCTGTTTTGACTATCGGGGAAGCTGAGCAGTCTAATGTGAGTTGCAGAGGGACTCTAATGCGTCCGTCCTAGCAGAACGTCTCCAGCTCTGTTCCCTCCACCGCTCTCTGTTTAATCTCTCCTCCTGTTTATTTCTTGGGCTATGTGGGATGGAATGCTGCCATTACCAACCAGAGGCTCTGGATCTTTTCAAGGAAAAAGCAAGATTACACATGAAAGCTGTAAAAAAAAAAAAAAAAGGCTTTTGGCTAATTTGTTGACTTGGGGTTTGCTTGAGTGGTAATGCTGCAAGGGGTGTTAATTCATTGGAAATGTTTGTGTATATGTGTACGATTCCCTGATGATCGGAATACCACGAAGATTTTGCCCGTGTTGAGTCACTTAGCTAGTCATATGTTTTTGTTTGTTTTAACAAAAAATGAAAAAAAAACCCCAAAAACCTGAGAGCCAAAAGAATTGGAATAGTATTAAAAATTAGGTGTACCCTAGAAGATGGTCAGATCTGCTTGTGCGTGCATGTGTGTGTATATATGTGTGTGGGTGTGATGAAGCATGTCTATTAATGGCCATCTGCTTAGCCATACATAAACGCGCACTATATCTGTCTGGACTATATATAAACATTTTGCCATCTTTAGACTGTACACACTCGCAACGTACACAGTTTATTTTAACCTCCCGATGACTTAAACCCATGTCACTTAAGTAAACATGGACAGATGACACCTGCTCTATACGCAGAAACCAGGTGTGATATGCATCAAATCTCACCAGAAAGGACACATGTTTAAATGTTTATTTCTGAAGAAAAAAAAACCCCAAGAGAATAGCTAAGGAATGCTATTTTACCTCAGAATTTTTCTTGTTCTCAGTGATTCTTAAATTTTTATTTTAAAGACTATATGTTGTATGAATCAAACAGTGTGTTAGAATTTCTAAAGTTTATGATGCTGTGTTGTTTTTTTTTTGTTTTTTTTACATAATATTTGCATATCAGTAACAGATTGTGGTTACCTGGGATAATTATTTACATTACGGTAACCTTACTGTAGGTGCCATGATTTGACCGCTTAGTTAGGCACACTTTAGGGAATGAGAGGTCCTACATAGGATGAAGAAACACACAGGTTGAGATGAAATGGCATTTATTCAATTGCTTTTTATAAAGTAATGATCATTTCATGCGTTTAACGTAGGGCTGGGCGATATGTGTATATATATATATTTATATATGTCTATAAACTATTGTATCATAATATGACCATTCATATGGTGTCACCTTTCCAAGTTTTGAATGATAATAGTAATTAGTGTGAGATTAGATAATAGTGAAGTGTCATTGGTTGCTATCACTGTGTACTCCCAGTTCAGCCACCATTCAAGTGTAAGCTTTGGCAAGTTGCCAAGCTGAATAATTAGCATGCTAAGTTGCTGTTCGGTAGCTTATTGTTGTATGATGACTGCTGGCCCATCCTGGGACGGTGGAGGCACACGCTCCTCATTTACACTACCATGATAATGGTGCATTGAAACAACACACAAGTAAGCTGTCTGGAGGAATTCCATGGAGTTGTTTCTTTACTAGAGTAGCAATGCTAATTCAGTGGAACCTTGCATTGCGAGTAATTTGGTCTGAGGGTTTTTCACAAGACGAGCAAAAATTTGTAATAAATTTTGACTTGGTTAACAAGCGATGTTTTGCAGTATGAGTAGTATTCGTCTGCTGAGCCTCATGTGATCACAACTTCTCTCTCTCTCACTCACTGCAGGATTGTGGCTTCCGTGCTAGCATATACTGTTAGTGTGTGTGTCACTCATCTGTTTAATGACAATGCAATGTCGCATTTCTGCGAAATCCTCAAAAGGAGACAAAAGCAGCCATCATTGGATAGTTCCCTTGTTAACGTCGCATGAAAAGAAAAGATCCCAGTGAGCCGACAGACTGCAGTGATTCTGTGAGTTGTAGTGAAAGTAACGCATAATAATCCTCCTGCTCTCTCCTGCTCTCTGTCATGGATCTGCCTGTGTGGCGCGCGCGTGCAGCACACCTGTTTTCAGGCACTCCTAATAGCGGTGCATGCCGGAGGTCATTAGGACTAATTATATAGACTATAAATAGACTGACTCATGAACGCTAAGCTTGCGAAGCATTAGTTTGCATTTCCGCGCTCTATTGTCAAGCCATGTTCTAGTGTTTACCTTGCTCATGTTTTGACTCGTTTGTACTCTAGTTTCCGTATTTTTATTGTAGCCTTTGATATTCCTGTTTCTGACACTCTCTCGTCTCCCTCACACCAGCCACGATTCTTTTCAAAGCTAAAGTGCAGGCTATTTTGTTTTATGTATATTTACTATATATTGTGTGTTTTCATTCATGACGCTTGTATTTTTTCTCGCGGGAGTGCGTGTTGATGGCTAGCATCGTTGCTTGTGCGTGTACACTGTCTTTCGATTTTATGTTCTGATATATCATGGTAGTAGCCAAAATGTATCCACTATGCTGTAAAATGTATACGCATGACTGTTGTCTATTGTTGTAAAACCCAGAAAAACAGGAGCTTTTCAGTTTTTGTTCTATTTCTGAGTGTAAAATGGAGTAGAACGTGAGCTAATTTCAGGTAGGGTCTAAGAGAGTGGAGGTTTTCAGTTGGTCGGAAGAATTTCCTGGAGCCATTGTTTGCCATACCTAATTTGCATACATTTGCGAAAATCTGTGTGGCACTCTGTGTTGCGCTCTGACATAGAAAATGAATGGTTGCCTGTCAGTCTTTATGAACTTTGGGTTTCATAGGGCTTGACGTTGATGCATAGTTTAAGGTAATGTTTTGTTTTTCTTTGGATCTTGTAGTCAGAAGTGAACACTTGGCACATGGCTGCCATGAACAGCAGAGCAGAGAACTAAAAGTTGCATTTCATTTTTTTTTTCTTTTTTCTTTTCATTTTAGGCTAACCGAATGTTTAACGGCAAATTAGCTTAAGGGCAATTCAGGATTATTCAAACATTTCCAAGGTACCATTCAAATAATATTTGAATATTCCAGCTGCTATCCACAAAAGTATCCAAAATGCAAGGCATAGCACAAAACATCCCTTTACCCACTGCATTGTGTGTGGGAGTGTGTGTAAATGCACAGCATACTAGATAGCATAAAGTACACGGTAAGCCTTCTACACCCGAGCGAGTGAGATATAAGATAGCATTGGCACTAAAGAAAAATTCTTGGTTTTTGTTGCACAGTGACGTGTTGGCAGCAAGACGGATAGCCACGATACGGTGAAGAGGGTGGCCCGACGTGTTCTTTGTCTTAAACTGAGATCCAGAAAAATAACGTGTCCGCTGAATAGCCTTCAGACTTGCAGCTCATCCATCTTGATCACACCAGTCACACGTTAGGCTAATAGGAAAAGGCAGAAATCCTGCAGGCAGTCACACACTTTCTTACTGATGCAAAGCACACTCCAGCGATTACTGTTAAACAATACTTGGGGCAGTGGCTACTGATCAGAAGGTTGCGTGTTGCACCAAATAATGCTGATCCAGGGTCATGATTATAATTACTGACCATGCACATTAACCGAAGCATACTAGCATATGTACTAGAATATGTAAAATAATAATAATCATCATCATCATCATCATCATCCTCCAAAATCAAAAGCACCTTGATGTATGCTTTCAGGATGGTCAACAGTGCGTCTCTGGAGTAATGGGTCAAATTCAAGTACATTCCCTGCTTTAGTAAGCAGCTCAGGCAGCGTAGTGAGGTCTAAGCAACATCCAGGCTTTATAATAGGACAGGTAGACAAATAGGAGGGGTTTGGACACTCGGATAAAACTCATCTTGCAATTGTGTTTGCTCAGCTGTGTGTGTGTGTGTGTGTGTGTGTGTAACGAGTAGTGAAGGGGTGAGTGTAGTCTGAATGAAGTCCCTCCCCTGAAGAGTGGTTACACACACCCGCGCTCTGAAGTCATGGCTGTAAGACACGCACAGGGCCTGTTTGGTTAGCCTGTTTGCTCAATGTGCGTGCAAAAACATGCTGACTGATGCCTATCTCCTATTGCCCATTTACAATGCAGAGGATCTCTTAGAAGTTACAACTGCCAAGGTCTAATTCATGCCAAATGAAGGTGAAAGGTGAACATTTTCATTCTTCTTCTAGCTTCCCTACTTCATGAACAAATGGAAACCTTGTATAGTGTCAATCTAAGCTGGGATCAGTTTTACATGTTTGCAATTATGGCTGAAGAACCTATTTAGTTTAAGTGCTGTGTAAATTGAATTTATGACGATGACAATGATAATCATCATGCTATCATTATTATCTAGTAATATAGTATTACTAGATCGCTAAATTTAGAACAGAGTTTCAAAACTTGGCAAACTCAGACGCGAGGTAAATGAAAGCTTGAAGGAAGGTTAGCTACTTGTTGCGCTCTTCCAGGACCCACAAGCCTCTTGTAGTTACAGTAACGTTGACCCTAATTACCACTTCTCACATGCACATCCGTTTGGTTCAAATGACACGAAGCGTTCAAGTACATGAAGATTTTCAACAGTGTGTGAGTGTTTAGGCTGCATATAAACAAACTGGATCTAATTGAATCCTGAATTTAGGCTGACAAGAATCTCTGTACGTACAGAACAGATGCTAAAATGAAATGTCTGTTTACGGGGAAGACATCTACAATGATTTTGTTCTGTACAGTCATATTTTGGGTCCTGTTTGGGTTTGCAGAGAAACTGCTCGGTATTCAGTTCTCCTTTTTAGGCCTGAAAGAGGTTCTCCTTTTGTTTGTAGCTCCTCCAATATCATGACTTCTAGAAATAGAAATGGGACTTCTAGAAATAAAGAGAGTGAAAACCCTTTGACCAGATAAAGACGAACGAGTTGTGTGTTTATTTTAAGAAGCAGACTTGTGTAAAACAATTTCCTTTGTCTTCAGATGTTTTCCTTGTATTACATGGATGTAGCTGTTGCCCATTGTTATGGCCTGTTTTGGTTGGTAGCTTTGTTGTGTAGCTAAATTTAACCTTTGAATTAAAAACAACAAGACTTCCACAAACAAAACCATATGCCAACATTCTCTTCAGCAAGTTAGCTAAATTGATGTATGGCTATCTGCAAAGCTGCTTTGGAACTTGATGTCTTTTGTTTAAGCGCTATATAGATTAAATTGTGTTGAGCTTTGCTATACAAATGAAAGCTAGGTTGTGAGACCAGTTAGCATCACAGTAACTGTTCCAGGTCTTCTGTTTCTGGTCAAAAGCAGCTTTTTGTGTGAAGGGCTAATTTACGAAATGGAGCTAAGCAAGCGAGTTGGGAGTATAGAGAAATTCTGCAGCTGCCAGTCATTTTCATGATTACGATAACATTTTCATGTTAAACCTCATACACTGAATCCATTAGTTATGACTAATTATTCTGTATATTCCTGTGACAATTGGTGTGGTGTTTTTTAATACTTGTTTCTTGCTGCTAAAACACATTTCGAGGCAAACTAGCAGCTAAACTCTGGGTAATTGCTAGATTACTGCGAAATTCTCTAAACTTAAGCCAACCACAAGTTGCTAACTGTAGCATTGCTCTAAATCTAAAATAATGTGTAGCAATATCTTGAGTATCTGTGCTACTTAGAATTGACAAAAAAAGAAAAAGCTTCGCTTTTTATTTGGTACAGCTAATCTCACTCGTCACTCACTATTCCTTCCATGCCATCAGCGGCACATTGGGTGCCAAGCAGTCCCTTCGGAGCTCGGTTGATGTTTCTGTAGCAGAGCAACCCTTCCCTAATCAGGGGCTCAGGAACACCCCCCCACACATATGGGCAATTTAGGGTAGCCAGTCCACCTAATGTGCATCTCTTTGGACTGAGGAAGGAAACCGGAGTACCCGGAGGAAACCCACGCAAGTGCAGGGAGAACATGCAAACTCCACACACAAAGGCGACCAGATTAACCCCAGGGATCGAATCCAGGATCTTCTTGCTGTGAGGCGACAGTGCTAAACACTACACCGCCGTGCTGCTTGGTGTAGCTAATAAATATTCATTAAAGGTGTCATTCCCTGAGAAACCGTTTAATACGTGCTTTTTTTGAAATACGATAGGTCACTCCAAGTTGCATATGCATGCTGCACGTGAAAATGTTCTTCTACCCCATTGCCTGCATGAGCCATAGAAAGAACATAGATGGAAAAACGAGCGTATCAGAAAAAGCCCTTCGAACTTACGTCACTTTGAAAATTAGTAGTCATGGACCCACCCACCTTGGTTTGCGACCGCCCACGGGAAGACACTTTTGATTTTGCGCCCAAGAGAGAGCAGAGCCTGTCTCAGCAGGTGGAAGCTAACTATTGAGAGTAGAGGAGCTAACAGCAATGTCCCACTGGAGGGAGCATCATAGTGCTGTTAGCCAATCAGAGGCAATACGTTTGCATGTCATGAATATTCATGAGTAAGAGCCGAAAGCCTGTTGTTCTCCCCCACCCACTCCTCCACCAAACTAGAACAGCCTGAAACAGGAGTACCAGAGCATTTTTTCACCAAAACCGATTCACAGGGCATTCATTCATACTAGAGACCACTGCAAAATTAATGAAAAAAGAAATGCAATGACCCCTTTAGCGAAATCTTTCCTGTCTTCTCTCTGACATTGCTCCCTATAATGCCTGTAGCATATTGCATGAAAACACATGCATTTGATGGATACATAACAACAAATCGCATTGGCACAATCACATTTTTCATAACTGATTTCATGGACATTCATGGTAAGCCTCAGCTGATAGTTTGTCCATTATTCAGATATTGTTTTAAAGCTGTTTTAAAGATGTTTATCTCGTCATTGACCTGCCTGATCCATCCTGATGCCCTGCTTCTGGTTGGAGTTCTCATCACTTTGCTCCTGCTGAGGATGGCCCTAATATGGACAGCCTAAAGACACACTAGAAACCATAAAGATGGCTTTGGACTGCAGTTAATAAAAATAGTGCTTCTTTGGTCATCTTTCATGTTGTGTCTGATTAAGCATGATGGAACTTTTTTGCTGTAGGCATGAGATTTTCTGTGGGACATTTCATTTTTAAGGGATCGTGTTTAGAGAAAGTATTTCAACATGCCAACTGTGTTTATTACTTATAATTTATTACTCAGATGAACAGGAGGTCTTCTTCTTGTGAGCCCATTTGAAGTAAGAGTCACTGAACCTGGCTTAAAAGTTAAACGCACTTGGAATCTCAGTAACATGCTGGACTAACCTCATTATACTTTTGTAGGACTCACAAGCTTCACATTGTAATCGGAGACTGAGTTTAGTGTACATATAAACAGCTTGTTATAAATCTGCAGTAAGCATGCTTTCAGCTGGAATTAGTTCCTGGCCAGCGATTGCTACCTTGACAGGCGCTGAATGACCTCTCATCAGGTTTCTCAGCTCCCGTGGGCGACAAACTAAGCCAAGGACATTCGGGGGTAAAACGAGCAGTACTTAAAGCTTCTTTTCAGACTTCGCACTTCTGTCTGGCAGGTCAAGTTTGATAGATGGACCTCGAATGAGGCGGAGGATTAGCTTGTTTGTTGTCCATTTTGTTGAGTCAGCGCTTTAGGCAAGGGTGAATAATCTCACATGGATCTTAGGTTTTTAATCTCAAAATTTCCCATTGGGTGGTGAAACCGGGTCTTGAAATCCAGTTTTCTGAGCCAGTTGCTTGGAAACATTCCTAAAAAAATGCTGAGTGTTTTTGCGTACATTCAGTACAGCAGGAACGAGTTATTCCAGGCCATGGTGACCTTCTCCACTGAACTGGGCAATGCTCCAACTCTCATTAAGTCGTGTTCTGTAGGTGTGAGCACTACTTATTATTGCAATGAGAGACAGAACAGTGAAAAGATTGCCCCCTCTACACCCCCCACCCCGTTCTCTCTGTAACTCTCTGTGTGTTTCATTTCCTTGGGTGTTGAAGATATAGATCAAATCTCGACCAGTTGTGTGTCTGTGGTCGAGGGCTATGTGTGTGCGCACTACTACAAGTGCGATGTTGTCCGTTAGTCTGTAGTGTGCACAGTGTGGCAGTTTAGAGTGGGAGTCGATGTAGCAGGAGACGCTTTCCAAGGTGGGGTTTCCAGCACTAGCATAACAGCCACACCAAAATATACAAACAAGGATTTACTACGGAAGAGTTTAAATGACAGCGCCAACTTGACTAATCTGTTTTAATTGTTATAATTCAGATGAAGTCCTGTGATAAATGTTGATTTAATCCACTGGAAAACTGGGCGTCAGTTTTATATAGTGTATCCTGGTAAACAGCTGATAATGTCCATATTGTACAAACTGCAGTAATGTAACTAACTATGCATTGTACAAAACTTAACCATCTATGTACCACATGTAAAAGAGAAAAAATAATCAACAACTGGGTGGTGTGACGTGTCCTGTTATCCCAATTACAGGGATATTCTGTTATTTTCAGAAAACAGCATGCCAAAAAGGGTTTCATTTATCTTATCCCACAACAGTGCATCATAAAGATGTTCGGCATCGAGTGGCGTGTCCTCCTTTTTAATTGTTTCCAGTAACACTTAATGTTGTTGACCATCTGTAAAACAAGTACGATCCTGATATCGCAGCATCTACAAAGAGTCATTCCCTCACCAGCTTCACTTTTTTCTTGTCTCTCAACAAGTTAATGAGATAAAACGCAGCTTTTCGTGTTATCAAGAAACCGGAACGCACAGAGTTCTCTATCCTGAAGGCTTTTCATGTGGAGGAAACTTTACTGACTGTGCTAACACCGGAGACTCCTTCCAAAAGAAAAATGCTGAATAAATATCTCCTTACAGAAAGCGTCAACTCAGTGATTATTTGTTTTCTTTGTTTAATCAACTTATCCAGTAATAATCCATTTATTATTATTACCCCTAAATTACATGGAGAGTGTTTTATTCAAGTACATGGTCATGTATTAGAATGAGCACATTAATATGAAACATACGAAACAAAGTGTCAAACATTCTGACCTGTCAGATTCAACATTTCTAGATAAATGCATATAACACATTTCAGACAGTATTCATAACTGTCTTAACAGAAATTGCTTTGGACTTCAGTATGAGTTCTGTGTAATTATTTCGAGGCCCAGTGAGGCCTGGCTTCCAAACAGTTATGCCTTTAGGCTTCACCTGCTTTTTAATTACTGAGAGCAGTTTAGCTGGCAGTACCGCCGTTGCGCTAAGTGGAGTGGTGGCATGATTTTGTCTGTATTCCACCGAGATAAACTGTCGTCCTATCGAGTACATGCTCATCTTCCAGTTTGCCACCATTTCATTATTGGTCAGGCAGAACATGAAATGAGAAACAACCTGACAGTCTGCTGCAGGAAAACACAGATGCTGTTACCTAGTGGCCTGGTCTGTCTTAATGGCAAATGCTTATTCAGATTCTTTCCATAAAATGTTCCAAATCGAGACAGCTACATTTATACCAGCAGTAACGCTGTTTAAATTTGGGAACTTACATCATGGATTGTTTTGTTAAGAAATTGCAACAGATAAGTTGAGGGGGAAGTAGATATGATTGATTGTTTTTAGCTCCCTTCAGGAGGTTTTGTTTTGCTCATTGTTGAAGCAAAGTCTGCTATAATTGCTCACGCTGGATATTTTCAGCACACTGCGGTACAGATTGTGTTCATTTATGTTTCAATCCTGAGCTTGTGTTACTGTCTGTGTGAAGCTTCGCATGTTCTCCCCCATGTCCATGTGGGTTTCCTACAGGTTCTCTGGTTTCCTCAAACTACCCAAAAAACATGCTGGTAAGATGATTGACTTCACTAAATTGCCCCAGGTGTGAATCTGTGTAAATGTGTGTGTGTGGTGATTTGGCAATTGAATGGCAGCCCGTGCATATCCTTGCCTTAGGCCCAGTGTTCCTGTGATAGGCTCCAATTCCAACACAAACCTAAGCAGGATAAATGCTTATTGAACATGAATGGATGAAAAAGACGGTTGAGTGTGTAACATAGCCTTCTGGGATAATGCCGGGAGTAGACTATGCGATATTTTTGTCTTTCACGATGGACACCATGTCAGATCAGGCAATCATACAGTGATCCACCGCTATTATCGCGGTTCACCTTTCACGGTCCCGCTGTATCGCAGATTTTTTTTGTAGAACATATTGAATCTTCTATCGCAGAAATCTGCGGCTTCTAGCGATCTATTTTCTATGCTAAAATATTAATACCAATATAATGTATTAATTAGAACATATATGTAAATAAAAATGCAGTAAAATTCCATATGTATATAAAATGATGAATATGTAAGAAATATAGTAAATCATAAAACATGCTGCTACAGGCGCGTAGACCAAGAGTCTCACGTATCACGAGATGAAAAACGTTTCTTGGGAAGCTGAGATACCCAGATGTTTTCTTACAAGGCACGTTACTGGCTGAAGAAGGAAACTCAACCAATCAGAGCGGGCTTTTTCATTCTCTTGGGCTCTGATTGGCTGCTAATTATATGGCGCAATCTCGATAGAACAACGGGCAGCATCCAAATACACATCAAAGTGTCTTTTAATAAGTTTAAATGTGTTTAAAGCGTGTGGGAGGGATATTTCAAGGCTTAAATTATTTTAAAAAAAGGTTTATATGGTCTCTCTATATTGCGGATTTTCACCTATCACGGGTAGGTCTGGAACGTAACTCCCGCGATAAACAGGGGATCACTGTAGTGCCATAAATTGTTACCGTGGTTTGGTCCGGAGATGGGCTACACTACAGGTTTGACCCAGACTATCCATTAATGTCCTTGAGGGTCAAGAAATTGTCAATCGTGGCTACAGAAGGAACATCAAGGAACATGTTGTAGATGAGAAAATACAAAACCCCACATGGCCGTTCCTCAATTCTGTCACACTACAAGGTCCGTTCGTCGTTCCCAAAGTTCATATTCAGGCCTGCCGCAGGAAGTTTGTCAGCCACAACAAAATCTTGTCAAAAATCAGGCTGTATTTGTGTAGTCTGTTATCAGCAGCAGAGCAGGGATCTGAATCTGTTAATATCATTAGCCGTGGACAGAAATATCAGTGGACCTCTGCACTTTACTATGTCCCTCGTTCCTCGGCAAGACTACTAATCCACGCTTGCTGCTCAGACCCATTGAATAACAGTCATACTGTTGATAGTAGGGCTAGGAGAAGGGTGTGAGAACAGCATTTTAAATGGAGGTCAACAGCAAGCTTGAGAAAACACAGGATGTGCAGTGGGATCCGTGTTTCCGCTTCCTGCTGGACAGTGGGACTGAACGGAGGAAAGGGAAGAGAGGGAGGCGAGGAGTGGGGGTGGGGGTTAGTGGAAAGAGTGTCCTTGGTTCCCTGCTTTGGTGGCGGAGGTGGCCGTATCTCTCTCTCACTCGCTGTGTGTATGTGTGTGTTGATGGAGCCTGGGGCTTGCAGGATCCTGTGTCAGCAGGAGTGTTGCGGAGAGAGAAAGAGGCTGGACGGAAGTGAATTGCTGGCTGTGGGCCAGCCAGCGTCTCTCCATCATCTAGCTGTCTCTCCCTCCCTCTTCTGCACAAAACATTCCTCCCTCTGTGTCTCTGTAAGATGTGTCTCCCAGCACCAAGCATTTCAGACATTCAAATATTTTCATCAGATATTTAAATGTGTGGGTTTTTTTCAATATGGTGAGTAGTGAATCCCTTTATACAGGCAGTTGTTTTGTGGAAGATTTGTTTGCCTTAGGGTTAAAAAAAAGCATCAGGTTCGCTTTTCTTAAGTTAACTGATGTGTGCGTCGTGTAGGTTTCTTATAAATCTGTTTTCCGGATATTACACTGTACTGTTTACTATGTTTTTGGTACATTTGTGCATTTGTTTATTTACATTCGAACCTCCATTCCCATCTCCAACATTACTATTGCAAACATGATCTCACTGGTTGTATGTCGAACTATAGCCTCACAGGTGTGTTTGCCAGAGACGCAGTCGTCATGGTGGTTGTGTGCGTGTGTGCGCGCGCGTCTGTGTGTGTAGTTGTAGTGTTTGTGCCTCCTCCTCAGCTGTATATGAACAGGAAACAATATGGGGGAGTAACACCTGTCTCAGATAAGCCACACCAACACCGAAAACACTTAAACACACTTTCTTTAGAAGCTAATCTAGGCTTCTATCAGTAAGGTCTGCACACTAACTGAACGACTCTGTTTATGTTTTAGTTTCTTGTGCAATGCTCTTTTCACTTCGCTCAAAACGCTATACTCTCCCTGATGTGTAAAGGAAATCACAAAAAATGTGTTATACTTTATCGAAGATATTGATGTTTTGGTGTTTTTAGAGCATCTTCAGTGTCATGTTAATCATATGCGATTATAAGTTTCCCAAGATTATGATCATAATCTATTACTTTTTTACTGATTTAGTATTTAATAAAGTAAATATCTAGTATAATTATCCGCTTGGCCGACTGGCATCCCATCCTATATGTA
Source organism: Chrysichthys cranchii (assembly GCA_030068335.1). Taxonomy (NCBI): domain Eukaryota; kingdom Metazoa; phylum Chordata; class Actinopteri; order Siluriformes; family Claroteidae; genus Chrysichthys; species Chrysichthys cranchii. Next base: position 9,332,085 of record JAQMCW010000003.1, read on the forward strand.
TTTCTCCCCCGCTGTCAGTGTTTCTGGGATAGACGCTGTATGTACCATGACCTTGATCCGACACGATTAATAAAGTTACTGAAGATGAATGAATAAAATAATTAATTCTGGCTGGAATTCTGACTAGAACAACTGTCATGACCCCAAACAGAAAACGGGAGATGTGCCAACAATACTATAGGGTTTTCTTTTTGTTTTCTTTTTGTTTTTTTTTAATAAGGTTAAGAATGCATAGATTCTGCATGGGAGATCCTAGAAAGAAAAGAGGGAGTTATGACTTCATTCTTGCTCACTGCTCTCTTGTTTTTGATATTCCTCAGGCTTGGAAGAAGCGCTGGTTTATCCTACGCAGTGGGCGCATGAGTGGAGACCCAGATGTTCTGGAGTACTACAAGAATGACCATGCCAAGAAGCCCATTCGCATCATCGATCTTCACTGCTGCGAGCAGGTCGACGCAGGACTCACTTTCAAGCGTAAAGAGTTCCAGGACAGCTTTGTGTTCGATATCAAAACCGCTGAACGAACCTTCTACCTGGTAGCAGAGACGGAAGACGAGATGAACCGCTGGGTTCGTTCCATCTGCCAGCTTTGTGGATTCAACCAGTCTGAAGACAACCACGGTGAGTAAACCTTGTCTGTGAGCAATAAAAGTTTAACAAGAGTTAATTCTAGGTCCTAACAGTAGGTACTTGTGTCGCAGATTTCTGAAAGAAATTGCTATAATTTAAAGGAATAGTCCAAATTAACCCAATTTTCCATTTATCCCAAATGTAGTCACCCAAAACCTCTTTTGGGTCTACAGTTCACTGTTGTTGCACAGACAGTAGGGGGGAGGTTTAATTAACGAGTAACAGAAATCATTCACGTGGACTGGTATACAAATCTTCCCAACACTGGCGATGTACTTAACGAGGCAATGAAATGGTTTGATGGATTTGATTCTGTATGTTGATGTATTTCCTTTTGAAACGGGAGAGCATTTCCAAGGCCTCGCTTGATCTCTGTAAGTCAATAGCGTTTAAAAGTCTACCACACACATCTCACCGAATCTAAACAGATTCAGTTGTGGCTTAAGAATCCAGCTAAATAATGTAGTAATAAACCATAAATAATAGAATAAAGAGACTTTTCCTGCCTCCTGATTGATACGACAGAAATCATTTCACCTTATGTACTGGGAGATGGCAAGACATCCTTGATAAAGAGTCCAAGCAAGGAAAATTGCCCCTGCTTCCAGGATGTGAGGGACGATGTTAATCTTCCCGTTATCGATCAGGGTGACAGTAAACAGTTGACATCTGTGCGCTCGTGTATGACAAATTCATGCATCATATTTATTCTCCCATCCTTTGCCATGTTGCTTTTTAAAGCTGCTAAGTGGTTCCCTGGAACCTTTTTCATCATCAAGAAAATAAGGCTTAACAAATTCCATGTGCCTCTGAAAACCATCCGGACTTCATTTTTGAGCATTTTTGTTGATCATGAGGGTGTCATCGTTACCCCTCAGAATTAGACAGGATGGGGAAAGTATCCTGCTGTGTAGACAACTAGCTTCTCACCGGTAAATATGAAGAATGCTACTTGGAGCTATGCAAAATAGGCAGGAGGGGTTATTATTTATGTCTGATAGATACAGAATATAATACTATGCTTAATTTACAGTGTATTGTACCACATCATTTCTTTGTCATGACTGGAGCCTGGGTGGGGCATAAATAGACTAATAGATGGGATTGTATTTTTTTGTATGCAGTATAAGGTCAGGAAAGAAATGTGTACAGGCTAGGACAAAGCAGGAATTTTTTAGTCAATACAATGGCATCTTAGGGCGTGTTTCCATACAGTGGTTTACTCTGGCAGAAAAGCGCTGACAGGGTGCTGGGGAGCACTTCATTTCAGTGTTTCTATAACTACAAAGTCTTGACAATTTATCACCACTTTAACTGTCGGTGTGTGATAGACTAGGATTGCCCCTTTGCTTTTTATTATCTGTTTCATATCATACAGCTCGGGGATAGACGGACACAGGCAGAATAAGTTTCTCCTCTATTTCCTGGGTTACCAAGGGAACGGGACCCGCCCATATGATTGGTTGTCTGAAAAGTAGCAACTGTGATGAGATTTTTAACTAGATGTGCTCAGGTCAGGCCCTGCAAAAAAGGAGGAGCACCTTGAAAAAAGACACGAGGTACTTTTTTTTCTAGGCAGCCACATACGGTGTCTTGTGTCTCTCATTGTGTCTTTCTGGTCATAGGCATTCTTTATTTATTTTTGTAAAATTAATTATCTTTAATTCATTTTTTCATGGGTAATTGATCAGGACTGTTGTGGATCCAGAGCCTATCTAAAGAACAATGGACTCACGGCAGTAATACACCCTGGATGGGATGCCAGTCCAGAAAGTTGCCCTCTTTTGAAATTCTTCCACGTTCACATTGCCTGTCCTACCACAAGAGAGACACTCAACTGTATTGATAATGATTCAAATAACAAAATTTCCACAAAACATGATAGATATGAGGGTATTTTGTTTGGTTCAGGTTTAGCTAACAAGGCAACAACAAAATTGTCAGCCGTATTTTTTAATTGTTGGTACAAACAATTGTTTTTGGCATCCAATCCATTACTTGTAACAGGTTCTGTAGGGTTTACAGAAGAGTTAAGGATTTTTAGCTTGGGATGCTACTCTGAGCACTTCACCACTTAAAGGACAAATCCTACTCATTTTCTATAGTATACAATGAATACCAATGACAAAGTTCCTACACCTGACATTGAACAGAGAGACAATATCAACATATTATCCAGGCTTGCTTCACATTTTCAGGGCTAGTGAAGTGATTTTCTTTTTGAACTTGAACTTTAAAAAAAAAAAAGTTTCTTGCATATTTTACTGTTCTTTTACTGATTATATCTAATTTAATATCAAACTAGCAGTAGAAATTTACGCAGGGGCAATTCCTTTGCCAGATGCTTATGCTAATATTCTCTCTGAAATTGATGAAAAAGTCTGATTTGAATACACTGGAAGGCAACATATGATATGATGATCTGTTGCTTATCCCTCACCCACCCCACACCCTCACCCCCCTTCTTGTTATTTGAGAAACTTGGGCTGGACCAACCCGGCCAAATGGATTCAGCGTCTGAAAGGTTTATTGATTTCTTCTTCTTTTCTCTTTTGGTTTTGTTAAAGAAAGGTAGGGATTGCTCCCCTTCATGGCCAGTACAACAGTAGTGCGTATATGGGAGTATTTAGTGCTACCTCTGGGAGGTATAAAGGGAATGCCGAGCTGGTGTGTTGTAACCACTTGCATGTTTCAGTCTGATCTCTCAGATGTGTAACAAACACTGTTACATTCTTAATGGACATCATGAGTGGTTCTTGTGTTATAGTGTATAGGGTTTTTGGTGGAGCATGAAATACAAAACACAGTATATAAAATGAGGGCGGCATAGTGACTTAATGGTTAGCACCGTCACTTCACCGCAAGAAGGTCCTGGGTTTGATCCCTGGGGTCGACCTGAGAGCCTTTCTGTGTGGAGTTTGCATGTTTCCCCGTGTGGAGTTGGAGTTTCCCCGTGTGGGTTTCCTCCGGGTACTCCGGTTTCCTCCCACAGTACAAAGACATGTACAGAGGGGATTAGACTAATTGGCTACTCTAAATTGCCCGTAGGTGTGAATGTGAGTGTGAATGGCTGTCTGTCTCTGTGTGTTGCCCTACGGTGGATTGGCGACCTGTACCCTGCCTCTCGCCCGAGATTCGCTCCAGCTTCCCACCACGACCCAGCAGATGAGTGAGTGAGTATATAAAATGTTTAAGCAGGAAAAAAAACAGGAGCAACACAATATTAGCCCACCACACTAAATTGGACACTGTTATTGTGATTCTCTAGATGAGAATTATTTCGATTTTAAGACCCTTCGTTCCTTTCGGTCTTGCATTAAGGTTAATTTTTCCAGAATATTTAAGATTTCCCAGTGGTTCGTTCCAGGTATTCAGTTTGATTTGAAAAGTATTCGAGTATGCTTTTTACATGACATTACTTCAAGCGGTTTCAACTTTAACAATAAAAAATGAACATGCACATTGTACATTTCATGTTCTGTAGTGCCTAGGGATGGGCAAGTTACAACACGCAGCAGTTTTAACAGTCTCTTGAGGTCACAAATAAGTTGTCATACAGTTGACTTTTCATACATTTAATTTACATATCCTTGGCAGATGCAGTGGCAGGCAAAGACAAAGATGATTCATCCCTCACTCCTTGATACTGTGATAAATCGTGCCAAGTTTACATGAACACAGCATGCAAAGATGGGACTGTAAAATACTTTTTTTCACACAGTTTGGAACTGTGGAAACATGTTTAAATTCTAAGTAAAAGCATGCAATTTAATGCTTTTACAATAACAATATTGCTACTTGTGGTGATTTTTAAGCTGAAGACTGATTAAAAAAAATAGATATCACGTAACATTCTTAGGTCCTATCTTTTCCTTTGCTTTTTATGGTGTTTATGGTGGGAGTAGAAAACTCATTGGATTGTGTTATCACGAATAACGTCATGGCTGTGATGATCCAGGGACTCGTCCGCATGCCTACAACCATATCACACACATTCATGATAACACCCTTTTGGAGTCCCGCTTTTGGAAAAAATGTTTGCCGAAACTGAATCATTTCTAACTGTCCACATAATTGTGACATAAAAGTGTTTCAATATTAATCAGGATGTAGGAACGTATAGTTATTCATAATGTGGTGTCTATTCACTGTGAAAACTGTCAGGTTTTACTTTTAATTTTTCAAAAGCATTATAATGAGCGTAAAAATCATATGCCCTTTATATTGTTCCTTAGAACGTCTTTCAATAGAAGCACCAAATTTATATTCAAATCACCTTACTGTCATTTTTATGCCTTTGCCCAAAGGGAAAGCCGCCACACAAAGCAGATCGTCAGAAGCCAGAACATGATACGTATAATATGACTGTGAATCATTCTGACAAGCCACTGTAAAGCCTCAGGAGCCAGGTGTGATGTGTGTTTTAAGCATCACAGGTGCACTGGTGTTGTCTTTCACCTTTCGTCATTTTGTTATTGTGCTGTGTTCAGTTAAACCATTTCTTGTGAATTAATGTAACACATTGCTTTAAAGCAGTCAAGGTAGCACACCACCAAATAAATCTGATGATTTATTTAAAAAAAATAAATAAATTGAATGCGTGGATATTTAGAGCATCCGCTAATTAGGATTGTAAAATGTAGTTTGTACAACAACAACAACAACAAAAAAAATATGTCATGGGAGAGGGAGGTTTTTACTTTCATATGCACAGGACAACGAAAGGTCATGTTGACGAATATGGGTGCAAACAGGATGTGGCACAGTGCATATGATCAAATTCAGTCAAAACGTTATCCTGGTCACTGTGGCTAAATCACCAACTTGTTTAAATTTTGGAAAATAGAACTTTGTTCGTTAGAAAATGTCAATAATAACTACAGGAGCTGGCAGGGTTTTAAAAAAAAACTCTTGTCCACAACTCTAATTTGTCACGAAGTTTATCTTTATTTTGTCTCTTAACATTTTCAAAATTGATAGTAAAAAAAAAAACGTGCACTGAAAAACTGTCAGGGAGGTTCATCTTGTGTAGTCATATTAAGTTTTAGATTATTGCCAAAATACTGTATGTGCTGTATTTTATTTATACTTTGCAGCATTTGCAGGTTTATCATTTTTAAGAAACCATTAACACAGACACAAACGCTCATAAGGCCACAGTGCCCTGCTGTACTCATTCTAACACACACACACATACCGCCTCCGCTTCAACTTTAAACTCCTCTAAATGACCTCCCCAGACACCTAGACCTGCTGATCCTCTGATTTGAAACCGAGTTATTGTAGGAGCTCCAGCCATCGCCTCCTCCAGAGAATACAACGCACACGCACCAGGATTGCAATGTAGATCAGAGCAAATCTCTCTCTTGCTTGCTTTCTATTCAGCCAAATGCCGGTGCTGACCTCTCATTTCCCCCAGTTAGTTTCAAGTTGTCAGCTGCTCTACACCCCATGAAAAATAGGACAGACCGGTTCACCTCCGAGTGACTGCTCCCGATGCTCACTCCACTCTACTGTAAGCTTTAAAAATATCATGAACTGTCATCAGCAAATCGTTAGGGCTTTGACAGATATCTTTTCAACAACGAAATACATAATTAACACTTATCTACAGAAGGAATAATCATGCTAAATCGGGACATGTACATAAATGCGCACATGCATGCGCACATAGACATCTCAAAAGTAAATAGACACCCCTCGTTATTGTTTATACGGACCACTGACACCTGGTGCTTCAAAGTTATTATTATTTTTCTTTTCAGATTACAGTAAATTAATTGTTTATAGCAGCTAGCCATGCCGCGTACACCAGAAGCAAAAGAGTTGTGTGATTTTCAAAGAGGGCGTATTGTGGGTCAGTCTGAGGGTAGACTTAGCCAGCGTATGACTACACAAAACCTTGGGATCCCTCTTACCACGATCAACAGAGTTACCGTACAATTCAAAAGCAAAGGAAAGGTATCAGCAGCATCCCACATATATATAGGAGTTATGTAATGTGATAAAATCTTAATGAAATATATAGTATAACACCACAGTAAGATATTTGTGTATGTCAGCACAGGATTTTCCAATTTCATGCAGAAACCACTCGTTGGAGCTTTTCAACTACTGTATTTCTGAAAAACAAGAATCAACCATAGATGTGCACGTGTATAAGAGAAACACAGATAACTGTTGAGATCGTAATAAAATGCTGACACGTTTCGGCAAATACGCCCGAATTCCAATGAAATCCCTTTAGAAAGTAAAAGAGGGGTATTATTTTTAACTTCCTAACAGAATCCGAATGTTTTTATTTGCCAAGTACAGGGTGTACAAGGAATTCATATTGGTGCAGTGTCAAGACATTGCACAGGACAGCACAGTGATCGAAGAGTACAATACAATACAGTGCAATACAATATATCTGTACAGGAAGACAGTACAAAAGTTTAATGCAATATGTGAATACTGTTGACGCAGCAGAACGTAGGGCCATAAAATGACTGTTACTATGACTATTAGTGTTATTGTGCAGTTACTGTATGTGTTAGTGCAATTGCAAGTGAGTTTTCCTGTGTATTAAAGTGATTTGTTCTGCATGTCAGAGGGGAGGGATGTGGGAAGTGTCTTTATTTAGAAGGATTATAGCCTGAGGGAAGAAACTGTGGAGGTGTGGACTGGTACGGGATTTCAGGGCTGTTATCCTGAGTTTCTGTCGTGAAGGGAAATGGAGTCCAGCATGACTTTCCCCACTCTCTTCTAGCGTTATTTAAGTTGGTGTGCTGTCTAATTAAACAGTTTATTTTTCTTCCTACATCTAAGCAAGCTTTGGTAGAAAGCTAGAGCAGCTATCTGTGTACCACATTTCAGTTGTATTGATTTATCAATAGATGTTGTTGTAGTCAGACCTATTTTTTTTATTGTATTAGAAACTACAGGGTATCTCCAAAGTGGCAAACCAGAATAATGTTTGCCTTATCCTCCTGATTATACCATCCGTACCTGGGAGTCCAAGAGAGTAAAACTGGCCTGTGTGCGAGATGGATGGCATTACTCTCTCTTCTGTTAATCAGAACAACGCTGAGGCTATCTGTAAGCTCGTGTATGACACTGCACTGTGATGTCCTATGAGTAACACTTTGAAAAGATGCAGTAACTGGATTCATGTGTCTCAGAGGAAGCATGTGCTAGCCTTTACCCTCCCCGTGTGGTAGCGGTCATGTGATGGGGAGAGCTAGCTTGTGGGACAGTACTGGCAGCATTATTAGCAACGAATTAGCCAAGAACAAGAAAATGCATTCACGTCAGTCATGGATTTTAAAGATGATGACATATAGATCATTATTATCTATGGTATGTATAGTAAGTATTTAATTAGTTTCTGATTGATTAAATAAGCTAAGGGGCGGCACGGTGGCTGAGTGGTTAGCACTGTCGCCTCACAGAGAGGAGGTCCTAGATTTGAGCCCCGGGTTCGGCACGGGTGCCTTTCTGTGTGGAGTTTGCATGTTCTCCCCGTGTTTGCATGGGTTTCCTCCAGGTACTCCGGTTTCCCCCCACAGTCCAAAGACATGCACAGGGGGGATTAGGCTAATTGGCTACTCTAAATTGGCCGTAGGTGTGAATGTGAGTGTGAATGGTTGTCTGTCTCTGTGTGTTGCCCTGCATTGGATTGGTGACCTGCCCAGGGCGTGTCCCGCTTCTCACCCGATGTCAGCTGGGATTGGCGCCAGCTTCTCCCCGCGACCCTGACCAGGATTAAGCGGCAGAAGACGAATAAAGACGAATAATAAATAAGCTAATTCTTTGTAGCGGATAAAACGACAATTCTTTGCCTACCAAGTGGTGTGTGTTTGTTAACAATGTTGGGAACGTTCAAGTTTAGTGAGATGAGTTCCCTGAGACTTTAAAAAGAGACAGATGACCTGAATTTGCTCTCCTTGCTTCAATCCAGACATAATAAACACAAGGCCCTCTCATTTCTGACTGTGTTTGACTTTAAAATTTCAAACCATTTGTTTGTTTACCAACAGGCATGTTCTTCATCTCGGAACTTGTGTGTCGTGATTACAGTGTTATGTCTTTTTTTTTAGGCTGGTTCTGTCTACGAATATGTCATTCTGAATAAACAAGGATGTTCTGGTGTCTAGATTGTCTGTGTAGCCAGACATCTGTTTCCAAGACAAACAAGGCACTAGGTACCTAGTGTGCATCAGCTGGGCTTGTTGTCAGGGGTTTGGCAGCTCCGGCAACGTAATACCCAAAAAAAATTCTGCACATTTTGGATCTGCTTACACAGATGTGGGGGATTCCCAGGATGACGAAGCGAACTACATGCTGCTGTTCTTATTTTTAAGGACGCAGACATTTCACATGGAGAGCACAGCCATACCAGTGTAGTCAAAACAATGATTCACAGAAAAGGTTGACTCCTAAAGTCTGACTCCTACCTTATCTGTACACTTGAGCATGAATTCATTATGGAAAATCCTTGTAAGCTTTTCAGTACATGTAAAAGAAAATATCTCAAATATCTTTATCTGGATCTCTGTCCTGCTCAGTTTTTGTAATTATGTGTAATGTGATTCATTTTTTCCTGTAGAAGAACGTTATCTTTAGGGAAAGTGTGTGTGTGTGTGTGTGTGTGTGTGTGTGTGTGTGTGTGTGTGTGTGTGTGGGTGAAACTGTATGTAATAGAAGTGCTTTGGGGGTGGTATATCCGAGCAGCACCAGCCTGGTATCGATACTCTGATCCGTCTGTCTGTCAGACTAGCCAGGCAAGGTTAGACTGCACGGGGGAGGGTGAGTGTAAGCTCCTCATGGGACACTCACCAAGGTTATGCAAGGGCAGCCTAAACAGACCCCCTCCCCTCCACCATAACCGCTCGAAAACGCACACACACGCACACAAAGTGCCCTTCATGTCCATCGATTTTTGTTGAAATAGCGAGACGCCATGGTGCTGTGGAGTCAGATTGCTGATGCTACTCAGCTGCCTGCCTCAGACTACTGCTTATCCACATCCCAGCATACCGGCTCTCGTCAGCACTGCAGCACACACCCTGTTCCATGGGCCAGGGAAATGTTGCCTTTTTTATATAATAGTACCTTTTTCTGGGGGGGAAAAAAGTTCCACCATGATAAAATGAAATCTCCTAATGTGCAACATTGGTTGAGTCAGTAGACAATCGTATGCGGTTTAAAACCAGCCAAAGCACCTCTTTCTTAGGAAGTACTTGTTCATTTTCTAATTGGATAATTGATTTGTTCAAAAATAGGCTGTGTAGCCACAGTCACACTTCCAGCACAAATGACAAGAAATTCTTATTTTTTGCCTTATTTTTTATTTATTTATTTATTTTTTAAACATGCACATAGATCTCGACTTTTGATCATCACAGTCCTGAATGCAGGGTATTGGAAGCACTGTGATCCTAATATAGTATCTCCCATGAGTGCTTCGTACCAAAGCATTTCATAGACCTACCAGTGTTTAGATCTGGACTTTATGTAGAGGCTGTTCTTTTTTGCTACTGTAAACCCATTTGGGATTCCCCCCCCAAAATGGTTAATGGAAATCAGCGAATCATTCAAAAAGGAAACTGATTGCAGTACTCAGATGTGGAAAAGGCTCATCAGTATGTTTCCTTCACCGACCTATTACAAGTTATACAAAAAAGCAACCTGGACACATTTTAACAAATGATTGACGAAATGATTTGAGTTTTTGGTTGTGAGTTGAGATAAAGGGTTTCGGAAGGCATAATGTGACATGCTTGTCATTGGCGGCTGATTTATTGCTGTTGTGACCAACAACAGCCGATGACAGTTCTGGCAGTGTCTGAAATATTTTTTTTTATTAAAATCACAGAGTGTGACAGCTTGCAGGTCGGCTCACTGTAGGATTACGTGCAACTCATGGGGCAGCTACAAGTATGGTAGTGATAATGGAGAAACATAAATGAAGCTTGCTGTTGGGCAGGACCACCTCCATCCCATGTTGAATAGTGCTTCTGTTTAAGAACCCCATTTTCCGCACAAGTCTAGATCACACTGATCTGTTACGGTTACAGAACTTGGTCATTTTCCTTGATAACAAGCCTGTCATTTTAGGATCTTCACTGACTATTCGGACTTGGAAGAATTCAGCCATTGGGCTCATAACTCTCAAGGTGACCAGTAATGATCGTAAAACATTGCTGTTATCACACAGACCAATATGTTTATTACTCTGATTTTAAAGCCCACACAGAGATCATAGGCAGGCAGTAATTGATGGTACGTTGCCACAGGATATACTGCTCAATAGCTTATGGCGACACTGTCTTTATATCAAAGCATCACTGGAAGTAATACGGAAAAGTGATACTTCAAGGAGGCAGATAGAAATCTTCTATTTTTATTCATCTTCACGTGGACTGTATAATGGCTATCAGTTTGTTTTCGGTTTTTGTTGTACTGAACCAATGAGAGTTAATTACAGTGCATGCTGAAATGAAGACTCCGTCCCAACAGGAACAGTTCTCAGTGGTGCCCTCCAAAGCTTATTTAGAGCTGGATTATGTCCTAACATAGCCCAGGTAATTCAGTTAATCTCGGTCTTTAGGTGTAGCTGGACATTAAAGCCAGCTGTGTCAAATTCCTGCCTATATTTGGTTCCAAGTTATTTTAATGTACTGTAAGCATTTGTTGTAATTTCATTTTTGCATATTACTGTACTTGCCTTTTCCTCAAGGCTGAATGTGCCCAAATATCTCATTTATCAATAGCCTTTTTTTCCCTGGCTGGTGAACAAACAACAAAATGGAATCTGTCAAAAAGCATCTCACAAAGCATTTATTTCCACAGGGGGAAAAAATGTTTTTTTTTTAATCTCGACATGGCATGGTCTCCCTACAAATGCAACTGAAACATCTATTTAAGTGTTTACATGAAGTCCCTTTCAGTATAAAATAGCATATGTGAATTGATAGCATTGCATTATCCTGAAAGAAGATATGTCATGGTTTCCATTGTATGCTAGGTGCTACAGTGGCAAATAAATAGCTAGTAATGCAATCCACTTACATTGACTGAAGTGGGAGAGAAAATGTCCTAAATGTGTGCACTAATGTTTTGTTTTTATCGTACAGCTCATAGTGTCTATAACCATTAGGCTGTGCTTTTCAGAGCATGTCATGAGATCATCAAGGGCATCAATTTTGTTATATGGCTCATCAAACACTGATAAAAAAATAAATAAATTATACTAGTCCTTACATATTCCTGGTGGCTCATTGTCAACTCGGAGTTCTGAACTCAGAAATTAAGTGCCAAATTTCCGCAGTGTAAATGTTGGTCAGCAACACCCTAATGGAATAATTTGCTTAAAATGTGCCAAAGTTTTAAATAACGACAAATTAACAAAGATAGTAAGGTCCATTAGCTGTATGCAAGACCATATATCTCCTGCAACTTTTGAATTGTTACCTACATCAGAACTTTTCCAGTTGAGTTATTAGTCAAACCTGATCAGAGTTGGTAACAGAGGTTGCATTCTCTCAGAAAACAGTGGATCCTCTGGTTGGGGGGGGGTGTTTTCCTTTGGTTCACCGCTCATTTTGACCAATGAAACTAAAATTTTGTCACCGCTCACCACCAGTGGCCAGTGCAGTCACAAAAACACACCACACAGTAGCCATGCTGATAGTAATGTATTATTGGCCGGTAAGACTGTGACTGGAATGCGGGAATAGAGCTGTCCCGACGGGACACTTCAAAATCACCCATTTTCCAGGACAACCCACGTAAATCGGGACGGTTGGCAACCCTACCTCTGGTCACAAACTTGATCCTTTCCAAGACTCTGTTCGTGACCCAATTTGTTCGTGACCCAAATCAATTTTTCCCATTGAAATGAATGTAAATACAATGAATGTGTTTCAGCCCTCAAAAACATGTTTTCAAACTGTATTATGGGTTTATGGGTGGCAAGAAAACATGGAATAAAATTAAAATAGCCTTAATTATAAAAAAAGAAAACTAAATGAAATAAACAGATGATGTTAATGCGCGTTACCTTTGCAGTGGAGATGTAGTTGCTGGCGTAGGTGGACAGTGGCGGAGGGATATGGTGGCGGTTCTCATGTTTTGCAACTGTTATATGCTTAGGCTTCTTACACTCACTACCATTTCTACTTTTCACTTTCTTGAACCCATAATGAAGGCTTATAGTGTAAAAATGCATAGAAACACAACGAAAAAATGCTGTGAACATTTTTCAATGAGTTTTAAGCACAGAAAAAAAATCTAAATGTTTGAATTTAATTATGTTTATATTATATATTTATTTAAATTATTTTATTTAATTATGCAAAAATTTACTGTAAACAACCAAGAAAACTAACCTTGCATAAGTCGACTTCTGGTGTTAAGGAAGTGAGGAGGAAGATGGATGCGGAGGAGGTTACTGTACAGCCAGTGAACGCACGTCTGACCAATTAAAGGGACATGCGCATCTTTGTAAGTTGCGCAATACACAAGCAGAAAATGAGAAAACATGGGCGCGTACGAAGCAGAAGGGGAAAATGGCCAGAGCTGTGTTTGTTCGGCACCCGATTATGTGGTCGTGATCTGGTGCAAAATGTTGGAGGATTTTGTGGTCGGGAACCGATTTGTTCGTCTTCGGAGGCATTCGTGACCAGAGGTTCCACTGTACTATGATTATTCTTATCAGAAGCATTACATCGATTTTTCCGCAATTTCAGTAATGTCCTATCAGCTTATACATTGCTGTCTTCCACACCCTTGGCTGAAGGAGCTGATGTGCTGTGTTCCAGGTATTACTCTCAATTTTTCCACTCAGAATGAAATGCAATCCTTCAATCCTCCGCAGTGAACTCTCTCACTCTCATTTCTTTTCCCCTCCTTCACTCCTCCTCGATTATGGATGATCATCTGTTTACTGCTTTGCAGTGGTGCTTGGATTTTACAGCCTCCTTGAGAACCTGGACATGAGAAGAGCACTAATTTCTTTCTGCCTTTCCTTCATTTCTTGAAATCTAATAAAAAATTAAAAAAAATAAGCAAATAAAAGCAGGGTGATTCACTGGTCCTGGATCAGCAAGACTTTTTCACAGATTGATCAGTCCAAGCTCTTGAGGCTAATTGGGGATGCTTTGTGGTTGCGAGCAGCACTCACATGATGCAGGCAGTGGTGGAGGGGGCTGGAGAAGGCTGGCTCCTGGGACATGGCCCTCATCATGCTGTGTCACTCTGATAATTGCGTTATATTCAGAGCAAGTCTCCCTGACCATCTCAGCTCACTAGCTTTTATCCTTCACAAATCTGTCTCTTTAATTTGGATGTTGTTCATTTGTTCCCAGTACTAAATGTCGCCAGTTGTTGTTATCGTCGTATATTATTAGGCTGTGAGTTTTCCATAAGGCCACCACTGTTGTCGTCCTCTGACGACAGTACAGTAGTCTTGAAATGGCCAGCGATGTTATCTATTCATGTCAGCCTCATTAGGAGAAATAGCGTGTTCCAACTCGAGGAATGTAAATGCCTCTTGGCGTACCATTTTGGATGCGCCATTATCATCGTGCTGGGTGTTGAGCAGGAGTATTGGACCCAAGAGACAAAAGCAGTCTGTCCAGAGTCTGCTAGGAGAAACAGGGCAAAGGTTTTCTCCCATAAATACCGTCCCTTTTTTGCTGAACATGGTGAGGAAATGACGTTTTCACCAGCCAGTCATTAAAACCGAAAAATGTTCTTAAAAAAATGAAAGTGGGTTTTGAAATTGTTTGGTCTGATATGAGCAGGAGTTTTCTTAGTAGAATGGCTGTCAGAGCAAGCTATTCAACAGATAGTATGTAGCAGGAAAAAGTTGTAGTATCTGAACAGTTTCTTTTTTAATATACTGAAGTCAGATTTTATCATTGGATCATTCCATATTTCTGTTTTGTGTTAGATATGAATCGTATCCTCTGTCCTTGGATGACTTTTTCAGCATGGAAAGGAAATGAGGTTTTGATAAAAGACTGCCTTTCTCCTCTCTTTCTCCTTATTCCAGCCCTGCTAATTTTGGACTGCTGATGCTATTAGATTGTAGCAGCCTTGCCAGTAGGTAAGGTATCACTGACCATTATAGGAACTCTTCGACCAATCACCTACATTTCTACTGAGATTCGAAAGCGTTATGCCAATCATTATGACCTAGAAGGGTTTTTTTTTTTTTGGTAAATGGTGATTGTGCATGCTTATAATTAAAGATGATTTTTGGTGAACGTTGGTCGAAACACCATCCAGTAAACAAGATGAATTAAAAGGTGCTTTAGGGATGATGAAACGATTTGATAAGATCAAATGATAAAATGAAAATGCTATAAATGTAGGTCATTTGTATAATGCTAGTATTGTTAACCTTTTTAGAAAACTATCAAGAAAGAATCAAGCCTTTTTAGCCACTTTACCATAGCAAATATATTGATCAATCCCATTAGCATCAGTGATGAGCCATCAGGCCTGCTCCCTGGGCTGGGTTGTCTCATCACTTCTGTATAATGTAATTTTCCATTTTGGGCAAACATAGTCAAACCTATATAGTACTATAAATTTCAACTACACTACCAGTGCACTGCCGGAAGGTATTTTCTCCATCATGTAACTTGATTCCTACAAGCTCTGTAACAAAAGTATAACATTTTGTCTTGAGTGGGGGACGAGCATCCCCCAGTAAATCAATACACATCATGCCTGTAAGGGGACCAGAGCTCGCAAAAATGGTTTGAAGCATTTACAGATGTCTCCGAGGTCACTGGAAGAGTGCTTGCTAAACTAGCCATACTAGTGGTGGTGGATTCTCATAAAACAATGGACTAATTGAAGACCAATGTGAGCCCATTGACACTGTGGCTGGGTCATAGCCTTTTTCCAGTTGTCCAGTGGTGAGGAACATCTGTGTCTCCCTTTGTCTCTATTTCCCTCTCCCTCTGTCTGTGCCCGGGTCAGGGGTATGACCTCATTCACCCCGAGGTCCATGTATTGAATAACGGTCACGCTGATTCCTCAGGTTCAGCAGAAAAGAACTCTTTTCTTGAGTATTTTACATAGTAGTAGCACATAGTGAACAAATGCAACACATGACCCATAAGTTGAGCAGAAACTACTGCGGTCTGGATATGTAGTGGTGGGTATCGTTCTGCCTCCCACTACAGCATGTGGAGAGTGCAGATCTTCTCAAGAGGCGTAATAAAACTTACTTTTCCACCCACTCTTTGGCACTCTCTCACTTTTTCTGCCCAGCTTGTTGTGCGTGAGGAGGATGATGGGTGGTGGGAAGAAAGGGTCATATGCACTTTCTGCTTTTTTGGCTTCCCGCCTGGTCTATTTTGAGTTGCAAGGCCTGAGATTTGCCTCCACTCGGCAGACCCATGCTGCAAAAATCAGATGTCATTAAGAAACAACCCAATGCAAAGGCCATGCTGTTCACACAGTTCTGTGTTAAGACATAAAAACAGACACAGATAGATAGATAATAGAGGCTGCACAATTTTGTGCTTGTTGTTAAAACAGCGGGGAAGGTACAATAAAAAAAAGACCTTTGGCTGAAGACAAAGACACCTAAAAATGCTTTCTTTTGTCCGTTCTCTTCAACATTTGGCTGTCTTCAATGACCGAGTTTGGAGTGAACACAGAAAGCTATTCAAACCAAACTGCCAACATGGATGTTACGGCTTAACGTTCTTAATTTAATTTTCCTCATCTGTTGACTCCATTGATCATGGCGGGAATGAGAAGCTGGCTGCTCTTCTTGGTCTTTTTATATACAGACATGCAAAAAAGAAATCAATAAATCCATTTTGGAGGGTCATTTTAAGTAGAAGCTTTTCTGTACTGTTCAGGACATCCTGTTTCCTGTGACTTCATGATGTTTGTGATGAATGTTGGTTTTGTTTTTGTTTTAACTCGCCAAATGAATCCAGTAAAACTGAAAGTTGTATGATGCCTGAATTGATTTTATGCAAAAAGTCTAAATCTCCCTTGGTTTATTTTTTCCATTTACACAGATGATAGGCCGTCCACTACCCACATGCTTCGCTCCATGGCTGGTGACCTCAGCAGTTCTCTGGCTCCTCTGCTTGGGGAACGCAAGATGACTGTGCCCTCACACTCTAGCCAACCCTTGCTGTTCACCTTTGACATGCCAATACGTCACACTCATGCCCCCCTGTCCAACAGCGCCCCCCAGGACTACCTCCTTCTTCACCAGTGCATGAGCCGGAAGAACGCGAGCACTCGGTAAGGGTCGTGACCTCTTCACACTACCCCTGTAGGCTTCCTATGGTATTGAAACATCCGCTTAGAGTTCACAGGCCACATGACAACAATACTGCTAGCCTTTTGTTTGAATCTTCAGAGCAACCATGGTCATCCGTCTTTAGCCATTGTTAGTTTTCGTTCTATTCTGTGTAAACAAGGCACTTAAACCATGCACGCTTTCCTTTCAAATTTCAAAAAGCAGTTAGTGAAACTCACCTTTAACTCTGAATTTTTAAGATTGAAAAATACCACCAAATGTTTTAAGCATAGGAACCTAAGCTAATAGCAAGCATGTTTTTTTCTTTTAATCAAACACCAGATAAAGTGGTAGGCACTATTCTTAAAGCATTAATTCATAGTATAAAGCACAATTATTGTATGGTTTGGTACATATTTAGTGCACAAACATTTCAGTTAGGCTTAAAGCACTGGTGAGACATGCTTAGCCTGGATGGGCTAATGGTCCTGGTGCTCCTGCTCTCCAAAAATGTAGCTAGTCATCGTATACAGACTTAACATCACTGGTTAACTTGTAAATATCAGTTGCATGACCAGGTCTCACCCTGATTTATAATTTCTGGGAAACATGTTCATTGCTTCTGTTACATTTATTAACCAACTTAGCAAATAGCAGTAACCTTTCAACTAGTTCACAGACCATAAAATATTGGCTTTTTTCTCCCGAACATGATCATGTTTACTATATTAGCTGCTATGTTAAGGAGCACGCTAACAAAGCTTCCTGTGTAGAGTTAACAAGAACCTTGTGGGAAAACTCATTTTTATGCCAGAAGATATAGACTCTTGTAACACTTTTCACAATTTCAGTGCTTTACTTTTTTTCTTTACTTTGTAAACCTTTGTAGAAGACTGAAGGTCTTGTGTTCTCATGAATAGCATCATGATTGTGACGACTTAAGCATGTGTATTGACCAAATCAGCTCAAGGACCTTGAGTGTTCTGTTGCTTGATATATTCCCTGTTTTTGGCTTGCGAAAAGCACAAATAATTAAGGCATTAAAGTGTTTTAATAAGATATTCAGATTTTAGGAAAGCCCTGATCATTTTTATGGCAGCCTAAATGTAATATGGTGTATTTATATATGGTGACGTATTTGCCCACGTTTTGTAGTGTTACTTGGTTAAATGGGATTACATCAGGAGTCTACACAAAATAGCACGTAACATTTAGGTGTCACGATTACGCAAGAATTGCTGTTGGCGCGACACTCCTATATTTGTTCTGGTGCAACCAGGTGCCATCAGACTCCACATAACTGGTTGGATGGAGTTCACCTGTGTGCAATTAAAGTGCCACGAGAGCTCAGTATAAATATACCTCTTCGTTACCCAGCCCTAGTTTGTTGGTGGGGTTTGGGTTTTTTTGTGTGTGTGAGTAGAGACTATATTGAAATCAAAAGCATCATAAAGAAAAGAAAAGAAAAAAAAAAGCTAGCAAAACATGTCACAGACATCGTTATAGGAAAACATCAAGCAGGACATGGTTATGAATGATCCCTAAATGGCACCATTAATTCCACTGTTAAAAAATCAATCAATCAATAAATAAACAAACTAGAAAGAAATGGGCACAAGTGCAACTGTATGTAGAGGAGCTCGTCCACCAAATGTCAGTGGGAAAGAGGGGGTTAGTCAGAGAAGCAATCCCAGTGAAATGAGTGAACTGTCATTAGCAGAAAGTGTGTGTGTGTGTGTGTGTGTGTGTGTGTGTGTGTGTGTGTGAGTCTCATAACGTTACCCCGTCACAGTGCTGTGGTCTTTCTCAGCCTTTGCACTTATCAGATAATCTCTTATTGAAAACATGATTTTCACTTTTTTTTTTTTTTTTTTTAAACCTTTTGAGGGTTTGCATTTTCAGAGGTTGTCAGACAGTTGCAAGCACCAAAAAGTGGTGTGAAAGGTTCTGCAAAGTTCAGATGGGTACTTTCTAGAGCTTTAAGCAATTTAGGAGGATGTCATTGACAGGATTGAATTACATTCCTTCTTTTCCCTGAATGTTGACCATTTTGGGCTATCCCCCTGGTCGGATAATGCACATAAATCACCGTCCTACAGAAACACTTAAGCCCTCTCGGTGAATGCAGGCCTTAATGTCACCCACTCTACATTAGTTTCCATAACACATCATCCACAAGGCAGAGATTAACGTGCTCATGACCCCTAATCATGACCAATAGATTCATTATTACACTGTGAAGGGTTGTGATGTAGCTGGATTTAGCCTGCTACTTTGTGTGAATAAAGCAAACTGAAAGTAGCATGTCAGAACAAGTGATGTGATCTTTCTCAAATATTAAAGACGTCTTGAGAACACCACTTGTTAGTTCAGCTCCTACAGCTTGTTTATATAAAGTTACACAAAGTCCATGTTTTAATATGGGTGCAAGTTTACGCGTTCCGCTTAAAAACCCACTATATCAGACTGCCTTTGCAGTGAAATGACTCAGCTGAATGCGAGACGGTGTTATTATAGAATCTAATAGCATCATCCATCATGCCTGAGAGTGGGAAACACTGACTGCTGCCTTTTGGGTGCAGTCCTGTGTATAGATTTTGTTTTGTAAACAGTGCTTTATGTACTTTATTTCAAACGTACCCCTTCCTGGAACAGACTAGATGGTAATGGGTCCAATATCTTGGTTTTGCACCAGATCCGAGTACATCTATGGCTTTACAATATTCTAATGTTTATTTATGTATTGGTGTATGGACTGTATAAGGAAATAGGAAGGAAATTCAGAGAGACTGACCGACGTTTGTGCCTTTGTATGTGATTCGAATGCAAAAAAAAAATCCTTTCCAAAACAGATATGAATTTATTTGTTTTTTTTTTATTAATTATTCATGACATTTAAAATAATTCAGTATAGCAAAAAGCATAAAGCAATCTGTACAAAAAATTATACACCACCTCTAATGTACATTTCTATAAATACTATACATTTCTCCGCCAGGAGTGCCAGTTTCTCACAGGCACAGCGTGGCAGTCTGTTGTTGGGCAGTGACTCAGCAGTGCAGCGTCTTGCCCATGGCGTCTCACAGTGTCTGAACGGGACTGGCTCTCAGCTTCATGGCTCCTACAGCCTCCCCAAATCCAACAAACAGCTTGGCGTGCGGGCAGATTCACCCCACGAGGCCTGCTATGTGCTGCCCCGAGCCCACAGTGCAGAGGAGCCTTCTGACCTGGAATCAGAAGAAATTTACACCTATAAGACACCCTGTAACGCCCTCGCTGCTGCGCACTTCAACGAGCAGCGCCCTCCAGACAACTACGACCTGCCTGGCACACCTGGCTCTTTCTATCAGATACCTCGCACATTCGATAGGAACCATAACGCTCTGACGCCCAACAGTGCAGATTCAACAGGTGGCCCCCCACCACCCAGACCACCAAAACCCAGCCTGAACTCAGAGACACGCTGGGGAAGCCCTCAGTCCCTCGGAGGACAGAACGGAGATGTGGCCAACATGTCTGTTATCCCGCGGAGGAACACGCTTCCAGCTGTGGAGAACATCAAGCTTCATAGAGGTATTGGACGTAGGAAATGATTGATTTTACCATTTATATACTCTAAAATTAATAACATTAAAGTGTCTTAGATTTAAATTTGTTTGGCATGAAAGTAGTTGAAAATAGAAACCTAATATCTCCACAAATATCTTTAGAGTTTGTCTTATATCTCTTAAATTTATTTTGATTGTTTTTAGTAAATTTAGTAAGTCACATAAAAACGAAGATAAATTGAATTTCATGAATTTAAACCAGACTTTTGACTTTACACAATTTAATTTTATTTATAACTGAAACAAGATGTATTTCATTTAAAGAAAGTCAGTAATGCAGAAATGGCATTCAGGATAACAGATAATGGGCAAAAATAATTTTACATTGCATGAATAATGTAAAAAAAAAAAAAAAACACTATAAGGACTGTTCTTGAGTTTGTTTTGAATCATAAATAATTTTTAATTGACTTTCGTAACACTCCAGTATGTCACACAGATGCTTTAAGTCAATACGTTTCCTACATAAAAAGAATCGAGATAATATCAAAGGATTTTAAATCTCCTAGACAGTGTCTTTACATACTTGGGCACAGAACTCGATTTTCTTAAATTGCTCAAAAACCATAGATATGGAATCTAGATTTCATCCAGAATCATACGACTTCCTCTGATTATCTCAGGCTTTCACTACTGCCTTGATCAGTTATAGACTGGTTCATTTCCATTCCCCCTTCCTGTGTCTTCATCTCTTTCCCATTCTCTGCTCGCATCTGATTTGAAACAGAGGCAATCTGGCTTGTGCCGCTCTGATCTGCAGGGAGGATAATGAAATTCAAGCCATGCATCAAGTCCCAGAGTGACTCGTTCCGGCCTGATAAGCAGAGAAAAAACGGACGAGCAGGCTCTGGTCTGGGCCTCCGTAGTGGCTCTGTGCTCAGTCAGGCCAGGCCAACATGTCTGGAGTAACAGGAAGTAACCTTTTGACCCTGCTGGCTCAATAACAGTCTGTTCATGCACCTGTGTTTGGCAGCCATGTTCCCAGAAAGGATAATCGGAAGGCAATGGAGTGTAAGATGAAGTAGTTTCATGTCTTGAGTCCCGCTCTGAGAATTCATTGCTCACTGTTTTGAAATCTCTGCAGGAATGACTGACTCCCCCCCCAACCC
>JAQMCW010000003.1:9403920-9430503 GCA_030068335.1 Chrysichthys cranchii
TAGCGCCCCCTGATGGCAGTTAGCGAAGAAAAATCTATAGATAAGCCGCATTGGTGTATAAACCGCGGGGTTCAAAGCATGGGAAAAAAGTAGCGGCTTATAGTCCGGAAATTACGGTAATCATAATCTTAATATAAGGGAATGTCTTCAGGACTAAGGACTTTTTTGTCTTATGAACTTTAAGAGAGAGGGAAATCAAGAGAGGCCGGTGAGGGAACAAGTGTTTATAGCAGCTATAACACAAGTGATAACAGGAAATTCCACAACATTAAAATAATGATAAATTGTTAAAAGGCAGAATGTGTATGTCTTATTTAAGTATTATTATATGTTGTTTAAACATAACACTTCTTAATAAATTACCAGTTACTAATGTTGGTAAATTTCTGCAGTATAAGAGGATGTGCTCTTGGAAGAAAATACTGAACTTCGGGGTGCTGTTCTCCTATAACACCATACCCTGTTGGTTTATTCCTTATGTAGTGTTTTCAGAACTGCATAAAATACTGTGAAGACACAGATGGACTATTTCTGGTGCCTTTTAGTGCACAGCAAACACTTGATTAAACTACTAATTTCTGGTGAATAGTCTGTCTTCCCCAATTTGCTGTGCTTTCACAGAGTAAAGCATTATTTCAAGGAGGGATGCTGGCACCTCAGTCTACTTGGCACTTCCTCAAGCTTAGTTATTGTGCTTAGGAAAGCTTTTTAAATCTAGGAGATGAGCAATAGAACAGGCTGGAAAAAAGACCATTATAAATCACCACACCCTCCTTTTTCAATTCTGTTTCCCTTAACACATTTGTACATAGCATGCATGTGCCTGCACTTACACGAATGAACTTGGCACATGCCTTTTGGCTCTCATGATCTGAATCAGAGCTTTTTTCTTGATGAGGACCTTTGAGTCTTACAGGGTAATGGGAAGGGTTTTTACAGTAGAATCAAACTAGAACAAAACTAATATGTGACCTGTGCTGGCATAATGAGTTGGAATGAGGACATTTTCAAAAGGAAGTTATTGTTTCTTCCACATTGTCCATCTAAAGACCTTCAAAATCAGGCATGGATTGTTGAAATCGGACAAAAAATGACAGAGTTACATCCAACTGAAGTAGACCACGTCTAATGGGGTTAGGAAACTCGCTTTCCATCGGTTCATAAAAGCCTTATCGGGAATTCCATGTGTATTATCAGGACTTGGAGGAACTACGCTTCACAACGATACCAAACATGGGTAGAGGGATCCCCCCGTCTCGCCTTGAGCGCGTGGTGAAAAACACGGATTTATCATGGAATATTACGACAAAGGACTAATTAATGAAGACATACGAACGAACATCATGAACAACACCTTAAATAAAAGTAGTTTGGGATGTTTTCTTGCTGTTTTATCATGGGGATCAATAAATGAGAAATTTGAGAAAATCTCATTTCGACCGAAACCATGTTTTGCCTCTTAGTTCATAATTATCATATGCACATTCCGACTCATTTTGCCAGCACGGGTCACATATGTTTCCTAAAAATCTATTGATTAAATCTAACTAAACATCATGTCACTGTGCTGAGCCAGTTCTGATTTCAAAGTGAATGAGAGGAGGCAGTTGGATATTTCCACACCATTCTTAACCATACCTCATGATGATGATGATGATGATGATGATGCATTCAGTCTGACTGTTAGACCAAATACCAAGAATAGACACTATAAGGTCTTGAGCTTAAAGGTCCAATATGTAGGATTTTAAGGGTATCTATTAGCCGAAACAAAGTATATATTCCATAATTTACTTACGGAGTTCATAAGTACATTTTCACGAGTGTAGAATTACCTATAACTTCAAATCATTGTCTTTTCATAAGCTTAAAATGAACCCTTTATATCTACATAGGGGACACTAAAGTATACTTCCTCCAGACATTTTGGACTGATCCTTATGTTAAACAGAGCTCTCCACTGCGCTCAATCACCACTTAAGTTTGTTTATCAGTACAGTTACAGAGGCGTGCAGAATCTATGTCAAAGTGCACTGAAGCTGCTCTG
Organism: Chrysichthys cranchii; assembly: GCA_030068335.1. Classification (NCBI taxonomy): domain Eukaryota; kingdom Metazoa; phylum Chordata; class Actinopteri; order Siluriformes; family Claroteidae; genus Chrysichthys; species Chrysichthys cranchii. Next base: position 9,405,968 of record JAQMCW010000003.1, read on the forward strand.
GTGACTTGTGGTGGCCCAACACATTATTAAAACGCTTGATGTTGGGTTTCCTTTCAGTTTGTACCGTCTGTAGGCATTTAAATTTTGAAGCACTTAGCTTCAGGCCAAGATTTATTTAGCTGAAATTATACATCAGTCATTTCTCCATCCTCAGTGACCACTTTATCCTGCTCAGGGTTGCGGTGGATTTGGAACCTGTCCCTTTCCCACTAGGCACGAGGTGGGAATACACCCTGGATGAGATGCCAATCCATCACGGGGCATCACACACACAGTCACACCTAGGAGAAATTTAGGGTAGCCAGTCCACTAGAAGGTGGGAGGAAACCATTGTACCATGCCACCTGAAATTATACATCAGGTTTGGCTAAATATTAGATATGCATTTATAAATAAACCTAAATACCTAACATTTATGTTAGAGTTGGATGCAGGACATATGTACTAAGAGGCATATAGTGTTCTGTTCATCAGGAGTCACTTTGAGGGAGATCCTGTGCTTCTGAGCTCATTAAACCTTAATCAGAGAATCTATTTTCAGATCACTTGCAGATCCGTCAGGAGGATTTCCCATGAATAGAGGCCACTGTTTCTTCGCGACCTCTCCACCAAAATGAACCCACTGCAATTATTTCATATGTGGTGAGCACACCAGTGGAGTAGGATTGATATAGCAGTAGCTGTGTCTGTCAGTTTTTATCTCTGAATAGGCCACCCTGAACGTTTGAGTGGTTCTAGTGATATTTGAAATGTATGAGAGGGACAGACAGTGGTGCTGTGTTGTGGTGTTTAATCAACGCACTTTAACATTAGGCTGTTCTTCATGAATCAAACACAAAATGTCTTTTTAAGCTTTAGTGTCTTTGTTTTGCCTCAGAAGATCATACGAAAGCACATTGCTAAGCCCACAAACACTCCTAGGACAGGAATGTTCAGTTTGAAATTTCTATAGTTCTTGAATTGAAATAGTATTTTGGGCTCTATGCTTGGGTATTTATAAATCATTTCTCATTTACTTATAGCTCAACATGTTAAGTGGAATATTTTACATGGAAAAAAAAGACACTGCCATGGGCGCTGGCTAGCGCTCTGTAGCCCTATATCACCTCTGTGTTTCTGATTGTGCTTTGAGCTTTCTGATTTTTTTTTTTTTTTTGAGTTCACAGATCACCTGATTTTTGCCTGTTTTTTTTTTTTTTTTTACCTCGACTTTGGCATCCTGCCTCACACCTCTGTTTGTAACTGCACTATTTATGCTTCCTACAGAACATTGCATTTAAGTGAATATGAATACCATGGATGCATTATGAAACTTGTTTTGCTATTATAATCACCTTGATCTTTAGAAAGCTTGACATCATCACTGTAACCTTCAGTTTGTGCTCCATATAGGAGTGAATGAAAGAATCCAGATGATGTGTCCTTTCAAAAAATCCCTAAAGACCCTCACTGTCCACTTAAATAGGAACGCCAGTGCACCTGCTCATTTACGCAGTTATCAACTCAGCCAATGATTGTGTAAATTCTAGAGTCAGTTGTGGGTGAAAATCCCAAAAGATCTGCAATTTCTGAAATCCCCAAACCAACCCCTCTGTCACGAACAACCGTGTCACGGTTAATGTCACAGAGGTCACGTTTTGTCCTCGTTTCGATGTTTGGTGTGAACAGTGACTGAAGCTTGCCCTGTATCTGCATGATTTTCTGCACGGTGCAGCTGCCGCATGACTGACTAATTGGATACCTGCATAAATGAGCGCATGTACAGGTGTTCCTCTTAAAGTGGATAGTACACTCATACATCTACTCAGTGTCTGTATTTCTTACTTGAATTTGTTACCTGTTCAAGAAAACGCTTTAAAAACAGAGCATCAGTCATCCTTAACATGATGAGTCAGTCAGTATGAGGGTGGTTAGCAACTGATCTCATTCATAGTGAAACAGCCTAGGTAAGCAAACACAGAGAGTGAGAGTGCAAACGAGAGAGAGCAAGAGAGAGAAGTGTTCACTCCCAACCCTTGAGCTATGAATCACTTTACCACCCTGAGAATGTGTCATATTTCCACCAGATGAAAAAACTCTTATTTGCCACTACAGTGAGAACAGCTCCATTCTTTCTCCATTTCTGCACTAACATTAATGCTATATCTAAAACGTAATCTCTCCCAGGCTGATAATGTCAATCCGTATTTGTGTGATTTTTGCATTTTCATAACCCTGGCTGTTTCAGTTTTTTTTTTTTTTTTATTCCTAGAGAAATGATTGCACAAGAAGCTACTGTGCTTATGTACTCAACTACAATTGCAAATGCTTCCGTACAGTGACTTAAAAGGGACTTATGAGTCATTGTTCTGGTCTCATTTACATAAATGAAGACATGCGAGACAAAGAGAATAGTCTCGCTCACAAAGGAGAATGCTGCTATCTTTACAGTGAGCCAACAGTGAGAAATATAATTCATGCAAATGAGCCAAACAGATAAAGGCTTTCTTTGTCTAGCTGCTCTGTATATCTGATGGCTAAATTTAACTGCTCGGTTAATGCAGGGGTTTCAGATCAGATTTTTTTTGTTGTTGTTAAACCTTATTTGTTCCAGGATATTTTTTTTTGCCAGCAAATTATACCTGTGAGCACAGTCTTCTTGTAAAAAAAAAAAAAAAAAAAGACAGGTAGATTAGCACTTGCTTCATCTCACAGCCAATGTACCAGTGTAGTGTTTCTCTTTTGAATCGAACATTGTAGCAGCTATCCATTTTCCTGGGCTTGAAGGGAAATTTTCTGTGCAATCATAATGAAGAAAATGAACAATTCTCTGCTTTTGCTTTTATCCAAAATGGCCAAGTGAACAAGGCAGAAAGGCTCACAGTAGATTACCAAATTGGGTCAATTTACATAAAGATAATTTGTTCCTGAGACACCTTTTTTCATTCTAATATTTATACATTTCATCAACATTTTAATTGGTTTTCAACATTAAAGCAGGCTTTGATAAGAGTCTCTTAATTAGATGGAAGAGGTCTTGGTACATTATGTGCACTACCAGCCACAGAAAATGTGCTCATTTTGACCTAAGTGTAGAGAATAGGACCACAACCTTCTGAAGAATTCTCATGTGCTGCACTCTTTCATTTTAATTGCTAATCATTCCTTTAATCTAAATGCTTAAACATTTTTGCAACAGACACATTACTTTAAAGCTCTGTTCCATCGAATTCCCAGTTAACAATGAGTTCTTTGCCTTCACAGCTCCAGGGATCCCTTAGAAGAAAGATTGAGGGGCAGCCTTCTGGATACACTACTAAGCAGAATGGCCACTTCTGTGTGGGCCAAGTGCCAGACTTCAAGCGTCTTCGTATGGAGACAAGCTCTCTTCATGCTGGTGCCTGCTCTGTGAGAGCAGGGCAGCCCCAAAGTTTAGCTGGGTCTATAGCGCTGGGCCACGTTCCCCGGCGGAAAGATCCCTTCATGATGAGCCAAGATGTAGGCAATGACATTTTCAACAAGACTATCAGAGACATGAAGAAAGAACCGACTGATGTTCACACCTGCAGCCAGTCCTCAGCAGATCATGCAATGATGGTGTTTGACTTTAAAGATGAGGGTGGAGGACAAATTGACCCTGAACTCCAGGATCTGTTTGATGAGCTCACCAAGTCAGTGCCACCTCTCAATGACCTAGAGTTGGAGAAAATGCTGAAACAAGATGATGCCTTTGGCATGGATGTCAGTCGACCCAGCTCAGCTGATGCAGGCAATCCCTGCCCTCATTTAGATAAACCAATCAAGACAGAGTACTCACCTGATTTTGGCCCAGCACCCGGAAGCTCTCCGCAGCTCAGACCAGCATCTGCCGGACCTTCCTTCTCAATGGCCAGCACTACTTTGTCAACTTCCCCCATTGGGCCTGGGCAGATGACCCATAATCATGTACCACAGACCACAGGAACAACTTCGAGAGGCCTAGCTACCTGGCCTGAGATGTCACATGCTGAGCAGCTAAAACAAATGGCAGCAAACCAGCAGCCCAAACAGCAGCCAAACTCTGTCCTCCACCATCAACAACAAAGCCAAGCTGGAGGAGTGAGAAACTGGTCCTCCACAATGAGTGGCCACACGAGTTCCTTTTGTCAGGAAACAATGTCCAGCACTGGTTTGCTAAGCCAAACGAGAATTAGCTCTCAGGGAACTGGTCATGGCAAAGGCATGCCCAACTGCCTCTTTAAGCCCAGTGGTTACAACCCATCAAATCCCCCCGACCTGAAACCTCTCAACAATAAACCAATGCTGCATTTCACCCCGAAAGCATCAACTTCAACCACAGGCCCACAAATCCCACATATGGTTGGGTCACAGAGCAAACAGGCTACACAGCAGCAGTCTACAGGAGGTCAAAACACGTTCCAGTTGTCTATGCAATCATCTTGTCTACAACCGAAGCCCCTGAGGCCTCCTCTCATTCAGCATGGTCCTGGAATCACTTATAAAATGAACCAACAAAGACAGGTAGGAAACTTCTCTGAAGCATGACTGTCAAACGTTTTCAGAAATGATATTCCGCTCAACAGCTCAATTCTGCTGAAGCACTAGTAAAAAATTAAAGACAGCAGAAACAGAAAATGTATTTTCATTTGTGTAATGATTGTTGCACTAAAGTGGGAATCAGCAAGCATATTATTTTAACACACCGTCAGGAGAATCAGACTTGTTGAGTCTTGTATTTAAGCTGTCTCAGACAGGAATGATTATTTTTGTTCCTCGTGGGAGGGACATAAGCAAACACGATTAAAACACTAACATTACCAGTGGCTTGTATAAGAATATTACTATTATTTGAAGTAATGCCAGCATATTGTCATGGGAATATCTTATTAATCCCCAAATCCATATGAGTTTTTCTCATGATTCTAAATGCTGCTGCTCCATCTGCTCTAGTCAGTTTATGTGTAGCATTTATGGAAGGGAGCAGAATTTCTTTCTCTTCATTTTCTGGATTTGCATTGAACATGAAGCTCACCCTGCCAGATTCTTCTCTTTACTTCGTGTAACTATGAGTGGCTTCACTGTGTTGTTAGTTTGTTGCTCCTGTCGCAGTAAATCTCAGTGTCTTGTGTCTGAGCAGTCGCAGGGCATCTTGAATATGTATATCCCCTCAAAGCGATTTGACGAGGGTCCTGGCTCGCTACACTGTGATGGATTAACATGCAAGACTTCTAATTTCTCCGCCTGTCACAGTTGCTCAGTGCCAAGGCATAGATGTGCACAGCAGGATTTGCTAATTGGAGTTTGTTAGCTGTGAGGGACAAGTTGTGGAAAATGACAGTAATCTGCTTAGCCTGGTGCCCATGGTTGAACCACTGATTTGTTATGATTGGGGAGATTTAGAACATCCCCCTTTTCAGCTTTGTACAAACAGCATCTCCTGCCTCGCTCTATGAGAAACGATAACATGAACCACACAAGATGGCTCCAAAACGCTTCTCAGAGTAGAGGAAGCAAAGGCAGCAGAAATGAACCTGTATTAAATCATATTAAAATCATATTAATATCTGTTAATTAATATCAATTATTTCAGTTGCAGCAAACCTTGGACCTTGGTTACAGCAATTAGGAATTCATTGAATTTTAAATGGACACAAAATGTGCATTAACGTTTATCCAGTTGCTATATTACTTTCTATATTATTTAAATTTCACATAGAGATTTCATTCTTGCAGTAGAGGTACTTGAGTCATACATATATATATATATATATATAAAAAATCATAAATATTTTATGCTTCTTTTTACGTGAAAAGCAATAAACGAAATAGATACTAAACAAATCAACCACTGTGGACAATCAGAATTAATTCATGTCATGATTTTATAGTCTTGTTTAAAATGTAGGCATGCATTACAATTTATGGAAATTAAATTAAAACCTTAGATAGATTTAATCCGTGTAGGGGCATCCCTTGATCGTTTTACATGTTGTACAATGTGCCTGCATGGGATTCCTCTAGTGTCCCATCTAGCCCCACTGCAACCCTGAGCAGTATAAAAAGCATTTTTACTACAAATGGTTGGATGAATGAAAGAATGAATAAACAGTGTGATCCTAGGCTTGTGAGATTGCATTCCATGTGCCACTGAGCATCCTAAAAATGACCGGTTGATAATAGTATTACTGGTGGTTGTGGTGGTGGAGTAGTGTAGGCTGCTGAAACTCTGAGGAAGGAAAAGAAAGGAGCGTAGCCAGGCACATATAACACGTGCCAAGCACACGTTACTTCATTACAGTAAAAGAATACCAGAAACAAGTAACAATGTAGCTGTAGCTGCTAGTCGCTAACATGTAGTACATGTTTTATTACTAATTTCCCATTACCATGGTCAGGAATGCTTGCAAAATTGATTCAGGACAGTAAATAAACCTAACAAGCTGACAAGAATTCTTGTACTGTGCAGTAGCCCTAATAAACAACACGTTGTTTCCTTTATTTTAATTTAAGCCCCTGTTTTTCGAGTGGCTTCATCTATTTGGCAAGCACAGACAAGTGAAGTTAAGCTGCATCATCGAAACTTTTTCTTTCTCTGCTCCCAAGTCAGACAGCAAAGGAAAAGTTGGACTCTCTTGAGGATACTATTGTCAGCCTCACTAAATCACGCTGTTGATTTTGACACTGGGGCATGACTTCACGTTTCTGGACCCTTGCTCAGCAGAATACCATGCCTTTGAATCACCAATTATCTCCAGAGGATGATTAACACTATGGTTGCTCACTGATTTCTTACTAAAGGACTCCTGGTTGCAGTCAAGTCTAATTTCAGTAACATTTATTAGGTGGTTAAAAGATATTTTAGATAGTCTGGACAAGTTTGATACTAAATAAAAGGCATTCTCTAGTGCTCACCATCACATATTTTTTTAGTGTATTCCATGGAATTACATTCATATAGGAGCCAACAAGTTTGGGTTTGGAAGTCTTTCCCTGCTTCAGCTGAGGACTGAGCAACCATGTGTATGTTTGTTTTGCAATTTAAATGTCAATTCAGTGACAGGAAAATTATATTAAAATAAACACATGAAAACCAGCTACCATAAATGCACCAGTGGCTTTACGACCAAGTATAAAAACTAATGAACAAAAGAAATAGGGTTTCAAAAGCAATATTAAAGCTACGTCCCACAACCAGATGTGGAAATATTTCTTCATGAGAGACCACAAAGGCATGAGAAGTAGCCAAGTAACAGCTAACAGTTAATCCATCTGATATAATGAAAGAAATAATGTTAAATAAATCAGTAAATTGAATTGAAAAAAAAGACCTGTTTCACTAGTGTCTACATTAATTTATTTACCTTGTTTTGTTTTCAGGTTTAAATAGCTGTGAAACATGCATACTGGATTGTTCTTATGTTAAAAGCATATTATGTAATATATAATGCATATACGAGATATACCCGTAATTTGCACAGTTAAATGAAGTTGATATTTTAGACATTTTTTCCCGGAAGTTCTAAACATTTCCACCCTTTATGAAGCCGTCATTCCTTTCACTGAGGGGAATACTGCTGACGGCAGCACTGATGGGGTTAAACGCACTGCTGAAGTGGAAACAAAGGCACAGCTTCTGCTACAACAGGGGAGAAAAATGGGAGTGCTCAGAGTCTTCCCACAGTCAACTGAATTAGTAATGCCATGGAAATAAAGGTCCCGAAATGGTGCCACGGTCCCTCTGGAACCCTCATGAGCAGAGCTGAACTTCCTCCCACCAGGAGCAGTTTGCAAAATTCCTGTGAAAAGATCAAGATATGGGCTCTGTTTTTCATTTTCTTGTTCTCACAGTCTGCTGATCGGTCGTCAGTTTGTGTGCATCAAAACTGGGATCCATATTTTCAAGGGTGTTCAAGCCGGTGATGGAAATCGAATGGAAATTTTTGCATCCAGATGGGAGGCAAAGTGCTTCATTCTCTGCTTGGGAAATTCCATATAGGGAGTTTTTATATGCTGTGTTACATGGGTAGTCCTGCATTCATTAAATGTTGTAATGCCAAATGTTTCATATTTTATGACTGAAGTGTTAGGCTGATTGGTCACAATCAGTCACAAGTGAGTAATTCATGTGCTTTTTGGTTTGGATGTGAGACAGTTGGCCCTGCCTGAGCGTCTATGGCAGATTTTACGGGATTATCGCTTGAAATATAGGAACTTGTCGGTTATTTGCTACATTATTTACCATGATATTCGCAAATTAATTTACTACAAGTAGATTTAATATACAAGTACAATTATGACAGCTACTTGTCAGTAGTTTAAAAAAAAAATCAGAAATCACTAAAAGTGATTGTAATTATCAAAATGGGCACTTGCCTCTAAGAGGAGAAAAGACTGTTTTCACAAAGAATGTCGGCGAAACAGTGCTGATCAAGCATTCTCTCCATTTTTAATTCACTCACATAAACAAAGCCTCCCTCAGCATTTTTGCTCTGAGTTTTGGCCTGGATCTGTAACATCTTTGAGGCATTTATGGGAGTTCAGTTTCCAGAGTCATAAAATATAAAATGTTGACATTTGGTTTCAATAAAAAAAAATTTTTTAAAAAAGAGATGAGATTTTATGAAGCAAATTTACATACAAGATCAGCCCATCTCTGAATTTTATATTCTTCCTTCACAGCACAGTTTTCACAGTTTGCTGCTTTATCATCTTAAATTTTTTCCTCCCCTTCGTTTTTGCCGGATTCCCGTCTCTGCGAAAAAAAGAGGAGGGGGTGCCAGGTTGTTGGAGCTGCACTGCAAGGCGAGTGCTTGTTTCCTGGGAAAGCGATCCGGGGCCAAGTCCAGATGCCGAGCTGCTCCCTGGGGACGGCGTTCCTGCCTTCAGACTGCAGGAAGTGTTGTGAGAGAGCAGCGAGGCTCGGGCCTGGAGCCGTGTCAGCTGCTTGTAATGCGGGGTAGAACGAGAGCCTAAATCACAGCCCTCCTTTATGGAGTCCGCAACCACATGTGGTATTCATTTAACGATGTACTGAAGAGCGAAGAGTGGAGCAGTGATGGAAAACAGCTTTATGACACATCAGGATGACAAAGAGTGGATTAGAGAGCCGTCCACGCTAATGAAACTCTTGGTCCCTCTCTCCCATACAACGCAGGCCACTGAATGGCAATTTGAATGTAACATGAAGGCTGTTTGGCACGTGTTCAGATTGGTCATGACTTCTCGCCATGCCTTTAATTGGAGGTAACACGACGCAAGGATTGAACTTTCACATCTTACTTTGTTGTACCGAAAAGTAGAAAAATGGCTAGTTCTGGAAGGCATGACTTTAAGCTTACATCATTAATGGAAAGCGAGGAGGTTGTTTAAAATATGATGCGTCATAGATGCCAAACCTGATGCTTCATGTAGTCCTATTAAAAACAATGACCTGCAAAATATCATGTGCGCATTTCAGTGAAGAAGAAAAAAATCTCCATCATCACACTGGAGGAGAAGTTCATCAGAACTCACAGCAGAGACACAGTGCTCTTCACTTGCCCTCTAATTAATTAATGGACTTCTCAGGGCCGATCCATCTCAGCTCAGACCTTAGCGAGTTCTTCCTCAGATCCTCTGAGGCACGGCCTGTGCTGCTACAGATAGGTTTGCCCCTGAATAGGACCTCGTTCATAGTGTACTTTTCCTCAAATCCCCTTTTCCATGGCTTGTTGAAGCAGGGAATTCCTCCCATAACACATGAGGTTCTTTTCAGCGCTTTTGTTAAAGGACCTCCAGTGTGGGTTTTTTGAAGATGGCCTCTCATTTACACATCAGTTCTCAAAGCAATGGCCTTTAGTTATGCTGCTGTCGAATCCATTTTGCCCTGAGAAATGGTTCATGTCAACACAGTAACTGTCAGTGTATAAACTGTGTGTGTTTGAGTGAATGGGATAACAGTAACTTGTCGTCTTGCAGCTTGAGGTTTTAGGGTCGAATATCACATTTTAACATTCTGAGTTTGCTTAAAGTGATTAGAAGGACGGACCGCTCCCTGACACCATAGAAGTGTCACAAGGATCTTAGAAAAGCTAAAAGAATCTTAAAACTATCCTAAAGCTGTCATTTTTTCATGCAGTGATGTAATCATGTAATCACGGGACGCTTTTCTGAATACCTAAAGAAAAGCAAGTTGTGTCCCCAATTATTTATTGGAGACTCATAAATATGCTCTATTTAATTTAATAAGTATAATTGAGTTGTGGGCTGTGTTGTGGTCACCCAAACAAGCTCAGAAACACCTGTCCAAGAACCTGAAACAGACTTTTTAGTTCCTTACCTTCATAACCACCTTGCTTTTGCAATGAAACGTCGGAGGCAGGGATTGTGTCTGATTGCTGGCCTGATGGTGGTGGGTTTTTTTTTTTTTTAGAGAGGAACTGATGTGTTCATGGTCACGTATCTGAGCTGTTTAAGGAAAGAGGCAAAAGGGGATCCAGCTGCATTTTGGTGAGGAATATTGGTATTCAAAGAAGGTTCAGAGGCAATATCAGTAACGGGCGAGGAGAAAATTGGAAGATCGTAAACTTCCAAATAGCAAAAGGGGACCATTTTCTGCAAAATATGCACATATTTAATGGTGTCTCTGCACTTTAAGCAAAAAAATGTTTTTTTTTCCCCCTCCCATTCCTTATTTCCTTAAGTTAGACTGCTATACAGGAATTATTTTAAGTGCATTTATTGATCTGCTGAAAATCATGTGCTGTTACACTTCAGTAAAACAACCACCACATTTCATTATTTGTCATATTGCCTTTAGGCATTCAAGTGCTCTACGAGCAGGCCAGATTTCCATCATACTGGCATGGCCGTCTTTCACAAGATGGCCTTTTGCCAAGATTTCTTTCCCATGGAACTGGCTTTTACAATATTTGCTGAAAAAAAGATGCAAATGGGTGACAAAGTAAAAACTGGGGGTTCTGTTATTCTCTGAGAGGCATTTCTATCCTGACGGAAGTGGTCTCTTACACAATGACTCCACCCCCACACAGAGGACACGGGGGCTCACCGAATGGTTTATTGAAAATGATGTAAATCATAATGCTATGACCTTCATAGTCATCAGATCTCAACCCAAATACACACACTAAGGAGAGATTTTGCAGCTCATGGTAGATAGTGCTCTCTACCACCAACAAAACACAAATTGAGGGAAAATTGAGTGTTCATGCATCCAGATTACAGATAAAAGTCAGGACACTGACTTTTTGTGTTGTATTGGTCCAAATCCTTATTATGTTCAGTTTTTTTCCCCCCACACAGGTCTGTATACATCATTACAATATATCATGTCGACGGGAATAAAAACCACCCTGGGATAAAGTTTTGCCCATTCACACAGCTAAAAAAGGACCTTTTACACAACAGTCATGTGTAGTAATATACTGAAATGTCAACACTGCAGCAAAATTCTTACATGTTCTTGCAAGTAAACCAAAAGTCTGTTTGTAAGCCAAGACATGTATTGGTCCATTTTTTTCTCTTGATGGGCATTAGGGGGGAAAAACCCAAAAAGCTGTGGGAACGGGATGACACCATGTACTTGGTGTACCATGTAACATGACGCTACATGCTCTAAAGCATCAAAATAATTGACAAAGCATGCCACCTAGAGGACCAGTCATACCATCACAAGGCCCAACAAAGCACCTGTCCGCTGAAATGATAAACAATACAATAAAGATCTTAAGCGTTATGTGTAATTGTATAATTGCTGTACATTAGATTAAGATTTATTGTAAAATGACTACTAATTCAGCATTTATTTTGTCGTAAACATTTATTATATGACCAAACAATGTCAATGACTTTCTCTTGTGTGCATAGGGATTGGCACCAGGGCCACGTTTCTCAGCAAACGGTTGTCTGGTGACCCAGCAGCAGCATCCAGCTACACCTAGCACTCAGCAGATAAACAACAGCAAAGGACAGAGACAGCTAAGCCAGCCTCAGCAGCACACCAGTGACCCTGTGAGTAACAGATTAAAATTGATCCACTCTGCATCACAATCTGTTTCTTCTGTCATCCTCTGCACAGTGGGCGTGGTACAATTTATACTGTACTAATTTTACTCCATGCAAACTGGTATACAGCTGTAAAAACCTGCCATCTACTCTTTTAGCTTGTAGTATCCCTGTGTTTTAGCATACCTAATAAACTGTGACCTACAGACTATCTATAACAGACAAAACTCAGAAATACAACACAATAGCTTTGAATGACTGTTTGAACCTCTACATTTTAAAGCCAGAGATTTGACTCTGAGATTTCTGGTTATTGTATTCTTCTATTTTCATTATTATTATTATTATTATTATTATTGCTTTCATATGTTTCAGGAGAAATTCAACCCCCAGGATCAGTTTAACAGGCATCTAACAAGACCTCCACCTGACTACAAGCAACCCCAGCATCCAAACCTTTACCCAGGTACACATACTTTCTTTTCCCTTTTTTTTGGTAACTTTTCTCTAATACAAAACCATTGGCTACTTTGACTAATCTGTTATATTTCCTGGACTGCTTACATGTATTGCATCACAAGATGTTGAAACTAATACTTATTTATTGATGAACATATTAAAAACTGATTGTATATATGCAATAGAAAATTCTAAGCGTAGCCTTCTATTAATTAAAAAATTTATTATTCTTCAAGCTAGATAAGGTTCCCGGGAACAACTCAGTATTTTCTCTTAATATAAACAAAGGAAACTGACTTTTCCCCATGACAGTCACTAGATCATCAGTGCATTTACACCCTATTTACAACCTAGTCTTTGTAGCGCCTCAGATAAATCTTATCATTAAACTTCTACTTCAATTCATGTCTATGTCCATGTTTGGAAACATTCTAACTTGACTCAACTTGACAGTTTTCATTCTAAACTCCATCATGTGCTGCTCTGTGTCCAGGTTTGACATCATCCTCAATGACCAGTAACAGCTCTGACCAGAGGGAGATACAGTCCATTTCATGCCATATAACCAATGGCCAAGGAGTCAAAATGACACCCAACTCTGGAGACAGAATGTTTCCCAGTAGATCTGATCATTCAGAAGTCCCAAACTGTGCAGGCCAGCTGCACCAACAGCCTAACAGCCAGATGCAAGTTGGGATGCATCAAAACAAGCCGCCGTTCCAGGGAATTGCCCCGACCACACAGCATGCAAGAACCAGTGCAAGCCAAGATTCAATCCTTGGCAAAGGCCTGGGATGCATGACCACCACCACTGGAAGCAGGGAGACTGGCATGAGCTGGGAAAATGTTACAAAGCAACTAGATGTAAAAAGACTTCCAGGCACTGTACCATCCCAGGGTGCGCAAACTGATGCACACTTCCCACCAAGACATATTGGTCCACCAAATCAGGTAGTGCCCCATTCCGGACTGATCCCTTTAAACCCCGGCATTAGAGGACCTGCTCCTAGAGCCAGCCAGCCACGTATACCCCCGCTTCCTGGGATCAGCAGACTAAACCAATCCTCTCCCACACAGCAGGGGTGCATGAACACATACGGAGGCACAGCACAAAGCCCTGGTGCCTATCAGAACAACCGTGCAGGCCGCCTCACGTTTGATTTTCTGCAGGATGGGGATAATACAGTACCAGGGATCAACACAGACTCGGACTTCATCGATTCTCTGCTTAAGTCAGGCTCAGGCAATGACGACTGGATGAAAGACATAAACCTGGAAGAGATTCTGGGCGGTCACTCGTGAACAAGAGTCTCAGGAACACAAGAGAGAATGATGACTTTACTATTTTGATATTTTACTAAGTGGTTTAGTGATCGAAGCTTTTCAAGAGCTTCGAGTTATATTTTAAAGCACCTAACATTTGGCTTGGTTTCTTAAAATTAAGATTCTGGAGAGCTATCCATTATCATGCTGTTTTTTCGTTTTGTTTTGTTTTTTTAATTCATGTGGACAACTGATGTATTGAAGGTATCATTATATTTAGATTTAGCTTTTAATCATATTATCTAATGTGTTATAAAGATCCATGTTCACAGTATTTATGGTCTTGTTATATAACTATACACGTCCCTTTGTGAACTGATGCAATTTGGTGAGTACTGTAAAGTCTGCTGCAGTAAGCATTGGCATATTGCGACACAATACAGCAAGCTGGCACGCTTGTGACTCACATCCTGAAGTTTAGTTGTGAGAGGGGTGTTCATTTAATCGAGCGTGTCATGCAACATGAATAAGACAAATAACTTTGATTTAAAGAACCTGTTGTGGCAATCAAAGCATATAATGGCAATGATGTCATTCATGGAAATCAAAAGATATAATGGCAAAGATCTTATTTATGAGCATATATCCTGTTGAAAAATCTTTGTGAGTCTAAAACAGTAAGTCTTTAAAGCCCCAATTCTTTGCTCTGGGCAGAAATCTAAAATGCATTAAACTGTATTATACATTTGTTCACTTGTTCTTGTTGTAAACAAGAAAGATGTGCTTTGCAAAGTTAATTGGATTCCCCTATATTTGGCTAGAGAAATATTCCAAGCAGACATTACGTATTAAAAATGTCTCAATAAGTAATATTGCTAATAATGTATTTATAAATGTGTTTATTATATCTTGTGTTTTTTTTAAGACTAGTCTTTTCTATAATGCTGTATAAGGCTGTAATAAACGTGCATATCCTGTGATGTCAATTTAGCCTTTGAATACTGACAATTACAATAAACTATAGTTATGCAACTATAGATTTACTGACCATTTGTATATTACCATTTTATGTATACTACTCTGTTAACCTTCTGTCAATCATAATGAGCCTCTGACAGGGTGGCCAACACGGACTACGGACAATAAAGCTAACTCTGCATTGTGGGCTAAAGAGGGTTCTGTAAATATGACGGGTTTTACAGTAATTATTATTCATAATTTGATGTTTAATTAACAGAATCTAATGTCCTAAGCCAGGCAACGCAGTGGTGGATTGGGTAGAGTTGCCACCTCATAGCTCCAGGGTCCCTGGTTTGATCCTGACCTCAGGTTACTGTCTGTGTGGAGTTTCTCTGCATGTTTTCCCTCTGTTGGAGTGGGTGTCCTCTGGGTTCCTCCCACTGAACAAAAAAACATGCCGATTGGCTATGCCAAATGTGACCCGTGCTGGCAAAATGAGTTGGAATGAGGAAATTTTCAAAAATGAGTTATTTCCACATTGTCCATCTAATGGCCTTCAAAATGAGGCATGGTATGTTGAAATCGGACAAAAAATGACCGCCTAGCAACTAGCCGCTTTTGTTCACGTCTAATGGAGTTTAGAAACTCGCTTTCCATCGGTTCATAAAAGTGTCATCGGGAATTCAATGTGTATTATCAGGACTTAGAGGAACTACATTTCACAACAATACCAAACATGGGGAGGGGGATTTCCCCCTCTCGCCGCGAGTGCTGTGAAAAACACGGATTTATCATGGAATATTACGACAAAGGACTAATTAATGAAGATATACGAATGAACATAATGAACAAAACCTTAAAATAAAAGTAGTTTGGGATGTTTTCTTGCTGTTTTATCATGGGGATCAATAAATGAGGGCTTTATGGACTCATTTTTGAGAAAACCTCATTTCGACCAAAATCATGTTTTGCCTCTTAGCTCATAATTAGCCTATGCGCATCCTGACTCATTTTGCCAGCACGGGTCACAAATTACCCATAGGTGTGAATGTGTGTGCATGGTGCCCAGTGACTGAAGATGAATGAATGAGCTGTACCATATTCTATTACCTGTTCGCCTGCCCAAAGCTCTCGGCCTGCTGATTTAATATGAACTATTAGTCATTGTTAAATACAGACAAATCGTCTCTGTATTGTGGCAGGGTCTATTTTTTTTTTTCTTGTGCTAGTGTATTTTCACATTCAAAAGTGATTTTTAAATTGTGAAAGGTCAAATAGACTCTCTGCAGTAAGATTATAATTAATGTGTTGGGTCTTGGGAAGTGGAGGTGAGATCTTGATAACAGTGATGTTTATAATTATGTTAAGCCCTCTTATCTCACATTTTCTGAATGCTTTCTAGATAGTTAAAAAAAATTATGTTTGCTTGATAGGCTTCAAATGATTATAATAATCCATTTTCTCCCTGAGCATGTTATGAATGGCATGTTCCCAAATGTTAACAAAACAATGTCAAATTTTAAATCAAATAATCACATTGAAATGAAATTATTATCAAATGATCAAATCTTGAAGTTGGAATTCATATACTATTTACACATGATTAGGAGACATTATAATGAAAGACTTTTATTGTGTTTTAATGTGCCTGTCATAGCGCACAAATGTGTATTGTATTATTTATAATAATAATTAAAAAAAAAGATTCTTAAACTGTGGTAAAGAGCCAGCGGCACCTTCTCAGTAGAAAGGTACTGTCCCATTCCAGTCAATTGCTGCTCCCTCCCATTTAGTCCTGATGGTCATCTCCACTGAGGGAAACCTCTTCTCAGGGTCTGCTTGACTGTCTCTGCTTATAGCCTCCCAGTGATGGGAATGTGTGTCTGAAACAAAGGATTAATAAAAAACAAATTGGATTAATTCTCCTTACCTACTTGCCCTCTTCTCTACTGACTCTATTTGCGTGTGTGTGTGTGTGTGTGTGTGTGTGTGTGTGTGTGTGTGTGTGTGTGTGTGTGTGTGTGTGTTTGTTTGCTTGCGTCTGCCTATCAGATTTATCAAGGTCATTACCCATTGAACCATGTGCACCATCTGGTGTCACCAGTTTGGTTCCCTTCTCAGTTAATAGATTAAGTCAGACAGTGATTTAATACAGACAGTGATTGTGCAGGTCTAATAACGCTACCTATGGTGAGCACTGCAGTATTAACTTGGCTTGGTTGGCCATTGTAGAAGTAGAGGTGGAAGAGGTGCTCCACCTTCCAGTCAGACAGTAGAGATCTGTTTGGACTAAATAATACGCTGTAGGTGCCATTGATGTTGCAAACCCAAACAGGCAGTTTGGGTGTCTTCAGCATGCTTCCCACCTGAGGCAGAAGTCATCCGGTACAGAATTACTGGTTTTGCAGATTTCGATGCTTGATGCGTTTTTCAATGCATTTTTGATGGTCGACCATTATGAAAAGTATAATAAGCTTTCTGTAGGACTTACAATGGGCAGACTGGCATGATCTGCTTGCTCTCGGCTCCAGTGTAGGTATCCAACATTGCTCCGAGTCAGAACTCCATGGAGAGGTTGGTTCAGTGCGTTGCCATGCTCATCGCAAGACAACTTCCCGTTGAAGACGTTAGGACTGGCACGGCCGGTCAACAACAGGTTCAAAAGAGCCTAATGAATGCAGATAGTTAGGGTTTAATTTCTAGATAGTTACGTATTCATCATTAGCAGGTTTTCAATCGCAAACATGTTTTGCTACAACACTTGGGATGAACTCGACAAAGTGCAATAGTTTTTCTTGCAGAGATATGATTCGCTTACCTGGCGACAAACAAAGTTCCCCAAGCCAAATTGTAAGAGATGAGTTGTGCTGAAATCCAGGTCTTCTTGCAACCTTGGATAGTTAATGGGGAAATTCTCATGTAAACATTCAAAGGCATTTATGACAGGATTTATATCATTCCTCATAGTTTTTTTTATGTTGTTTTAACACATCCATTCATTTACTGAACCTTTTATACCACAGCGTTGTTAGATTTTCAAATCTGATTGGTCAAAATGATTGGTGATTGGTGTTATAAGAAGCTGATTAATTTTCTACAGCAGCAAAGCTGTTTTTATTATTGTTTTCATTATTGTTCTATAGTAACAACTATAACTAGGAACTAGAGTGACCCATGTGTATACGTATGTAAAAAAATAAACTTTAAGCTTCAGTCCAAGACACCCTGTACTTTTGTTACATTTATTAACAAAACCTTACAGGCAAACTTTTTGTTCTTGTTTAATCTTTTTTTTTCAGGTGAGAGGCGGGATACACCCTGGGCAGGTCGCCAATACACGACAGGTCGACACACAGGGACAGACAACCGTTCACACTCACGTTCACACCTACGGGCAATTTAGAGTAGCCATTTAGCCTGGTCCCCTCTGTGCATGTCTTTGGACTGTGGGAGGAAACCGGAGTACACGGAGAAAACCCACACAGACACTGGGAGAACATGCAAACTCGAACCCAGGACCTTCTTGCTGTGAGGCGACAGTGCTAACCGCCACACCGCCCACCATCTTGTTTAATTGTTTACAGGAAAGACCAAATCGTTTTATGTTTATTTGTTCGTGTCCTTTGACTTTGCTCTTTTCTTGTTTCTTTGTGGGCTCCTTGTCTTTTTCAGGAATAAAAATTTTTCATGCTGTTTGTTGATCAGTAAGGAAATCCTTATCTTCTTTTTTATCCTGATATTGAATAGTGCATCAGCAAGAGCTATATCAAAATCAAATCCAACGCCTGTCTAAATTCTACCTCACGTCGCTGTTCGGCTTCAAATTTTTGTGCTTTGCTTTTCTTGATCAGGAGCCACATATTGTGCAGTGTTTCAAGTTTCAACTACTGTATGTGGTTTTTTAGCATTGTTGGGATAGCAGCTTTACCCCAGATCTCCCACAGCTGCATGGCTGGGATTCTTCACTAATTCATATTCCTTGAGATGAAAATGAAATCTCTGCAGGACCTTTTTGCTTGTTGGTAGTTAATGCAAACTTGTCAGTGAATTCAGTTCACAAACACCTATCAGATATATGCCTTTTTTTTGATGCCATGGCAGGTGATCTGAAGAATTAATTCCCCAATAAATATATGATCAGGCACAGACCACTAGACCAATGGTGTGATTGAATGGTGTGATTGAATGAAAAGCAAAATATAGACTCTGGAAGGGATGTTGTTATTGTGAATTACATGGAAAATAGTACTTATCACAAGATCACATTTTGACCACTGAAGCTAATTATTGGTATCATCAAAGTTTATGTGAATAGACTATATATTTTTTTGGTCAATAGCTTAACGTTTATTTTTTTGGGCCACCCTACAGGGACTCAGGAATTTGTATGGGGGACATGGTGGTTTTCTGACACAACACAGGAAAGTATTCAGGAGGAAGAGCTTTGCTGTTTCTCCAGTGAATGTCAAGCTACATTTTTTTAATTAATAACCTAAGAGAGAAAACTATGAGGTTGGTGACAGAATGACTGCTTATACGTATTATAGCATCACTTATAGCAGGAACATTCTAAATGTTCCTGCTGTCACTTAGGCTATAACACCTACTGTATAAGCATATACATATTTCCTCACAAATACTAACTTACCTAATAATCGACCTTGAGAAGATCAAGCTATACAGAAAGAGAATAACTCCATGGCTTCCCTCCTCACTGAACTGACAGGATAAAATAGATATGCACTATATTTAATTATTACAGACTGCAAACAGATAAATTACCCTTTAAATCACTTTCCAAAAAAATGGGTTCAAAATGTGTCCTTAAATACTCACGCACTGTATATGTTCATATATAAATTTTGTCAAGTCTTCTTTGTCTTTAAAGGTGAAAAGCTGCATCTATAAAAGAAAGAGTGACCCAAACAAACTGCTCACACTCTCACAGTATAGTCTGGTCTATAATGTGTGACTCAGAGGCCATATGTGGTTTGAGAAAGTGATACTGGATACTGCGGGGTAAATAGTACCCGCTCTGTGAAGTTGTCCAGTTTGTAGTCCAGGTGGGGGGTGAAGCAGCGATCTGGCGTAACCAAGGAGACGGTGGCAGTACACTCCTCACCAGCTGTCCATAAAATATCAGCCAAAGCAGCAGCCAAAGCCCTCTCCTGCACTTTCTCCCCAACCTCCAACAGCCTGAAACACACCGCAAACAAGAACGGCAGTTATGATTAATCATTTCTGTCACTGTATAATTTAGATCACACATCTGAGCACAGAACATGACTCTTTCCTCACCTCTCTATTCCACAGCACTCTGAGCTCAGTGGCTGTGAGAAAAGCAGGTATTTGATAACGTGGGCCTGGACTGCCATCTGAATGGCACGGGCTCCCCCCTGCAAATGAAAGGTTCAGCATGCGATAAATTGTCATATCAGCTCTAGCAGGGGTTCGTAACTATGGTCCTGGGGACCTCTTGCCCTGCACAGTTTTTAGGTAACTGTTGAAGGAAAAGTCCACCGTGAAGCATATTTGTGATATGTTTAGTAATTCTGGTGCTGATCAGAATTACTTTTGTGCTGACGTTACAGCGGGAAGGTTCCCATGCAACAATATTGAAATGTACAACTGAAGACGTGAGAAAGCTGGACAGACTCCAGGACAAAAGCACTGCTGCATTGCTCGCTTTAGGTAAAGGATAAAATTAAGGGCTAATTACCACTATCAGTAAGTAGTCAAATGGCATATGTAGAAAAGTGGTAACCAAAATGAAAACAGACCAACATTATGCAGGAAGAAGTTGAAACTAAAAAGGAAATGATGATTTCATTACAAAATAAATTTTGGATGCCACTGATGAGTCCATCCATCTATTTATCCATCCATTTTCTATGCTACTTTCCATTGTGGGCTGCAGGCGAAAGTTGGAGGCAATCCCAGCTGACTTCAGACAAGAGGCGAGGTATACCCTGGACACTTCACCAAGCTACAGTATCTCAAGGCTAACACAGAGACAAACAGCCATTCACACTCACATTCACACCTACGGGCAATGTAGGGTAGCCAGTTGACCTAATCAGCATGTCTTTGGTCTGTGGGAGGAAACCAGAGTACCCAGAGGAAACCCACAGAGGTGCAGGAATAATATGCAAACTCCACACAGTAAGGCCTCCGGTCGACCCAGGGATCGAACCTGGAACTGTCTTGCAGTGAGGCAGCAGTGCTTCAGATCACATGTCAATAATAAAGATCAATATACAAGTCATTCAGGATGGATTTTTTTCTTTAAGACCTAGCCTAGGAAAACTGTTAAATGATACAAGCCTGTTTAAGAACCCCTCAGTATAGCGTACTCTGTGAGTAAGTCTGTTATCTGATACAACATACTGTAGCATATTTTCACTGTGAGCAATAGGATAATATTAACGTGATTCTGACAAAGTATATTCTTCTTTTATAACTAAAAGTTCATGAGAGACTTAGTTTAGTTCAAGTTGCAAAGAAAATGTTTGAATCTAAAAATCCCATTTACAGCCCAATCTGTTCAAAGATGGAAAACCCTTCCTTAAGTTTTTTTGCTGTTGCTCATGGCACCACTTGTGGTTCAGGATATTTATGAATAATATTTCCTGCTGCCACCGATCCCTGACCAATTTAATGTTAGAATGCATTTGAAAACTGCTGGTCCCACATAATCACAAAAGGAAATCTTGTTTTACTGTATGTACATCATGGTTGACCTTTTCCAATGCAAATCAAAAACAAAAAAACACCTCCACAACCCTGAGCTGAAATATACCACTCTTTAGTTAAGTCATTCAGTAATGTTCACTCACATTTAACAAGGTGAACAGTGACAGAGGTAGACTGACTAATCTCAGAGGAGAAGAGTTAATCTACTTCTCAAGAATAGAACATAACCAACAATATGTATACCACCAGCTGAATAATGTGAGTGATTACAGGAACATTAAAGTAATCTGACTATGTATCTCAGTGAGATATATAACCTTCTGTTTATGCTTATGTGTACATATATTGTGAAAGGAGTCAAGGCAATTTGAAAGCCATGAATGAGTAATGATTTGCATCGCAGACACTCTTTCTATCAGATAATAGAGTCAATCATACAAGCAAAAGAAAGTGGTTGCAGCAATACAAAAACAGTGTTTTGCAATGACTGTCTCACATTTCAGATTTGAACCCTATTTAAAGCCTGGATTCTGAATACAAGAGGACATAAACTAAAGACTATAAAGGAGCTTGAAAGGTTAATATAAATGTCCAAGTCTTATTATTTTCAGAGGAGGTTGCAACAAATATTGATCATAATAATGAAACAGAACATTTTGAAGCCAGTGTTTTGGACAAAAATTCCATTAATTAAAAAAAAGGTTATGTTTGACAAAAATATGATGATATAACATTCCTTTATGTTTAAAATATCAACCAGTGCATGGAGTGTTTGAGTTACAGTACTGTGCAAAAGTCTTTTTTTTTTTTTTACATTCAACAAAATGCTATAAAGATGACTTCAAAAGAATAAAATAAAATCTTTTTTCTTAAGAGAAAAGTGCTACAATGTGCATTAAACAGTAAAAAACAAAGCCAATATGTCACACTCACGTCTTTTTATTTTTTATTCAAAACTCAGGAGCTTTCAGGATTTTTTTTTTTTTTTTTTTTACAAAATATTTTGCTTTCTTTACTGACAAACATTTGCCAAATTCTTTTTTTTTTTTTTTTTTTTTTTTTTACAAAAATAGTTTTTGGAAATCTATAACAAAACTCTGACAAAAATTAGGGTGCCTATGACTTTTGAACAGTAGTGTATATATTAATATTTCTTTGTTTTTATGGAGTGTCATTAATTCTGGAGCTTGCTTGCATTTTGATGAAGATAATACGTTCCCCGATGTGTACTAATTTACATTCAAAACACAGATGACCAATACAAATGCAATATATACTAATATATACTAATACAATACAATATATAATAATACAAATACAATATGTACTATTAAAAGAGGTCCTGCTTAACTCATAAAAACTGCACTATGATTTTATATACACTTAATTTTTACAGTAATTTACAGGCAGCTTGGGTCACCAATAAAATACTGTAAACTTACAGTAAATGACTGTAAAATGCTAAATTTACAGTAAAATACCATAAAACATATTTACAGTAAAGTACTGTTACATAGTTTATATTGACACCTCATATTTGCTTGATACACAAAATAGCTGAGCTGAAGAGTCTTGTTCAAGGAGCCAGTTATGGTAGTTTGGCAGTGCTGAGACATATAACCAGCTTATCTGTGACATAAAGCCTTCACCACTAAACCACCACAATTTGCACTGATTCAATACAGTGGTGCTAATTCATTGTTAGAAGTAATTGAATCAGTGCAAGCTAGGTGCAGTTTTGTCGTGGTAACATAATAGTTAAGACATTAACTATAGCTCTGAAGGTTATGCATTCAAATCCCAGCTTTGCCATTGTTGAGCAAAACCCTCACCCTTCAAGTTAACTATCCATAGCATCAACCAAAGGATTTATGTAGCATTAAGATATTACAGTACTTTACTGCAAACATGTTTTACTGCTGTCTACTGTGCATTTTACAGTATTTTACTGGTAACCCTAGCGGCAAGTAAATTACTGCAAACATTTACAGCAATTTTTACCAACGAATTTGAGGACATGGAAACTAGAAAATTACACCTTCTTCATACACCTATCTGTGGTTTCGGACTGCATTTAGTCTGGGCCCTAAAACATTAGAAACAAAGGACAAATATGTGTCTCTAATTTTGAAATTACTTGTACATAAGCACAGAGCTGCAACTAGTTAAAATTTGCATAATTACCATGGCTTGAGACATGAACACATGATCACATTAAGCCACTAAATGTCCATTTGATAGACACATTGTAGAAAAATACTCACTCTTTCTGCCTCCAAAGCATAAGACAGGTTCGAATATGGCTCCCGGAACTTAAAGAAGGATTTTTTCCACTCATAGTTGAAGATGTTGAATGTGTTTCCAAATAAAATCTTCCTCAAACTCTGTATGAGAAACAAAATCAGACAAGTTTCAGACATAAGAGCATCGTTAATGATTAACGTAGCATAGTTGTTAATGAGTTGTCGTGCGTGGCGATGCATGTGCTGTTGAATTGGAATTCAAAACTAATAATATAACTGAGTGTACTGTAAAATCTACACTCTTTCTCTCTTGCTATGGAAATACTTTAATAAATCATTCAGAGTGTATTGCTCTAAGACACACACAGGGAGGGCCACTCGGTCTATGTAACTCACCATGGCAAGTTCAGGTGAAACTGGCTGTCCGCCTAGACTGGGAGACACAGTTAGTGCACGAGGAATGGAGTAAGGTACCATCAGTGGGTTGGCATTGTTATGGAATGAATGGGCTGAAGGAGACCGAGAAACATCCTCAGGTTCTTCTTCAGCTTTAAGCCTCTCAAGAGATCTCTAGAGGAGTCAGAGAGGAAAAATGAAATAGTGTTCAGAATGGGAAAACATGTCCACTGTGAAAACTGCTCCAAGAAGAAGGTTAACTGCAACTGTATAAAAAGAACCAGTGGATTAAAATTGGAATATGATATCAAACATCACAGAGAATTCTGATTTATTTGCTCTGGTGCACTCTCTCTTATAGACTCCATTTCTCATGTCATCTCAGATACTCTGTAACTTCCCCCAAAATGTTGCATAATGGGATAAAATAAAAAAACGAATACACACACACACACAAACACAGATACACACACACAAACACACACACACACACACACACACACACACACACACACACACACACACACACACACACACACA
>JAQMCW010000003.1:9437104-9449835 GCA_030068335.1 Chrysichthys cranchii
TGTGTGTGTGTGTGTGTGTGTGTGTGTGTGTGTGTGTGTGTGTGTGTGTGTGTGTGTGTGTGTGTGTGTTGCTCTTTGAGAACTGGCCTCCTATCTATGGTGTATTCCTGACAGCCAGTGTTACTGAGATAATCTCCAGAACAACGATTATGCAGGTACCTAAGATAAATGAATACACTTCCTATTATGTTGGACTTTAATACCTGGAGAATTTAAAAGCAGTATAGTTTTCTTTTCCCCTCCTTGTATCATGCTGATCAACCAGAGCCAGCCTTGTATATAACTGAATATTCTGCATGATGTTATACATTTAAACATATAATATGATATGATATGATATGATATGATATATTATATTATATTATATTATATTATGTTATGTTATATGTTATGTTATATTATATTATATTATATTATATTATATTATATTATATTATATTATATTATATTATATATTACATTTGTATATGATATTCTTGTATTCAAATGGTTTCAGTTCTCATGCTATATTTAGGCTGACAGGTTATAAAGGTGTGCTTTTGGTGCACCCACTGTAGTGTGTTGCCCACTGCTGCCTGCACAACACTGAGTGAAAGTGAGTTTAGGAAAGTAATTTAGAGAAATTTTATAGAATTAGTATTTACTTCACACACACACACACACACACACACACACACACACACACACACACACACACACACACACCCACACAGAGTGAAAGTGAGTTTACGGGAGTAATTTAGAGCAATTTTATAGAATTAGTATTTACTCCTCAAACACACACACACACACACACACACTCACACACACAGGACTGTCCACTGACATAATCATTAATGCTGCTAATTAATGCAGCTAAACCTAACCTTAACCTCAGTAATGAAAAGGATTTTTTTTTGGCTCTATTACTTTTTATTATTTTTGTTTACAAAACCCTTAAACTGCTGAGAGGATCACCCACTTGTGCGGACCATGCAACACTGTCCTCACAAGGATGGTAAAATCTGACATTTGGTCCTCACAAGGGTACAAAAACCCATACACACACGCAAACACACATGTACACACACACACACACACACACTTGCACACACTGTGATCATGTGAAACACTATTGGAAGTCATGTCTCAAGCCATGTCACTTAAACCCATGTATTAAAACAAACAGATAAAAAAGTCCAGATGCTTGGCAAAAGTCCTAAACGTCAAAAGCACCTAATTCTGAGAGAGAGAAAGAGAACAAAAAGTCCCATTTGGGAAATGCTTTCACTTCACACAAACCTGCGGTCATCTTTAATGCTGACAGACTGAAAGAGCTGCTTAGGTTACTCACAAGAGAAGGAGAAAGGTCTTCCTCCCAGTCCACACTGTTTCAGCCTCTTTCCGTGAAAAAGACCGTAGTTTAAGCTCCCGATGAATTTGTCCAGTTCAGATCCGGTGGCATTAACCAGCTGAGCGCCTGTTTTGCACAGCACAGTTGCCTTCACCCAGTTCCTACCTCCCATAGCCGCAGCTACGATCAGCACACAGGCGAAGCTCAGCACACCAGCCAGAGAAAACAAGACTTTCTTCTGCCTGCTAGGCATCATGCTCGAAAACACACACACACCTTAAACACACGGCATCCTGTGGTCCTGCACATTAAGGGAAGCAATAACCTAGAGCAACAATTTCTCTAGCTATATCAAAAAAGGAAATAAATAAGTGGCTACATGTGTCCTGTGGGTAATTGTTTCGAGATGTAGTGAGGTGTGCAGAATGTCGGCTCGGGGTTGAGTTACAGTGATCGGATTCTGCACGTCTCCAGGTTACCGGGTTGCATTTGTGCCAGAGGCTCTCGGTGAGCTGCATGCGCTCGTTTGCTCTGACCTTAACTTTAATTGGTTATTGGATGAAGATGCAGCTCTGTGTGGAAGTCATTTAACATCTGTAGGCCTATGGGAACCATAAATGTCACCTTTATGGGTTTGCAGAGAAAATTATAACCAAGACAAACGTTACATACCCAATGAAGACCTATTGTCTAGCAGCTGTTTAAGCCTTAGTGCATTAATACTGAAGATAATAAAATATGACCATGGGGTGAGCCACTGCAATATTAACAGTCTCATAGCATTTAGTCTTTGCTTTCATGACTGAATAGGGTAAATTTTTAATGGTACAATCAAATATAGCCGTATTGTTTCTGCAGGACAAGCTCCTTTAATTTTCAATTTGTCATTTCAGTTTTTATTCATGATCAGTCTCTTAAAGTTGACTGAGAACAGTTTTTAGACTGCAGCAAAAGGCAAATGTGCTTGTCGTAGGATGTTGTTTTGTAGCTTGTGCCTATGAAGGCCCATTTGCCAATGAATAATAAGGTTAGGCTACCTAAAGATGTAAAACACACCCCGCCCTCTTGTAAACCAGATTAATAAGATAAAACGTAGACCTATACAGTATTTTGCATGCACCATGTTTGCATATTTGAAAATGATGCACACTTGATGATGATACAGTGTCAGTACTGTTATTCATTGACATAGTACACTTCTGAGTTGTGTTTTTAGTTATAAAATGACAGAAAGGATGGAATTTCAGGTTGAAATTTTATACACGTTATCTTTTAAAAATGTAAATTAACATTCTTGCAGATTTTTCTTATTATTATTTTTTTTTCTATTTAAACTAGTTTATGTTTAAATAAACCCTAAAGTATGGATGGGCTTTTGTGTTTTTTTTATGTGTGTGAGTTTATATCAAAATTTTTATATTATTTTCATATCTTAACATTTTATAATTTCTTGTCTTTCTGATGGCATAACCTTTGCTGGGTCTGGCATTTATAGGTTATTTACAGATAGAGAAGTTGAAAAACAGTCATGAAAAAAATGAATCAGTATTTTCGGTACGTAAAACCACACTAACCATTTCATGCAAGTATTTTGCATTTTCCGCTGCCATTTAGCAAAAGCAACTGAAAACAGGAAGTATTCTTTCTTGATCATTCCTGACCTCAGAGCTGTTGATTCATAACATTTAAATTTAAACGAAACATAAGGGATTGATAAAGGCAGTTGTTGAGGTCCATTGAGGATCTGTGTTGTGTTGTAATAGCTATAAAGTCAAAATAAAAACACAAAAAAATATTTGCGCTGAGCCTTAACTTGGCTACTTTATTAGAGTATCAGTAAATACACACAACTTTTCATAAGTAAAATAAGATCTTTAATCAGGGATGAACAAAACTGCTCTCCCACATCAGACTACCACATCATTATTCAAATGTTTTGGTCTGTGTTTAAGACAAGTCTTGTGGTCCTAAAAGAATATTTCAGTTGTTCCAAACACAATACTAATGTTTGATGTTTTTAATTCATTAGCATTATTATAAAGCTGACATGAAATGCTTTACATTTCCTTGATACTAACAGGGATGATTTACTATAGCTAAATTTTTAACTTTCTGAATATCATTCCCTACCATATCTGTAAACATAAATGAAAAAGACTCCAGCATATGAAATGGGAAAACCCACGTTATAGCAAAAATAACCCTCTGGCCTTTTTTTGACCAACTGAGCATGTCTAGACACGGAGTGATGAGAAATAAACAGTAGGTGTTAGCATTTGTCAACCATCTATGTCATGAGTCAAGGCATGATTCATAGACAGGTCTCTGAATCGGTCACTGCCTGTTTTTAGGTTGCCCACATCTCTCTTCTGTGGTACTTTTTACTGGAAAACATTTGATGATTAAATATAAAGATGAAAAGAAGAAAAGATCACAATAAGATAAATATACAAGCTTTATAAAGCAAGCACAGTTTTTAAATGATAAAGTGAAAACATGACGGGTGTCAGTGAAACCAGGGTGAGTCACATCAGGGCTTTTTCCTGTGTGATCTATTCAGGGCTTTCTTATTAATCAGTTAAAACAAAGAAAGAAAGAAATCTAAACAGCATAAACAGTAAATATTTGCTGTACTCGATATCATTTGATCTCATTAGGAGCTGAATAACAGTGATTACTGATACGGTAAAACCCATCAACAGTTACGGCCAGATGTAAAAGCTTTCAGTGATTGACAAAGGTTATTCCAAATACAAATAATCAGCAAAACAGGATTTGCTTTGTTTTAACATAAAAGTGCAATGTTCTGATGGTTTGCCAGCATTGAGAAAACTATCAATTCTTTTCTACCAGACATTAAACAGTTAAATATCCTCTAATGTGTAACTATAGTAAAATAATGACTACTTCCTTCACTTGAAGTCTCAGGATTATTCAGTTCTACATAACATGAGCAACTTATTCCATTTGTGCAAATTGAAATGCAAATCATGTGATTTGATCTATTAACAAATCTATGAATATGTAGACTTAGTTAAAAGAATAGTGCAGTTCAAGTTTTCTTCTTTGGTGATTCATCTAGAAAAAAACTGACCCATTTTTGGTCTTAAATACTTTCTAAGCAGATTAGCTTAGCTATAAAAGTTGTAACTTTTACAGTTTTAATATGATTTTAATAATTTACATACATAGATATTTAGATACGTATCTTTAGGTAGAAATCTGTGCCCTAGGTGAGAGAATACAATATTTCAATACAATTGTTGGTTACATATCTGTGTTTTCCGTATCGAAAGTGTTTGGTTTTATAGCCCCCTAACACCCCAAGTGCCTAGAACAATGTTAGTAAACAACATCCTGTTTCTCACTCCACTTTTTTTGTTTGCTTATGAAACTGGCTGCAGTTGTAGCTTTTGATCTGTGTCAAATTCAGGGTTTCTGTCGAGGCTTTTCCTTTTAGTAAAAACCTGTTTTATCTGATGTCTGAATGAGGGACAGAAAAAAAAATAGAGCACTGGGTCAAAGCAGAGGTTTAGGATGGCCAGAAGCAATGTGGACTCTTTGGCTAAAAACAGATGCTTCCTGACGCCACAGTCAGTGATTATCTCATTCTGTGTAAACGTATAAGGCATTCGAACAGCATGATATGGCACGTAGCATACAACATAAGCCACTGTCACCATGGCGATATTGAGAGTGGCATGGTGAGCACTGGCCTGCTCCTCAGGGTCTCCTCCACGTTTGCCCCAAAACTGTTTCAGCACAAGGCCGTTGGACATGAGCACAGCCACGGAGGCATTTATGAAAATTGCCATGCCCAGAAAAATGGAGAGTGTGTGCCAGTGCTTGCCAACATCCTGCTTGATATCTTTACATGTTATTAAAGTGCTGTTAGAAATCTTGTCCTTGATTGGGATGGCCATGTTGGGGACATTGATGAAGAGCACCAGAAGCCAGACTACGGCTGACATCACCAGAGCAAAGCCCACCTCCTGTAGGCGGAACAGCTTGGAGCTCTGGGTGATCTGGAGGTAACGTTGTACACTGACAAAAGCCAGAAATATGATAGAGGCATACATGTTGATGTAAATGAGTGGTGAACTGACTTGACAATGGAAAATGGTTAGTCTCTGGGATTCCACACCAAAGTCTTTAGCGATCTTGACTGGGAGCGCCAATGTCAGCAAGAAGTCAGAGGTCAGAAGGTTGATCAGGTAGACGTTCATGCACTTCTTGGAGTTTCTACTGTGTATAAATGCCCAGAGTGCCAACAGGCTGCCAGCCAATCCAATCAGGAAGATAATGATGTAGAACGTGGCAAATGGCACCATCTTGTCGTTTACCGCACAATGTTCATCTGCCGTAACAGGACCTGTTGGAGACTCCATTGTTGGAATGAGGTGGTGTAGAAATAGTTTACAGAGTATCACAGATTATCCAGTGTGTTGAATAAGCTGACATCATTACAAGGGACTGTGATAATGTGTTGACTCTAGTCTTTCTTTGTTGTAACCTTGATGAACCTTAACAGTACTCAGATGACTGAATCTGAGCAAAGGTGACCCAGACTTCAGGAAGGAAGCGGTGAAAACCTGTCTTGCAGAGAAGACATGCTAACCTGTCTGTTGATGAATCAGGAAGGAAGCCTGCAAAGACACAGATTTCACACATTAAATACCTTTCCAGATGTTATAGTTCAATATTGTTCTGAAAAATGAATCTACAAATGGGTGCCAATTAAAGGGAATTAAACGGGGCTTTGTTATACTGTAGGGGGCATTTTGTTGGACTGGGTTGGGTTTACTTGTCCCTTAGAGGGAAGGGTCACAGTGAATCATTTATTCTGAATGAAGAGTTTAATTCTACAGTGAAACATTACTATCACGATGAGAGTGCTTTCTTTCAGGATGACAGTGTGCCTGATTCTTTCATGATTCTCAGGGCATGGATTCTCACTGAATGATTTGATGGCTATCAAAATGAGCAAATCATATGCTCAATCCAGTATTATGGCCTTCTTAGTCACCAGATCTCAACCCAGTTGAACATCTGTAGAAAATGTTGTATCACCATGAAAAGCAGTACTCTCCACCATTATGAAATCTCCAACTGAGAGAATACCAGAGAAGAGTGGAATCTTTAGTACAGTTTCAGGGACTTTACCAATCTGTGTCAAGGTGCACTGAAGTGGCTCTGGCAGCTCAAAACTTTACTAACACCCTGCATTGTCTTTATCACCCTTCAGTAGCTAGTATTCAGTACATCCAACTGAACAGAAAGTGATTTTCTTTCACCTTTTCTTATTTCCTCATCACTACATCATTCTGTTACAATGTTAAGACGTTGCTCCATAATTTTATATGAAAATTGCTCTTTACCTTTTTGTAAATGTTAGGTTAGTCAATGGTTTGTATTTTGTTGTAAATAGTTTTTTTAATGATTAATTTTGGCACAGTGCCTACATCATTTCATTTACATTTACGGCCTTTGGCAAAATCCCTTATTCAGAGTGACTTACAGAAGTATTTTAACAATATACTAAGCAATTGATTTTTAGGCACATGCTGCTTTGGCTACATTTGGTTAATTAAAATACTTTTAGTCAGTTGTTTTATTTCAAAGATATTCTACTACAATACTGAGTCAAAACAATAACCTTTTTAAATTGAGTTTCTTGAGTAATTGAGTAATTTATACTCCACCCATATGTGGTACGAACTGCAGGAAGATTATGTAAATTCAAAAAAGGGAAGTAGAAAGTAAAGAATGTATAAAAAGCCTTTAAATCTTGTGTATGGTTTTTATGCTCAGAAATCACATTATTGTAATATTTTAGTATTTGTTGTAAGCCAGTGTAGTTGACGAGAAGAGTATTATGAACAGAGAGACATGTATCCACACCAAATATAAGCAATTAAATGTTTATGGATATGTAAATTACACAATATACCATATCTCTTTGTTCGTAAAAGGCGAAAGACACAGAAAAATACTTAGCTAGCCGGAGTAAATCAAGCATATAGTCAAAATCAACCACCAAGAAAATACACTCTATCATACGAATTTTAAAGCTCACAGTTTAGTTCCTAATGCAGGTTCTGAACAAAAAATACTGTACAAGATCAGTTCGCTCATACAGTGTCATATGGTATCCCGACTTCCACTTCCACATTGATGAGGCAATTACATAAAGCAGTTTAAATAATCACAGTACATTTACAATTACATTTGACAACTTATCATCTTGACAGGTTAAAAAAAAAAGGTTAAAAAGAAAGGAGTTTGAAGGATACCATTAAACACACAAATGACTATATAATAAAATTATGAAGTCCAAGTAAGATTCTGTTCATTTGACATTCAAAATTTCCCAAATCTCACTTTATCACAACCTGGATGTTGTCATAGACATTCAAGATTTTAAAAGTTTAATAATACTTGCATTAAACATAAAAAATCTCAAGTAGTAAAACACACTGTGTTGAAAGAGACTCACCACATGTTCAGCTGTTCTTCGCCCCAGACAGCATGTTGTCTCTACTAAATACCACTTCCTTTATAGATTCTACCCTAGTTCTACTGCCTAAGATGGTGTGGTCTCATTTCTTTGAATCTAACTCCAGTTATGCTCTACAGTACAAAATAGGCGTTCACCAACCTGTGCCGCGATGACGTCTCGGAAACCTAAACTTTCCAACTCTATGTAGGAAAACCACAAAGTACTCGTCATATAAAGTGTAGACATGCAAACTCAGCATATAGTCCTGGTGCCATGGGACATCCTGAACAAAAGCAAATCATTTTGACATTCTGTCCTTTATGAAAGAGAGTTTAAATTCATAGTCTCACAGTGCTCAGAAGATGAAGCTGTGATGAAACTGAAATTGAGGAAGTTGTGTCAGAGCCACATCGGGGGAAAGCACCACAGTCATTGGCTTATTTCCTCTATGACTCTGAATGTTACGTTGATTTGAATTATTCATTTCTTCTGCAGTAAAGTGACTGCCAGTAAGCCGTTACTGTTTACATTGCATTTCATAAGTGAATTTTCTAAAAAGTTCTAAACAGGAAAGACAGCAACAGTAATTGTGTAGATAAATAATAGAGTCACTTTTTTTTTTTTTTTTTTTTTAAACGTGTCCTGCCCGGCACTTTAGCAAACAGAATTGTGGTCTGAATGCTTTGTCGTGTCAAGCACATTTGTTTTGCCAAGCAGAGCAGTGTAGATTCACTATAGACTCCTCTTGTTAATATTCTTCAATTCTTTCATTCTTTATTTTTGCCATTGTTTTCCATGCAAATATCATGCCGGGGCTGGGAGAAAGAAGAGAGTCACATTTTTAATATCACAGTATTATAAACATTACAGTCATGGTTTATATACAGTAGGGGTATTTTTCTATTTGAACAGTGACTGAATTTTAATAATTTTTTCCCCTGTACTGCAATGCAGTGAATTTGAAATGCATTCATGAAGGTGTGATTGAAGTGTTAATCACAGGTTTTAACAACAACAACAACAACAAAAAAAGATTAGGAATTACAGCCATTTTTTTTCATAGTCCCTTTTCTTTCACTGATTCAAAAGTAATTGTACAAATTAACATAATTAGAAATAAAAAGATTATATTTAATGCTTGGCAGTCAGTAACCATCTGGAATCTTAAACCCATGGATAATCACCAAATGCTGAGTGTCCTCTCTTGAAATGCTTTGCCAGGATTTTCCTGCAGATGCCTTAAGTTGCTGCCTGTCTGTGGTTCTTTCTGTGTTTGGGTTTGTCTTAAGTGAAAAGCAGCTGGGTTGAGGTCAGGTGACTGACTTGGCCATTTAACAACATTCCATTTCTTTCCTATCCATTTTGCAACATTTGACTGAATCTGAGCAGAAAGTATAGCTCTACATAATTCGTATAGCCATACACTCCCATGCCATAACACTGCCTGCACCATGTTTGACAAATGATGTGGCATGTTTAGCCAATTCCTTCTACATGGTTTTCTCTTCCCAAATCAATCTTGGTTCTATCTGTCCAAAGAATCTTGTTTTTGAACTGGGCAGGATTTTTATTTTTTTTTAAATACGTGTTTTCTATAAAACATAGTCTAATCTGGACTTTCTATGCTCGAGTGTTACCAGTGGTTTGGCTCTTAAGGTAAACCCTCTGTATTTACATTCATGACAGCATCTCTTGATCGTAGACTTTGACAGTGATGTGTCTACCTCATTGGCAGTGTGTTCTTGTCTTGGCAAAATATTATGAAGGATTTTTTTTCCCCCACCAAGGATAGAATTCTGTGATGATCCTGTTTAGTTATCTCCCGTGCTCTTTTGGTGGTGCTGAGCTTGCCAATGCATTCCTTTTTATAAATCCTGTACCTTCTTTTCAAGATATTGTTTATTTTGACCACTCCTGAAATTTCTATTATCTCTCTGATTGATTTTTTTTTTCAAGCTAACAATAAGTCCCTTCACTTGCTTTGACATCTTTGGGCTACATGTTGTGAATTCCCATGAACAACTGTCAAATGCACACTCAACTCTTGGAATCAACTTCAGGCCTTTTATTTCCTTAATGTGTAATGAAATAATGAGGAAACAGACTTGACCTGACCATAAAACTACTCAGCAGTCATTTGTCTAATTAGTTTTGAGCCTGTGATAATGGATGGACTTTTTTTTTTTTTAATTCTTAAGTGATTGTCACTGTCCAAATGCTTATGAGACATCAGTCTGTTATACAAGTAATGTTACACAAGTATGGCATATAAGTTGATTTTTGGTCAACTATTTCTTTTTTACTGCTGTATTCCATTGTTATATTTAATTTATGATGTGACAGGATGCAGTTCTGTCTCACACAAGTGGATATTATGTAGTCGACTGACACTTTCACATCTCGCTGTAGTATGTGAATCCCCTGTCTCTGTGTTGCTTTGTTTCCTTGTGTATCTTGGGACTGTGCTCAACCTTGGACTAGTGGACACGTGGAGTCTTCTGATGCTTATTTTTTCCCGGAATCCTTTGCAAAAGACAAAATATATCAGTGGATCCATGCAAGCATTGAGCACTGAAAGCAGAACTGTGACCTCCTTCATAATATAAAACGATTTGGCTGCAGTACCACATCCCTGTAAGAGGGGTTTTAGGAAAGCATAAGGGAGCCTCACTAGGTGGTAGGGCACAAAGCACACACAGAACACCACCACAAGCAATAACATGTTGCGTTTAGATCTGCTCAGTTTACGGTGGCAGCTTCGGGTCTGTCCAGGGGTTTGAGCCTGTTGAAGCCTACGCACCGTGCCCCAGTAGAACAGCACCAGGGACACCAGCACAAAGACGAAGATGAGTGCAGAAACACTGTGGATGATCTTGTAGATTGTGCTGACCTGATGACTGTGTAAGGCCACACAGCCGATGGACTGGGGATTTGGACTGGTTCCCCAGGATGTGCTCAGGAACACGACCGTGTAAATTAAAGCCATTGCACATAAAGAAGTCCATGTTATAATGGAGATACAGCGTGCAGCACGGGCTGTCTGCAGTGCATGAGTCTCTAATGGATGAGCAATCTTTAGATATCTAAAGAAAGAAAGATAGTGGTTACTTTGAATGCAGTGAGTTCATTTTTTATTTATGATCGTAAAAGCATTTCTTGCCATAAAGAAAAATTCTACTGAATAGTGTGGTATTGTCCTACATGTGGAAGGAATTAGCATGCCATCTATATGACAGCTGAAACCACACAGACCTTTGCAATCTAAAGGCTTTTCTGGTATAGCTACCTGTTTGCAGCGATGTAATCCATGAATAGAATGCTGGCATACATATTGAGATAGAAGCCAGCAGCACCAAAGTTGCAATAAATGTTTCGCATCACTGTTGATTTGCTAGCATAGTTTGCAATGCGCAATGGCAGAACAAGGCAGAGGAAGAAGTCAGCTGCAGCCAGGTTCTTTAGGTAGACGGTGACACTGGAGCGAAATCGTAGAGCGGTGCAGTAATACACTCTCATGGTGATGGTGTTCAATGCCAAACTAACAAGGCAGACCACTAAGTATGAAACAATGAAAAAAGGATGGGCCGGTACCTCTGACAGGCCACAGGCCTCCAGTGATGAATTTGTTGTGTTTGATGTCATGCTGGCATTCAAAGCAGTGCTCAGAATGTCGGCTGTCATTGTCGTTATAAAACTGCAAAAAATAGACACAAATTATATTACAACAATTTGCTCTCTACCACCTCTATGAACACGATGCAAGAGACAATGGTGTATTCTTTAAACTGTTTGCTATTGTATAAAAACAGAGCTCAATATTAAGATTTGTACAAGTCAAAGTTTAAGAAGACTAGTAAAAACAACATGCAAAACAAATTATTTAGTCAAATCAAAATGAATCTGTGCTGAAAGGAGACTAAGAAAACTTTCAGTATGTAGTTTAAATATGCAGCTTTCAGCGTAGCCCACTAAATCACGTGTGCAGTGGTTACATCAGTGTTACTAACTTCACAACTTTGCTGCTAGACTTGATGACTTTGTGACCCCTTTAGAAACTTTTCTTAAAAAATTTAAGCATTGCTGATTGATACAGAAACAACACAAGACATGACTTTGAACAGTTCTGTGGCTTCAGTTTCTCTAGTTTCATTGGAGTCTGATATAAGGTATTTTGGGAATATGTCCAATGCTGTTAGTCAGTATAGTTACTGAATCAATAGCCCTTGGAGTCCATTCAAGGGCTAACACTGAAATGTATGAGTCTAAAGAGGATTTATTCCCACCCAGAGAGATGAATTTGACTTGGCTGACATGCAAGTAAGCTAACTACCAAACCATCAAACATCGAACCATAACCTAACACTCAGCTTGTGCACGATACACAGCAAAAATGATATCTTAGCAAGTAGAAATATCTTGAATATGGTCAAACGTAGCAAATATTTTCTAAGATTGCATTAAACCAAACCTAATATTATTAAGCATAATTCTAGCCATTTTGTACTCATTTCAAGCTTGCAATTGTCTTGTTCTTTTGGCAGATAATTTTGCTAAGCATGTATTTCTAGATATCTAAAATATAGTAATAATAATAATAATAATAATAATAATGATAATATATTAGTCCGCCTCCGAACATGAACAAATCGGTTCCCGACTACAAAATTCACCAAAATTTGGCATCTGGTCACAACCATGTAATCGGGTGCCGAACAAATACAGCCCTGGCCATTTTACCCTTCCGCTTTGTATGTGCCAATGTTTTTCTGTTTGCATATTGCATATTGTGCACCTAACAAAGACGCACATGTCCCTTTAATCAGTCTCAGTCAGACGTGCGTTCATTGGCTGTACAGTAACCTCCTCCCCGCCCATCTTCCTCCTCACTTCCTTAACGCC
>JAQMCW010000003.1:9492116-9516571 GCA_030068335.1 Chrysichthys cranchii
GTATATATGTGTGTCTGTCTGTGTGTGTTTGTGTGTGTATATTTATATATATATATATATATATATGTGTGTGTGTGTGTGTGTGTGTGTGTGTGTGTGTGTGTGTGTAGATAGTATATTCTTCTTCATCCTAGCATTAGTCCCACGTTGTGCAGGGTTCTCTGTCTCCTCAGCATCGCATTATCTAATGCATCCATAGAATACACTAAGCGATATGTCGCTCTGTCTGCCTCCTAAAGTGCATGTCTTTGGACTGTAGGAGGAAACCGCACTACCTGGAGGAAACCCATGTGGGCATGGGGAGAACATGCAAAGTCCACACAGAAAGCCACTCCGGTTTACCCCAGGGATCAAACCTGGGACCTTATTGCATTTGTTTTTCATGACTCATATATATATATATATATAATAAATTAGACGTGAAAAATAAATAAAGCTAATGAATAGAACGCTTCAATTTATAGACTAGGTTATGAATCAGGCTTTGGGACTTTAATTATGGAACGGAAGAACGTGGTTTCTTGCTTCCTCTTTCACAGTTAAAGAAGAAGAAGCGGGAATCCTGTCATACAGTGACAGACAGTGCAGCTCCGTGTAGGAGATAACTCAGAGTCCACAGTGAGTTTACACTAGAGCAGTTATTGTAATCTATTGTACAGTCTTATGTGTATTTACATTTCAGTTTACCCCAGCTGTCAGTAAGTGACAAACACTTTATTATTTCCTATCATGAGCAGTAATTCGCAGTGTTTGGCACTGTTGTTTCCACTGTAACTGTTTTGAATTTAAATTAATATACCGTAAACAGAATTCTTCTTTTTTTTCAGAGATGCCGTCGAATGTAGAAATAAAGGCGTGGCTACGTGACGTCGACCACGTGACCAAGCGCGCGCGGGACCTGAGCGGCACGGACGGGACCGTCATACGTCAACATGACACGTTTTTCAACACATGCAAGGAGGGTCGCCTCAAACTGAGGGATTTCTTAGTGAGTCTGCACACTTGAAGAAAAGAGTAACGAATAAATGTGAAATATATACAGTGTATATATATATATACACACACACACACGTATATAATATATATGTGTGTTTGCGTGTGTGTATAAACCCTGGATATACCTGTTACTCTCCTTACAGAATGGGAATGGACAGCTGATATTCTATGAGAGACCAGACATGATGGGCCCCAAACTGTCCAACTACTCCATCACTCCCACAAATGATCCTCAAGGCCTGAGTGTAAGCGCTTCTTCATCAGTGCTGTTCCTATTTTGCTCCAAAACAGTCTAGTACAGTGAACCCCGGCAATATTGCGGTTCACCTATTGCGGGTTCAGTGCATTGTGGTGCCTGTTCACTGTATTATTAATCTGGCATTATGCACTGTGGGGTTTAAAGGCAGGGTAAGTAATTTTGGAGAAACCAGGAAGAGTATGCAGGATTTTGAAAATATTTCACTGAAGAGTCCCACGCACTTTTCTTCAGCCCGCCCTCCAAAGCCATTCCTCCAAAACACGTGAACGCGCACTGCCTGATTACGTCTGGAGGATGAGTCCAACCGAGAGTGTAGCATGTTGTCATATCCAACCCCCTCATGTCTCATACACATGTAAGAAAACACCTGACATTATCATGATGAATGTGAAGAATAAACATGATTATGAAACAGTGCGGTCACAACTGTTGACTTGCACGCTTAATATGTCTGCCTGGCCTTGTGGGAGATACTGTATATATTTCATTCCGACTGAATGAAATAACAGGGTTTGTACCACCCTGTGACCGCCACAGGTATCAGATTTGTTTTTCCTTTTATTGTCAGA
Source organism: Chrysichthys cranchii (assembly GCA_030068335.1). Lineage (NCBI taxonomy): Eukaryota > Metazoa > Chordata > Actinopteri > Siluriformes > Claroteidae > Chrysichthys > Chrysichthys cranchii. The sequence goes on from JAQMCW010000003.1 coordinate 9,493,941, forward strand.
GCATTTGATTTATTCTTTGCTGATTGGATATAAAGAGAAGTTCAAGAAATGCAACAAAAAATGCTTCTAAAATATGACCAACCCCACCTTTAACCCCTAGGCTAATAAAGGTCCTGTATAAATTGTACATTGTTTTATATATAGATGTCATAACCCTCTCATATTTTAGAATAATATTCCTTCATTAGTTTTGGCATTTTCAGATTTGATTCATTCATTCATTCATTCCCCTAAGTGAGTGCTTTATCCTAGGAATCAAGGTGGATCCAGAGCCTTTCCTGAGAACACACCCTGTATAGGATGTCAGTCCTTCGCAGGGAACCATTCTCACACATGCACAAACACACACACACACACACACACACACACACACACACACAGAGTCAAAAGAACTTTCACACTTCAGGGTGACTTTACGACGGAGTATTAGGGCCACACATGAAGAAAAAAAATATTATTGCCATGATGAGATTAAAGTCGACATTAAACTCGAAATGTCGAGAATAAAGGTGAACTCAGACCAATCAATTGGCCAATGACTCAGCATGCCTCGTGTAGATGATTTGGTCAAATTGTACTTCAGAATTGGGTTTAGCGATAAAGAAATCCTCACTGTTTTAGCGCAGAACCACAGTGTGATCATTAGTGTAAGGACACTGAAAAGATTGTGCCGAAAACTTCATTTGTTCAGAAGCAGAAATCATACAAACTTGGAAGAAGTGGCCACATTCTTGCAAACTGAAATTGCTGGAAGTGGGCAGATGCGAGGATATCGATAGTTACACCTGCATGCCGTACAGAGAGGTTATGTTGGATCGTGAAATACAATAAGACAACTGGTCAAGTTGCTTGATCCTGCAGGTGTGTGTGCGTGTCTGAGACTGCAGCTGTGGAGCGGTTGCTCTCTCCCCGAACTAGTATTAAATGTCAAGATTAAAGTCGACATTTAATTTCAACTTTATTCTCGACATTTCGGGTTTAATGTCAACGTGTCGACTTTAATCTCCTCATGGCAAAAAAAAATTTTTCTTCATGTGTGGCCCTGATACTCTGTCGTAGAACTTAGAGTAGCCAATCCACCTACCAGAGTGATTTTAGAGGTTGAAGGAGCAAACACTGGGTTTGACTGCTTGGTTTTAAGTTGTGCTGAATCATCACATGGATTCACCCAGTGAGACGTCCTGGGTTTTAAATTGAGCTTTGTAATTTCTTTGTGTGTGTGTGTGTGTGTAGAGAGTACTATCAGACGCTTTAGGGCAGGTAGGCCAGGTGAAAAAGGAGAGACGCCTGTTTATGGTGGGACAGACCCGAGTGCATGTGGACTCAGTAGAGGACCTGGGAGACTTCATGGAGCTTGAGGTATAGTGGAGCCTGTTTAGGGTGTATGGGGGGTGAGGGTAAAATAGCAGGCTGCTAAGCACTCTGTGTGTGTGTGTGTGTGTGTGTGTGTGTGTGTTGGTTGATACAGGTAGTTATGAGGGAGAACCAGAGCACAGAAGAAGGAGTTGCCATTGCTCACCAACTGATGCAAGATTTGGGTGTAAAGAAGGAAGACCTTATTGACGGTGCATATATGGACCTACTACTTGCCAAAGGCCATCAGAATGGAAAGTAATACCTATGGCATGACAATAAAATTCACTATTTTTGTACTGCTGGCTCATTTTATTTATTTATTTATTTTTTGTAAAGGTTGATAAGTTTTCAACACTACAGACCACTAAAATAAGAAAACTGTACTATTATGAAGTTTATTTAAAGGTTTTATTCCATTGCCCAGATTACTAAATAATTACAGTAGAATTCTATAAAGAAATCGATGAGTTACTACATCATTTTAAATGGACCTCTAACCATATATACCATATATACTGTATTCACTTTGCCTTAATGAATCTTTGTTCACCTGCATGTTATACTGAGTACTCTCTAGATATACAGAATCATCATCATGCTCCAAGTGCTATCATTACTGGCTGGAGTTGCACAACTACTACACTCATCTGTTACATGTCAGAGAGCGGATAGACCAGGTATCCACTGAAGGAGTTGTAACCCTGTGTGTCTGCACACAGAAACCGTCCAAGCACAAGCTCGACATAAACCTGGTTGCCTTGTTTCAGCTGAAGGAGCACCAACTGCGTTGCGCTGTCCTCCGAGTCCTCGCGGTTATCCTCCCAGGACGAGGCAATGACCTGGCCGTCTTTCATCAGCTGTACCTTGTGGTAGATGCGCTCTCCTTCTGCTCCAACATTAGAGTAAACTGTGTAGGCGAAGGAGTAAAGGCCAGCACGTGGGGCCGTGAACGTTCCTGTGAACAGGTAAATATCAGTAGGTTGATGTTTAGGATTTTGTTGGCTTGGAGTTTACAGTCCCTACTGATAAATCCAGCAGGGAAAATGCAGGGTGAGCTGCCCAAAACCATCTTTGCCATCTGGTAACTGTTGGTTGGCTGGAAAAATCTTCTCAATTACAGCTGTTAATGCTACTAGAAACTTTTTTAAGAAAATAACAATGGAATTGAAGAATGTTGAACATTAATTGGTCAGTTTAGTCAAGTAATAAGGAAGCTGGAAAATTTACCATCTTTCAGAGATTCTGTCAGTTTGTCCGGCTCAGATTGTGTTTCAGCAGCTTTTGGTCAAACTAACGTGGAGGTTTTTGTAAGTGTTTCGAAAAGCTGCTCACCAAGTGCAGGATTATACCCGTAGCCTTGGTTGAGTGAGACGTTGCAGTAAGTGATGGACACGTTCTTGTTGAAAGGCCCAAAACATCCAGTTAAAGGTGTCATTGTAGCCTCAAATGCTACGCGTCTACCTGGTATTAAAAAAAAGATGAGGAAAAACACATGGATGTATTTTTAGTAAACAAAGGCACTTAGATTTGCTTCAAGTCAGCTGATGATGAACAAGTGGGTGAACTGTTAAGGAAAACAATGAGTGTTACCAGAAACCTCCTCGATCTGGTTATTGAGACTGTGCAAGTCCTTCCATAGGTCCACCATGCGCATGAAGGTTGTTTCCTCCAGCTGGAGAAGAGGTGTAGTCACACAGCAGCAGCCTTTAGGCTTCCTGAATGCACATTCACAGTCCCATCCTCCACAGGGCAGTGTCCCGGTCCAATTAGCTGTGTGTGAGAACACAACACTAAAACGTTCGGTTTCATTTACGCATTGGCAAAAAAATTATGCAGATATAAACTATTATATATTAAATGAAGCTTACCTGCAGCTTTCCATAAAACATCTAAGGGACTGCTTGTTTGTGCCCTTAAGCATGGGCACAGTGCCCCCAGCAGGCCCAGGACAGCCACTGCAGCTATCTTCATCCTTCAGCTCACTGGAGAATCTAATCAAAGAGGAATAAATTCAGTATTGCTTTTGTCATTCAGTTTCACTTTGTGAAAATAAAATAAATATGCATGTAATACATAATGCACATAATAATTAGAAGAGAATTATTATATATATTATGCATGTTTGTAATGTTGATTAATTCACATGTATAAATCTGGCATTCAATCTAAAATATGGCATAAAGCATGAATGCAAAATTGTCAGACATCATGCATTTTTAATAGAATATCTGTTTGCTATATTATAATGGAGGACTGTTGTTGGGTTAATTAGTAAACTTTTCCAGAGTTTCATCCTGAAAGTGCGTGGATAAGTGGTAAGTAACCAAAATTACTATTTACTATAGTGTTTAATACTCACTCCAACTATTAGCGTTTGAATTTATATTATATAGTTGAGCAGTTTAAACAATTGCATGTCATGCATTTTAACACTTTTTTAACAGCAGTTTTCTTAATTATATTAGATGTCTATGGACAGAATCAATAAAATATTATTTCTGAAGAAAAAATATGAAATTTTGCTTCAGATTCATAGTCAGTTTTGGCGTGATCATGAATGGATTCCTGGTCATTAATAATATAGAGAATATCCTGTCTTGAAAGTAACCAGAATGACTCATTACTGTATTGCTGCATACTTCAAACTTTTCAACATGTGCCCTTAAACTTCCACTAGAAGTGAGTTTCAAGTCAACTGGTTCTTTTTTTTTCTTACGAGAGGAAAGTGAATCAAAGTTCTTCTCCATAGTGATCAATCATCTGCTATAGTCATGTGATAACTAAATTCATATTATAACTAAACATACAGCATACACTTTGTTAACCACTTATTTCTCCCTAGATTTTTAATAACCTATAATCTGACATTATACGTACTGTACATACTAATGTTTAACTGTGCTAGCATAAGATATCAGGTATGGTGGTATTTTGTATGTTGATGAAATAATTAATAATCTTGCACCTGGGTATAGAAAAAAAGAAACAGTCTGCTCAAAAAATGTGAATCAAAATGATGTTGCATCCATTACATACGACCAGCATTTAATTCTCCGATTTTCTTGAAATATAAACCTTCAAAAATAATGCCAGTGTATTTGATGTATTTGTGATATGTGTGTTTTTAATGAGTTATTCATATACTCACTGTGATTCTGAGAGATGTTGAAGCAGATGAGCAGAGGCAACTGTGTGAAGCCTGTCTCTGAGGTGTGTGTGTGTGTGTGTGTGTGTGTGTGTGTGTGTACCTTATGCAGTCAGTACAGGGAATAACGCTGCAGTCCAGTCTTTGTGTGCGCTGATGGGAATATGGCGATGTGTGAAACACATCCTGTCTGTTACACTATCCTGTATCTATCCCATGAAGCCCATTTGGGAGTTCCCAATTTGTATGTTTTTTGTGTGTGTCTGGCTATCAAGGACACCTGGGTCATGTTTCCAGGACTCTGGGTGTTGTAATACCAGCCATTAAGGGGATCGGCCGTTTGAGCCATAGAAACCGAGAGAGTTTGTTTTATTATTGGTGCATTTATTCGCTCTATCTCTTGATCAGCAATCCCAGTGCTGAGGCAGGTACAGGACTTTTAGCCTGATTCCCACACACTAGGGTGTGGACCATACCTTAGCGATCTTATCACTCAGGAAAGCAAAAATACTCCATTTTAAAAAAGTGCAGCTATTTCATATGCAGTAAAGGAAGCGTAATGAGAATGCTTGTGCAATATAACTTTGCTGATAAAATCAGGAAAAGCTTAAAATGGATTATTTTAAGCTTTTCACAAGTTTTGTAATTATTTGAAAGCTTTGGTTGAAGTATACTACCGGTATATATTAGCCTGAAGGTTTTGGTTCTTCCTTATTTTGAACTTACGATAAGGGATCTGCACAGTTGCCTTCACATAAGTCTTGAGTGGTGTGTAATAAGGATTGTAAGGGAGTAGTGCATGTACAACACAAGTACATGGGTAATATGACTTACTATTGCTGTACAAGCAAGACTGATATCAGAGTTGGGTCCAGGGAAGGACAGAGACTGAATACTTAAATAGTGTCTTTTTATGTTTCATTCAGGACACAACCCACAAATATTAAGAGCTTTACCCATTATCTTTTTTTTTTTTTTTTTTTTTTTTTAATAATGTATATTTTGATAATTTGGAGAATATTATATGATGAGCATAAGCTATATAATGTTGACTTAGTAACTAAGTAAGTAAGTGGTAGTAAGTAAGAAGCAAAACCACATGCCATTATTCTGAATTAGCTATTGCTATGATAATCCATAGCTTTTTTCTGCCTATTATCATACATTACATATCAGCAGAATGAAAGAAATACAAAAGCGAATTAGTTCGTCAAGCCTCTTTATTTTCAATTCACTTGAATAAAGACACTTAGTTCTCTGTTATACAGCTCATACAGACATTTACTTAAGGCTTACGTAAGATTAAAGGAGAAGAATCTGTTTTTTGAATGCCCATTTTAGCCAGGGTATAGTAAACCTTTGGTAGCCATGTTGAACCTGAAGCTCATTTATGAACTAGAAACCCAACAAACAGATGATCAAATCAGGAATTATATATGGAAACCAATGGATACACAGTCTTGAAAGATCATGAAAATCAATGAAAAGGTCTAAACACAGACATGGGATCAGAAACTGAAAAAAAAACCCCAAACAATTAATCTGTAGCATAAAGCAAAAAGCCACTAAATGTGTTGAAATGGCTGTTGTCATCACACAGGAAGCAGCCGGAAGGAAGAATCACATCCACCTTGTCCCCTGCCTGCATCTGCATTGCCAGCACGGTGGTAGCGCTGTCCTCCTGGTCCTGCGTGTTGTACTCACTGAGTGCTGCAACCACGAGACCATTTTTACGCAAACGAACACAGGCAGCCAGGAGGGCTCCAGGGGCACCTGCATCACTATACACTGTAAGAGCCAGTGCATAGACCCCTGAGCGTGGGACCGTAAAGACACCTGTGCTAACATTGTAGCCGTCACCCAAGTTAATGAATATTGACTGGTACTTCACCACTATGTCATCTCGGTTGGAAGTTACGCATCGCCGAGTGTCAGTCAGCGCCACTGAAAAGGCACTGCGGCTGGCTGAGGAGACACAGAAGCAGAGAGTGTCAACAACAGAGGAACACTGGCAAGTTTTGAAGCGTGGCTGAACGTAGTGAAGTGAAGACTAGTGGACATTATGAGCGAACCCTAACCCTGCAAGATTTCAAGCAGAAATAGGCTTACTCACAGCGCACATAGTTCAGAGCAGTTTGAGCTTTCTCCAGACCCTTGCGCATCTCGTTCAGGCTCATGTTGAAGTATTTCTCCATTTTCATCATCTGCTGTTGGATCAGGCAACAGCCACAGCTGTCGGAGTCAGTGAGACAAACTGCAGATAGAGAACAATGATCAGCTTCAAATTCACCTTTCGATTCATCGGAACAATACCACAAAGAGTTCCTTAGGTTAAAGTTAAGATTCAGTTTAATTATTAAAGGGTGATTATTCCCCCTTCCTTCTTTTTTCTTCCTTTCTTCCTTTTATTTAATTAATTAATTTATTTATTTTACCATTGTCAGTGCCGGGATTGGGTGGCTCTCCGGGGCCATTCCAAGAGTATACAGGATCGGTTGCAAGAGAATATCCAATCAGGCACAAGAACACAAGGCCTGAATTTGGAGAGAAAATATAGTAACATGTTTTTTTTGAGTCCGTTTTTTTTTTTTTTTTTTTTTAGAAAATTAGGATCTGATCACAACCATACCAGCATCCAATCAAAAACTTATTTTCAAACTCACTACAAATATATAATGGATCTAAAGACAGACCTTGGGATAATCTGAGTAGATAATTAATCCTCAGATGTATAGAGCTTTAATTGGAGCTTGTGTTTGTTCACAGTTACAGCAAAGTTATTCATATTCCTTAGGCAGGTGTAAGGTCAGTCTTACCTCTCATTCTGCTGCGTGACCAGGGACGATGTTTTCCCTCAGGTTGCAGAGGTTTAGCTATAAAGGGGTGCTCAACTCCACCTCTCGTTTTCTCTAGGTGAGGACGCAACCTGCTTGTCTTTGTCCCAGTGATAAGCAATATGTAGGACTTGCATTATCTGACATCTAAAGCACATTGTATTATATTGTATTACTCTCCATAGACCATGAACCTGTGCACAATTACAGTCCAGATCAGCATCTACTGGGAGCAGAGCAGTTGATCGGATGCCAACCACAATGCTCCAAAGAAATTCTGAAGCTTAGAAGGCCATTTGAGATTGCATGCTGTTTTTCAATGGAAAAAAAAAAAAGAGTAACTACTTTGGACCATTGTTAGCTCAACTGGAGCTCTTGGACACCTACGTGATGATTCCAAACCCTGAGCCTGGGACCTCTTCCAGTCTTAAAAAAAAAAAAATCAAATGATTGCAGCATGCATTTTATGAGCATAATCAAATAATTCAAATATTATCCATAGTCATAACAGGGCCCCTCCTAGTTTTATTAACATTGCAGTTCTTAAAACGCTGACATTTAAATTTATGTTCTTGATCTCTGTATTAGGAAATCCATCATCATTTTAAAACTATAACTGCCCAAATATTATTAGATAGATAGATAGATAGATAGATCTAAATCTCCACATTTAGAAACACATCTGTTGAAGCTAGCACACACACTGCTGATGGTTGTTCCTTTCTAGTCATTCTGTTTTCGAAGTGGAAAAGGAGAAAAGTTTTTTTTAAGATGTTCTGTTTTCATGTTCTGTTATTTCCCATCCATCGCTCTGTCACGCTGCGCTTCTAATTTAGGCTATGCTTTATTTAGATCTCCATTTAACGTACCAGACAGGACACAAGCAAACAGGACCAGAGTGAACACGACAGAAATAGCATGTAGAGATATAGTTTAGAGGATTTAATTAGAAGTCTGGATCCATAGGCAAAGCACTAAAAAAAAGGAAATCTCTGCAAGTCATACCATCCGTTCCAATACATTAAGAAATGTTCAGTGTTCATGTATCTAGAGTATACACAATGGAATTTCATGACCATCAAATTTAAATATAAATTAATATTGTATTTAAATAAATACTTGCATATGGATCCAGACTTTTGGGACACCCTGTGTGTATACATAAATATATTACACTTGTGTTATGTGCTTCATTTTTTTTTTTAAAACATGTGTAGGAACATTTCTCCTTCCTGAACTCCAGATCTATTAATACATGCTTATGCAATTAGACTAAAATAGTAACTTAATTAAAATAGCTTACATTCGTCACAGCTAGACACGAGCGGTGAATCCTCTAGCAAAATGGGCCATCAGACTATAATAAGTTCATGACATCTTGAGCCTACTTTATGCCTTTTTTTATTTTAAACTTTAATCATCCAAGAATTAACCATTCAACAAAATCACATCTTTAAATTCAAGGGTGCTTTATCATTTTCTATACACTTGATTTCCAGATAAATGCTACATAGGGAGAGCACTGAAAAGTAGACTCAAACCCAAGTGTGCAGAAATAGGAAGAAATCAAATGATATCCAAACAGAATATGAAAACTAACATGCAATATTTGATTTTTTTTCTGTTATAGGAATTAAAGGGAGATGAAATATTAAGGATTTAAGCAATTATTTTAAATAATATTAATGTTGGTGACAAGAAGTTCACTAAAGTTAATCACGTGAGAAGTGATTTGTTAATGTAACAGCAGAAGTGCAATGCCTCTTATTATTCATTAATTATATACCCATGCTCATCAATTCAAAACTCCAGATGAATCCATCAGATTAAAACATCATATGAACACATTTTGGTTAAAGCAGCCACTAAATAAAGTTTGTGCATTCATACAGAAGGGTGTGGGCATTTTTGCTTTAATGTGTCACTCCATCTGTAGCTGTTTGAAGTTATTCCACCAGCACCAAATGAATGTATTTATAAACCGGGATGTGGCTACACATCAAGTGCTCTTTTCCTGAGATACTTACAATGTCTCAATGACTTGTATGCTTGCAGCAACATCTAGTGGTGAATCAATTCATTTCACCGACATCAAAATCTCAATCCTTTGTACATTAACATTTACTTGAAAAACAAAACAATGCAAGAGACACGAACAGTGCAGTATCAGTCAAATAGGTTCACAAATAAGGATCTTCATGATGTTTCATCACTCATCCCAGCTGGCAAATAGTGATGGTCGATCCCACACCAGACCAGAAGCGGAAACCAGGATAGAGCGCTCCACTAAATTCAGTTTCGACACAGCAAATCTCGTTGGTCTGGTTGTGAGAGACCCTGTAGAAGGCCAGCACACCTGCCTGCTGATCCACATAGACCCCGATGTGCCGGGCTTTAGGAGCGGCTAACACCGTCTCCTTTCCTGCATGCCACAGAGAGAAGGCTGTACCTGACCAGTACAGGCTCCATGAGTGCTCATTATGACCCAGTCTGGAGCCGTCGTCTGCTGTGGAGCGCCCAATGTCTTTAAGGGTTACGCCAATAGTGACCTGCGGAGACCATTGTGCTGCATTAATGCTACTGCAGTGCTTAGTCATTGATTTAGAAAGACCAACTAGAATTAAACCTGTTCTAATTAAACCTAGTAAAAGCCCATCAGATAATTAGTGATGCCTATTGTATAAACTCGAACTTGCTGTAGTGATTTGTTTTCATTATGTTAACAGTTATGGATACACTTTATATGTTTTCACTGCAAACGGATTCTTTTTCCTCAAAGTTTCATGGTGAACAAGTTATAGTGCGTATGTCAAGGTACCTTCTGTCCAGTCCATTCCACTTCCCAGTAGTAAGGACTTCCAGCCAAAGGCTCTCTGCACATGATCTGTCTCCAGTAGACAAAGCGATCAGTGTGCTCTGGGTAATTCTGATTTTCTGCACGAAGAGTGGCCTTGCGATCCCCATCAGACAAGCGGATGTGACGATAAGCGGTGTTGCGGTCCAGTGTGGGCTCAAAGCGAACTAAAAGGAAATGGTTGTTTAAATGACCTTTGTATATGATTTTGATCTACCCAAGTAGTATCTTCTGCAAAATCTATTCCTTTACCAAGAACTGTTTAAGAAACCAATATATTATAAAATTCACCTGAAATTTCAAAGGGTTCACAAGGGATAAGGGAGTTGTTGGACCATAATTTTAAATGAATAATGAACTTGAATGAATAAGCCACAGCAGTCTTTATAAAAACCAAATGACACAGACTTGCGTGGCACGGTGGCTAAGTGGTTAGCACTGCCGCCTCACAGCAAGAAGGTGCCTTTCTGTGTGGAGTTTGCATGTTCTTCCCGTGTCCGTGTGGGTTTCCTCCCACAGTAGGTGGATTGGCTACCTTAAATTGCCCATAGTGCGTGTGTGTGCATGGACCCGAGTCCCACGTTAGGGGAGGTTTGGGCGTGGGGCTAACGACCTCACCCTGTAGAATGCACTTAGCTATGGAAATGTCAACCGAGCCCCGTGGGGGCTGCTCGTCACCCTGTGTGCTGGATGAGAGAGAGAGAATTATAGACTTACATTTTAACATTTCCTCCCTAGATTTAGGTGCTGGATTTTCCCCACTTAGGGAAGCCATTTTCTTCTCTGCAAACAAGAAAGCAAATTACATTTATTAAAACCATAAACACTCCCCACCCCCTTACATTTTTTATAATACTTGCACTATACATATTTTCATATTTACCTGAATTTGCAGAGGAAGTTGCAGGATGCTGAATTGCTGTGGTTTTAGGTTTACTGTCAGTGTTGGTAGATGCAGGTGTGCTTTCAGGAGCTAAAGAGAAAGCAGGATACTTGAATTCATTCTATTACACATTTCACATATTAGATTACTAAACGGTTCTGTATTTAGGAGACGAGTTCCATGTACACTGACTTTGAGCCAGATATAAAGGAGAATTTATTGTAATAAAGATTTGAATAATTACAAAATACAGCAAAGGAAACCATGAGTGGCAAATTCAACCTTTCCCTAAAGGGGAAAAGAAACCCTTTGCTTACCTGTATTTTGTGAAGCAGCTTGCAAATGATTGGAATTGGGGCATTTCTCTGATGCCTGAGCATTAGGTACTGTGGCTGTTTTTCCTGCATCATTCACTACATAAATATATAAATAAAAAATATTTATATATTGTGATTCAATGTAAGAGATGAACGTAAGAAATGGCAAGAGCATGACAAATGTGACCACTCAAAGCTAAACGTTAATAAGATCCATCATTATCCTTCAGTGAGTAACAAAAATGTTCAAGCAGTGCATGTTAAAATATTAAATAGGAAAAATATTCACATCAGTTTCTACTTTTTCCCCTACCCTTTCTACTTTTTGTTAGACATACGCATTTACACTTTGCCATAATCCATTGTGCCAGACTGCTTAGCCAGTCTTTGCCTATTCGTTCGGTCATATTCATTTGCAACTCTTCTATTTATACCCAGACATCTGGATTTTTTTTTCAGTTTTAAAGACTTGTATACACTAGGCAATACATTACATTATGTGGTGGTCTAAAAAAAACAAAACAAAAACAAACAAAAAAATACCCATGCTGTATTGGACAGGCTCTCACCAGCTCTGAAGATATTGGCCAGGCTTCCTTTACAAAGGTCATACAGCTGCCCTGTAAAAGCTCCAAGTGCTGATCTGATCCCAGACTGTACAGAGTCCAGTGGTGAAATCTCCAGCTGTGCATCTCCAACCACATCCTCACCACTTGTGGTGTCAAGAGTCTGGCATGGACAGGCAATGAAATAAAGGATTTAAATATGGGATACGTGTTAAATACAGACACATAAAATACCACTTGGTTGTGTATTTAATGGTAACCCATATGGTTGACTTACAACTAAGACAGAATGCAACTGAGTGGTTGAGGGTAAGGACCTTGCTTCTAGGATTTGAACTCATGATTTCTGCTCAGTAGTCCAATATCCTTAAGCACTAAGCTACAACTGCCTTCATAACCACCATGAATAGTCAGTTCTGTAGATACTTGCACTGTACAGTATACTTACATTAAAATAGCACCATAGTAGTTAAAATATCCTGAAAGCTACAGCGAGGCTGATCATACCTTTAGGAATTGAACGGAGTCCTGTGAATTAGAAAGCTTGGTTAGCTCTTCATCTTGCTTGTGTAGTTGGCTGATCTCCTCCTTTAGTCTATAGCGGTGGCTCTCTATTCGATTATAAGAGGAGACCTCATAAGCTTGAAGGAGTTCCATTACTTGTGTCCTCATCAACTCCATGCTCTTCATTACTTCACCAAAAATCTGCAGATTCTCTGACTGCAGCCCCTGAATGGCAATCTAACACAAAACATAGCAAGAGTTTGCTCCATATAACCAACAACTGGCCATAGTCGTTGTCAATTTTTATTTTCTTAACCAAGCAGTTTGTAATATTTAAAGCCCTCTCCTGCCTTCCAGAAAACACTGATCAATGAAACAAATGGTGATGATGTTAACAATATTGAGGCATTTTCCTTTTAATGGGCTCATAGTAAAGACGATATAGAGACAATGATAGAAGTGATACAACCCATAGCAACTAAATTTTTAGAGACCTATCTAAAGTGTTACGGATACTCATATTGTGAAAAAAAAAAAAAAAGACTGAAAAATTCTTTTTTTTTTTTTTGTGTCTAATTTTCCCCAAATCAAAATGAGACATTTATCTTGGGACTAAATAAATCAGGCCCAATTTAAGGGGGAAAATGTAAATTATTTAGAAGGACATTGGCAGTCTGGAAAGAAAATAAAAATAACTAATCCCCGGCAAGTGGAATTTGAAATTCTTTGACTGTTAAAGATGTTTTAAAAAAAAAAAAAAAAAAAAAAAAAAAAAAAAGGGTTAAAAAACTCCCATAAAAGAAAAGTCTTTGGGGTTAGACTTACCTTGTGAGTTTGAAAAATCTCTGGTAGGGTCTCAATGAGCCTCTCTCTTTCTTGAATACTTCTTTGTATCTTTGCCTTCTTTTCTGACAGCTCTTGCTGCTCAGAACAATGGGGGGGTCAATAAATCAACTAGGTCCACTAATTGATATTACTCAAAAAGGACTTTGTTTAAAAAAAAAAAAAAAAAATCAAACCAAATCAGACTTGAAAATGAGACATACTAAACAAGTAGAACAAATCAAACAAAGAATAGAAGCAATTACCTCCTTTTCTTCATCTGGAAGCACAACTCGATGACCCTTATGTTCTACGAGGCTACATTCATCACACACACTCTCTTTATCGTCACAGCAATAGAAGTCCAACACCTGTTTGTGTAATGGACACAGGTTTGGTGAAGTAGATGGTAACTGAGGATATAATCCCCCCTGCACCGTTGTCTTTTCATCAGGTCCTGTAGTGCCATCAGTCCTTCCTGCTCCCAGCTGAAGAGAAGGGTTCTCTGGCACAGCAGCACATGGAGTTAGCAAAGAAGACACAGGTGAGGACTTGTCCTGTTCTCCTACTCTCAGTTTCTTCATGGCATCCATCAGCATGTTGTTTCTTCCCAGAGTGGGCCTGGGATTGAACACCTGTCTACACTGAGGACAGGAGTACCGACCCTTTGCTGAAACTTTATCCCAATGCTTCTGGATGCACTGAAGGCAGTAGGTGTGACCACAAGGAAGCGTAGCTGGGTCACACAGTATTTCCAAACACACAGGGCAAGAAAAGTCTTCTGGAGGACAGCTGGATTCAGCCATGGTGGGGAAGGAAGGCCAAGGTCCCTGTGGATCATAAAACAATACACCTCTCTGAAACACAAGACTTGTATTTTAAAGCTAAAATGGGTGGACTTGACTGGTATAACAGGTTTGTTTCCACGTATGTCACGGGTGTGTGATGCATAAGAACATCACCAGTTTCAGTTGGTTTTAAATGATGTAGGCTGAGAGGAATTTGAAAATGTGGATTGACTGGTTTTACAATCACTACACAAGTCAGAAGTCATAGCACATGTTAATGAAGAAACTTCACCTTGTAAGAACAAGCACTCTTTAGAATGACCGAGGGATTTTTTTTTCCAGGGGAAAAGTCCTGAATGACGAAGTAATGACGACAAGATTTCATAGGCATTTCTACGATAAAGCTTTTTGCAAAACTTGTAGACACTGAAAGTATTATAAATGCCTTTTTATTAAAAATGTGACAAAATCCAAAATTTAGCTTATAACACTTTCAAGTCTTTACTAAAATAGATCATTGATTATTTGAATCCCAGTGATTCAGTGAAAACAGCACCATCGGTTCTGCTTTCTTGGCACATTCTTGGTCTGTTCATGTTCTCACTGCGATCAGATCTTATGGCTGAAAGCTTTTCTTTTCTTCCACTTATTTACGAATCTCACAGAAAGTACTGGACCACCTTGCTCACATCTCTCCCTGGATGGTGACCCATCATATGCCACTCAACCTCAACAAAACTGACCTGATATACGTATGGGTCAAGAACTCCTGTCAGATGGGCCCGTCAATTACAATCAACACCCATACAATCCATCCTCTGACACCGAAGCCTAAAAATTGTTGGGAGGTGTGTGAACTTGGATGGCTTGGCTCCTCTAATTTCCCCTAGGTGTGCATGTGGTGCCAGTGATGGACAGGTGTCTGATCAGGGTGGAATCCTGCCTCACACACAGTTTTCCTGGAATAATCTCTGGCTCTACTGAAACCCAGAGCAGGATGTAGTGCTTACTAAACATGAATGAATTATATATTTTTTAAACTTCCTGAGCCTTATAACCTTGGAGGGAATGTACAGCAATCATTCAATATCACCAATGCAAACCAGAAATTAAAAATGAGTGCATTTTACCAAGCTAATTTCTGCATAAGTACATCTGCGTACGGCGCAGGAGGAACTAAGTCTAAGAAAGCATCTGCTAAATAATAAAAGGTAAATAGTGATAAGTAATAACTAATCAACATAATACATATTTTAGGAGAAGGCCAAGTCAAATCTCTAAAATAGCCCTTTGCTGGCATTTGTACATGTTTTAAAAAAAAAAAAAAAAAACAAAAACAAAAAAAGCTGAAATATAAAATCAAGATATCTACTACTACAAAATTATGCTTGTGTAATGATAAAGAGAATCATTTTAGAAATTAAACATTAAAGTATTGTGTTTTTAACTTCAATATTTGTCTCTAAGAAAGGGAAAAAAAAGCCTTTAAGTGGGCTGGGTGACTTAGAAAGACCTGGCAACCAACAGAGCACCGGAAAAGCTTGTGTGTTTCTGTTCAAGGTGAGTGGATTCAGGAGAACCGCAGAATGAACGTGTTTAGTTTGAGTATCGGTTTGTTATTGAAAAGAACCAGTTTGTTCTGGTACAAATGTCTCAGGAAAGGAGACCTTTTGTTTTTCATCTCGGTCAAATGGCCGTTTACTTGCCGGTTAGGTAGCGGTGTCGTGCTAATGCTAATGACGCCTCGGACTGCAACGTTTGGAATGATGGATAACGTTACAGCAAATGTAAAGAAAAGCCGGAAATCTCCCATTTGTACCTCATGAACATGTGAATAAAGTTAGACTGTATCTGACACGTCTTTGAGGGACTGACAGAGATCTGGTGTTAGTCTGTTAGCTGATTAATGTTACAGAAGCTCTGTGAGAGCCGCCATTGCTGGTGTGTCCATAAACACTAATCTAACGTTAACTAACGTAACCTCAGCAACCTCTGTGTACTGGTGACCAGTAAACTTCAGCAGCTTCCATTCAGCTGAAAACGTAATTGAAACACCAGGTCCATCCAGGAGGTGCTTTAAATGTCAGAAAAATAAATATATTGAGAATTCAAGATATTAACTAGATGTGCATTTCTCTAATCCAGCAAAAAAAACCGTACCAAAATAAAGAGAGTTTTGCCCAGAACATGTCTAGTAAGTTTGTTTGGAGGTATTGTTTTGAGAACTGACTGCATGGGGCCAGTTGGAAAAATTTCCCATTCAAACTCTATGGGGAGAAAATGAATGAAAGTCAATGGGGAAAGAATGAAGAATTAAGACACCAAACGAAACAGAAAGCAGGAGTGAGAGGGATAAAGCAGTAGAGTGCTTTTTAGTATTGCCAAGAACATGTGCAGGAAGTTTGGAGGTATTCATTTGAAAACTAACACAATGGGAGCAGTAAAAAAAAAAAATGCTCCTATTCTATGTCTATGGGGGGAAAATGGAGAGGAAAAGAGGAATGCAAGTGGAATGGCAAAAACGAAAAGTCACAGCCACTGAACCAGGAACAGGCCCTACCAAACACAGTTGAAACACAGTACCCATGTTAAGCATAAATCAGGTTATTAGTCCAGGAAGAAGAATAAGAAGCTAAGGGATGCCAGTGTAGTGCATACTTTGCAAGCACTATAATTATATCTGAGAGTTGAGTATGAAACAAAAAAACAAAGCATACATGGCTATAAATTCAGCACATGTAAAAGACACGCACCAGTTATCCTGCAGGGCTGTTCTTCTGGCCTGGAGCCCATTTTTCCTTGAACACATCTGATTTATTTCATATAACTTCTTTTAATTAACCTGATAGTTTGAGTCAGCTGTGCTAGACTGGGTGGGGTCCTGTGAACTAAAGAGATGTATTCTTGATGCTCAGTAAAGATTTCTTTTCACAGAAAGATCCCTTAAAGCACAGGTTCCCGACCCTGGTTTTGAACTACCTCCACATATTTGCCCCGGTCTAGGGGCTAGGGTTAGAAAAACAACCACTTTAACTGAAGAAAGGCTGTTAATTAGCTCATTAGTTGAACCAGGAAAGTTAATAAAATGTGCCGGACCGAGCTTATTCCGTGATCAGGGTTGGAAACCTCTGCCTTATAGCCAAATATGTATCTTGGCATTATTGCAAAGCCCCCATATCTTGTAACATTAACACAGTGTGTTGTCTTAAGGAAATCCTCTAGCATTTTTCAAACCTATACTCTATTTACTGCACTTGTAGCATAAGTGAGAGTACTGCAGACACATTTTGTATTTTGTACTGAGTGGAAAATCTTTTAACCTGAAACTAATTTGTAATGGAAGTCTAAGGGCAGTTAGTCAATAAAGTTAACGAGTCAGAAGATATTAATGTGGACAGCATGGCAGTGCAGTGGTCATCACTGTTACCTCACAGCAAGAAGCTTCTAGTTTTGCTCCCTTTCTGTGTGGAGTTTTGCACGTTCTCCTTGTGCCTGTGTGGGTTTCCTCCAGGTGCTCAGCTTTTCTCCCACAAACCAAAGACATGTGGATCAAGGTCAACTGGCTATTCTAAATATCCCATGAATCTGATTGGCTGGCTGTCTCTGTGTTAGCCTTGCGATGTATTGGCATCCTGTCCATGGTGTACCCTCTTGCCTGAAGTCTGCTAGGATTGGCTCCAGCTTCCCCTGCAACCTGCATCAGATAGGCAGCATAGAAAATGGATGAATGGTTGTTAACATGAAATGTGTCTTTTCCAGCTATATAACTCATTCAGAGAGGTGAATTATGAATTAACATCATTGTTTTGTGGTTTTGATTGTGCACGTGTATCAAAAATAAACTCTGGAAAAATTCTGTATTGCTGAAGGATTTAAAAAATTAGATAACATAAATGCTTTGGTAACTGTTAAATTGTTTATATTTGCACTGTGCACATTTTAAATTGTCTGACAGAATCCAGCGACTGTCCTTACACTTCTCTTGTGAGTGTGAAGTCAACTGATTTTCCATTCTTGCATCAGTACAGGGAAATATGTTGAAAATTAGTCTGTGGTATGTGATGGATAGAGGTTAGGGTAATCCACAGCAAGCACAGAAATCTTGATTTATAACAATATCGATAAACGTGACTCTTATGGAGCTCATTCTGTCTCTTGTGTTCATTAGGATGTTTAGGAGCATTCAGTTTGTGATGTCAGCATGCCTACTGGGGACCCATAGATCACTGTTCGGGACACTCAACAACTCCAAGAAGAAAAGTCTTGGCGAGATTGTGAGCAATAGCCTCCTCTCCCAACGAATTTGCATGGTCAGTAGTGAAAGAGGACCACAGAGGATATATCATGATATATGTGAGCCAAAGGACAGTAAATATGTTTCACAAAAACCTCTTAAAAAATCTTTTTCTCGCCTTGTTAACACAAGCTGCTCTATCAGTCCTGCAGACACTACTGGCTTCCAATCAGTGTGTGAGATAAATACCTCCATACAGTACTCTTCAAATACCACTTTTTCAGATCATTTCATCCTCAGGGACCATGTTTCTAACAAGTGCCTACTACCTGAAAACCATACAGGCAAACACAGACGTTCTGTGGATAAGTGGAGAGCTGATCGTAACAGCAGCAGGAAAAGTCAGAGCTACCATAACACAAGGAGCACATCCTTCGCTAAGGCATATGAGTTAAGTAAAGGACTCTGGACATCCTATCGAGAGCGATTTAGCCATCCTGGACCTCTAAAATCCCAGATGTGTGGTTTGCATAGGAGAGTTCCACAGCAGGCTGCTTTTGAAGACTGTGTATCAGCCCAGAATGAGGAACGCTGCAGAAGCCACCTGCAGGCCAACGCTGCACTGTATGAGAAGGAGAGAGGGAAGAGCAGGGCAGCTGTGCTTGTGTCTCTGTGCACAGTAGGGGGAGAGCCTGCCCTGCTTTTTACCCTTAGATCCAGCAAACTGAGGGGAAGACACAAAGGTGATGTCAGGTATGTTGGATTTGGCCTCAAAGAATGTTTCCCAAACCGCACCTTGTGGCCCCGCGTTGTTTCCACCCTACATTCGTGGCATAAAATACACAGTGGATTGGAGTGCAAAAATATATCAAATCTCACCTGCATTTCAAAGCTGTATTGGTCTAAATACCAGGACCCAGTGACAGATTTGTACATCCTTAGTTAGTTTTATAATGAGTAAATCAAGGGTCGCAAACTTATCCTCAACTTTCTGTCTTAAACAAAAGTGACAAAGCAAGAGGGAGAAATAGTGAGCGTTTGCAAGAAAAGCGGAGGGCATGGGTCTTCCTCAGTCAGTGTGTCCCATTACTTTGAGGCATCACTTACCTGTTTAGTAGGCATGGTTTTCCCTGGATCCAAACCTATAGTTAAACTGCAACCAGAATAAAATGAATACTTTTTGCACTGAGAACAAGAAATATGCAGAACTGAGAAATATTCAGTGTTTGATGATTAATGTGTTACACTTTGGAAATATTCATTTTACGAAACCCTTCGACACAAACTCTTGACATCAATGGCAGACATAATTCTTGGTAAAGTATTATGCTTATTTCCTTTTGAGCTTTTTTGGCTGCCATGCACGAGATTAATGTGTGTAATAAAGTAAAGCTAGCTAGATGTTATTAGCTATAACAGCAGATTAAATAAAGAGCACCTTTGTGGTGGGAAACACAATTTTATGCTTATGATCTATCATTTGTTTTCTAAAATGTTCTTAAATGAATAGCTAGCCAGACTGAGTCATTCACGGAGAGTACAGTGAAACAAGCAACACAGAAAAACTGCGTTTCACATTAATTTGCACATAAAGTCCTATTGCATGACCACTGCAGGTGAAAGGATGATCATTACATACAAGATCATCTAGCTATTGCTTCTGTATTAAGCAATAAAATCCATAGCTGTTGCCTTTTTTAAAATCTTTTTTTATGCATTTTTATTGTTTTTTTTTGTTGTTGTTGCCTATTAGATTTTATTAGCATATTTAAATAGGATCTATATTTGGAAAATTCACTTTCAGCTGTAAGAGATTTCCTTTTTTATGCAGTTTTGCAGGGGGAAAGCAAGACCCCTCTGACAGAAACGTTGTCGAAACAGCACTGCGGGAAGCGAGGGAAGAACTGGGGATCAGCGTGACCGAAAACGAAGTGTGGGGGGTTCTGAAGCCACTGCATGATGCAGTGAGTTTGAACTACTCTGGAATCAAACCCCAATCATCTGTAACAGGACCTGCTAAAGATTTTTACAGACATGACTGTTATAGATGTGTTGTCTAATCCAGCACATTAGCATAATCAATTTCAAAGGGGAACAAGTTACTGTGTCAAATAGTCTTGTGATCAACTGTCCAATAAACGTGATGCAGCATTGTAGTGTTAAGTGAATCTGTTTTATCACAGATGCTAATCTGTTATTTTTTTTACACCTCCCGTAATGAGCGGGAAAGGTGTTCTGAGTGGCATTCGCTCTTCAGGAGGGGCAGAAGTCAGGGTGATCCCATGATCCTGATGCACAATGTGCTCACTTTCTTAGACATTTTCAGGGGTTGTGATTGTGAAACATTTCTCCATTGATGATTTTCTGAACGTGACGAAAAGTTTATAGTACAATTACAAATGCACATGTCCACGTTGTCACGAACTCATACAACACAGGTCCACGAGTGTTACTGCCTGCTCCTGCTGCATGCACATGATCGTACTGTGCTCTGTTCGTTCGTAGAATCAGTCATTCAAACTTTTTGATCACGTCTTGTATTGACATGTTCATACGTGCAGTTTAATGAAAATCATGTGGATGTGGATTCTTACTGGATTAGATTAGAACTTTAATCTAACTATAGCTGCGGTAACTTCTTCCCTTGCCCTGCAACATTATTAGATCTTGTACTTGTATAGTGACAGTAATTATATTTGTATTGATATGACAAAGTTTAAGGGGGGATGGGCTGGTGATTAGACCATGCATGATTTGGGGTAATTGTATCCAGACTCAAATGGACAGTAACATAATTGATCACTTTTCTTTCCCCTGAATGGCTTTCAGGGTAAATATGAACAGTTTTTCAAAGCTCGGACATAATCCAGCACTTTCCACTATTAAAACCTTTCTGTTCCCCTTTAAAGTGTTTTAAATAGCTGCTTATATTCAAGAAAAAAATGTACCTATCAATCAGCAATAGTTCACAAAAGTCCTCTTTCGTTTTCTTTTCAGTCAGGAATGATGATTGCTCCGGTGTTAGCTAACCTTGGGCCACTAGAGATTCTAAAACTCTGTCCTAACCCGAGTGAGGTAAATCATGTAGTTGAAATATTTGTCCTCAAATGATGATTGCTTGGCTTGCTTCATTTGTCTTCTTCTATGTCCCAAAGGTGGAAGAGATCTTCACCCTGACTGTTTCCCATCTGTGCAACCCTCTGAACCGAGGCTATACACATTTTCGCACTGGTAATCGCTATGGATACACTCTTCCTGTGTTTCACAGTGATAAGTATAGAATCTGGGGCCTGACAGCAGTAGCGTTGGACCATACACTCAAACTCCTCGTGCCAGAGTAGGAGCTGTAGAGCCAGTGGCAGTTTAGGTCTCTGCAAAAGTTTGAGTGATGACATCACTGTTTGTGATGATGGAATCATGACTGGTAGGATTCAATACAAACTTTGCGATTTTTGTGCTGAGGGATGATTTTAAAATTGTTATTTACTGTGTGCCATAGTGAATGGTTTTATTGATTTAGCTGCTTTAAGAAAAAGGCCCAGCCAACATTTCAAGATACTGGTATTTAATAAAAGGTGCTCTTTGGATACAAGGTCATAAAGAAAAGAAAGCTTAGACATGTCGCTTTTTATGTGACCAATAAGCCATAAGCAAAAGTACCAAGGCACCGTGCTTTGTAAAAAAATAAAATAAAATAAAATAAAAAGTCTATTAAATTGTGGGGTTTTTTTTTTTTTTTTTGGTTACAGCTTATTGGTCATAGAAAAAAGATGTCTGTTTTCTTTTCTTTGTTAAGCCTGGAATAACGTATAAAGATCTGCAGGCATTTGCAGTTAATTGAAATTGCTGCTTTACAAAATATCAGTGTGGGAAAAACAATTGTGTGAATAGTTGCTGTACACACCTTTGCACCAGAGGTTACATATTTTCTCTGCCTTTTATATGTCCAATAAATAATCATCCTTATATAATGCAGTTTGTTTACTATCTATTTAATAAGGTCAAGAATTTTCATTGTCACAAAGCACTTTAACAATATAGAGTTCAATTTAAAGCCTATTAACATACAGTTGTATTCAAAAGTTTACATACACTTGTAAAGAACATATCATGGCTCTCTTGAGTTTCCCGTTATTTCTACAACTCTGATTTTTCTCTGATGGAGTGATTGGAACAGATACTTCTTTGTCTCAAAAAACATTCATGAAGTTGGGTTCTTTTATGACTTTATTATGGGTTAAGAGAAAAAAGTACCACTTTTGATGTGTGTTTGGGGTCATTGTCCTGTTGGAACACCCAACTGTGCCCAAGACCCAACCTTCGGTCTG
>JAQMCW010000003.1:9533949-9556095 GCA_030068335.1 Chrysichthys cranchii
ATATATACACACACATACATATTCATATATATATATATATATATATATATATATATACACATACATACATGCACACACACACACACACACAGGTGCCTTGACGTACGGGTTTAATTCGTTCTGTGACGGAGCTTGTAACTCAAATTACTCGTATGTCAAATCAGTTTTCTCCATTGAAATGAAATGCCATTAATCCGTTCCTGACCCCCCCAACACAATAATTATTTTGTTACATTTTTTTTAAATAACAAAAATATACTTATAAATAATGAATATTGTATAAAAGCACAATACAATAGAATGTACTGCAATAATCTGGTTTTATTAAGTGTAATGTACAGCATTTACCTTGGAGATCAGATGAATTGAAGATGCTGATGGAGGTGGAGGAGAAAGTCTAAAGTGAATAAGAATCTTATTTACTGATTTTTGCCCTTTTCGCCAAGCTTTCCTCACTTTCATCCGCAGGGGTTTTCAATAAAAACCTGTCCAATGAGGTGTTTCATCCTCCCTTTCAGAATGTTTCTGAAATGAGTTAGGGCAAGTGTCATTAAATAGCGCTGCCACACGCCCAGTTGCAACTTTTTCTGGGTGTTTCTTTTGAATAAAGTCTGAAAGTAAGAAAATTATTTTAACACCCTTGGATGGTATTATGTCCTTTATCGACTGCTTCATTATGGTGCAGATCGTAGAAGTGCTACACTCGTACTGCTCCGCCAAGTTGACTACACACACACCTTGGTCATGTTTCTCGATAATTTCTTTCTTTAATTCAATGCACACCATCCACTTCTTCTTCTCAGCACTGTCCTTTGCACTCACTTTCTTCGGGCCCAATGGTTGGAAAAACAAAGTTTTGCAAAATAACTGCAAGCACAAATGCGAGCACAACACTGATGCTTCCACTGCGAGCTAAATGCTTAAAGTGAATGGGTGAGACACGGGAGAGCTAAACCCGAATTTTAGCTCTCAACTCAAAGCAAAAAAAAATAATAAATCAGCCAAGAGACAGCTCATATTTCAAAAAACTCGTTAGTCGGGACACTCGTAAGTCAAGGTACCACTGTATATATAAATAAAACACAGATTTTCTTTCAGGTTGATGTCAGCATACAAATATGTGCCCATCTCTTTCTAGATGTGTACGTGTTTGGCATTGGGACAAATGTTAAGAAGGGTGAGCTGAAAAGTCTAGCTTCCAGTAAAATTCGAGAGAAGCATCTCTTTGTCCTACAGAGTTATAACGATCTTGGAGAGGTTTTCAATAGGATGATCAGTGAGTATCCACGGTGCATGTTGTGCACCTGTTGTGTGTAGCTTCAGTATATTGCCTACAAATGTAATAGCTTTTCAATTTACTTTTAGAAAGAAAACAAAATCTTTACCTAATATGAGTGTCTTTAGCTGATAAGAGTCAATTCAAGCAATGGCAGTTGTGTTGTGGACCTACAGTAGCCTGACTGTAAGCAGATTACAACTACATTTTTATGGTTTGTGAAACCGGTATTAAGATTGAGTGATCAGTCACTAATGTGCTGCCTTTACCTGACTTTTTATACTTTAATCTGAACTTGATAGTGATTACAGTTGGCTATACATTTTACGTCATTGTGACCAGATTTCCATTTGTTAATACAACAGCATTCATAGGTCACAACATTAATATTGAAATCAATTAGGTATTAACCCTGCTCTGGTACCATGGGGTCTGGGTTTCCCCAGCCCTCTTTGGACCTTTTTTTTTTTTAAACCATCACGATTAGTGACCTTGCCTGCCACCCATTTTGTCGTATGGCCTTCCTAATTATGTGATGCATGTTCGATAGTTTCAAAGTCTTTCCGCTTTTTTTAAATTTAGGTTTATTTGTGACCAGAGCAGGGTTTAACTCTGTTTGCTAAACCACTAGTATTTTTTAAATGTGCTATTCTGCAAGAGACTTGCAATAATCTAAAAAAAAAGTGTCTTTGATATAGTATATTCTCATGTCCCTTTCCCAGATGATTCTGCTGTAACCAAATGTGGAGTAGCTCATGAGCTGGTTTCTCAAAGACCTGATGATTATGTTGATGATGATGATATTGGGCCATCTCAGGTAGCTTATTCAAGGCCTTGGCATGTGTCTCTTACATGGGTAAGTGAATGTAACTGGTCAGTTTAGTCTGTTGGCACCAGTGAAATTTTTTCTTGGTATCTTTCTGACATGATCATTGCCTTCCTCACTGTCTTGTTCAACTAGCAAGCAAAGCCATGCAAGGGCTCCATCTTGACTGAGAACTGGGTGATCTCAGCTGCACACTGTCTGATGAAACTAAATAGTGGTTTGATAGAATGGGCCAACGCCATGGATGTGAACATTAAACATGGTCTGAGTTCTTTATATTGTTTTACAGTAGAATGAATTATTTCATATTTAAACTGGAGACAAAAGGTTACTGGTATAAAATTCTTCATAGCAGGAAAAAACCCCCCATAAAATGCCTTATTTTAAGCCATACTAATACTTCTCCTTTTGCAGAAGGTGCAATTAAGTTGCATACAAACTTTTTTTCTGACTGTTGGGCCTATTACAGCAAAAGATACTTTGCTGTATTGTGTTCTATATGTGTTCTGAGCACCTGATCCAATTTGGGCAGACTAGAAAGGGTTTTTTTCCTCCATTTTGTGTGCTGCTTTGCCACCGTATGATTACACCAAGTGATCAGGCTATAGTATATAGCTAAATATTGGGGGACCAAGCTCACCACAGGGGCACTGGCCTTCCTGGCCCCGTCCCAGAACCCCCTATGTTGCCGGGACATATTCCTTTAGAACTAGTTGAATTAGTGAAGTTATCACCTCGTGACCATGACCCCATATGTGTAGGCAGACGGCCTTGTTCAGAGCATTGTGCATGAGCAGGTGGGAGTTATGGGCCGTACTCATGAGCAGTGGCTGTTTGGCAGTGCTGGGATTTGAGCTCAGAACCTTCCAATAAGTTGTCCAGCATCTTATCTACCAGGGCCCCACCTAACAGAGGCAAAGAAATCCCATAAAACACTATGTATATGATTTATGACAAATGTATGGACTTTGTCAAATATGCAAAGTTTGGTGTCACCAACCTTTAAAAGATTCCTGGCTTTCTCAGGGGGTTGTTTCCACATTAGTTCTAATCTACTCCAGTTCTCGATTCAAATCTTGAGAATCCAGCTCAAACGCACATAACCCAGGCCTTAATGGTTGTAAAATATGACTGCATGGTTCAGGTGTGTTAGGAGCATGTGCACAAGAAACATGTGGGCTGGATGATCATTTCATAGGACTGGATTGAGAATCTCTGGTACATATGGATGTCAATCCAGTAGGTCTTTAAAAACACTGAACAGCTACATTTCTTGTTTTTTTTTAGGTGACGGAAACATAATAGCCTCGTCGCTAATCCCTCATCCAGAATTCGATGTTAGAAAACTCAAGGAGAAACGCATCAATGAGTTTTATGACTACGATGTTGCACTCATTAAAATGAGTAATAGCATTAAGCTCTCCTCTAAGGCAAGGTAAGATAGAAAATGAAGAAAGAAAGAATGAAATAAATGCTGTATATTGATGGGAAAAGAAAGGTAACATTTGTTAGATTGACAGTAGCAATGAAAATACCAATAATCTAATACAGGTAATAGGAAAACAGTGGAGCAAAAATACTGAGGTTCACAGTGACAAACATGATGTTTTGATTCACGTGATGCTTCATGAAAAAGAAAGTAGATTTTAATTGTCATTCGTTCTGCTATTCTGCTGAACCCTCCTGTGTAATCAGCATTTAGCACTGAAGCAATGCACATCCTTTTTGTTTCTTGTGACATTTAAAAGGACTATAGCAGCACACACCAAACTGAGACCTTTTGCTTGAATTAAGACTGTTTAAAGGTGACCTGAGGAGGCTGTGTTCCACTTGGATTTCATTCAGTAAAAAGGGCACTTGTGTTTCTTTTGATCTATATTTTTTTGTTTTTCAGCACAGTAAAAATTATTGCCAAAACTCACGTATGTTAAACATTTGCTCTTTGTTTTACTTACTTGAAAAGACCATTCCCCCCCATGTTGTCTTTAACAGGCCTGTTTGTTTGCCATGTACAAAAGCTTCAAATCGAGCTCTGAAGTTGAGTTCTGACTCTACTTGCATGAAACACAGTAAGAATTTATGTTTAATGATAGCAAATGATATACAGTCAAATCCAAAATTATTGGCACCCTTCATAAAACAAATAATGAAAATGATCTTAAATATTATGCTAAAACTCCACAGAAGAATAGAGACCCCTCCTTTTGCTATTTATACACCACCACTGAGCATCCTGTCATTTTGGACTGTTCCTTTAGATTTAAACGTGGATGCACTTTTCAGTTCCGACCACAAGTTTTTAATCAAGACAGCCATTTGTCTTCTCATAACCATTTCTGTATAGACTTGGTTGTATGTCTTATTGAAAGATCCATCTATGACCTAAAATGGCTCCAGTGCTAAAATGTGCTGGTTGGTAGTGGGCTAATTAATTCCAGCAGCCTTTAAAAGAGTCACCAGCCAAAAATCATCCCCACAGAATGAAATACCTTAATAAATCTTCTTTAGGGGTGCCAGTAATTTCCAACATATTTTCATAGAAAATGCATAGAAAAATACTTCTGTTATAGAGGGGATAAGTCATTTATCCAGTAGTTTAATACAAAAATAAATGTTATCCCCAGTTCTCAAAGCTGCCATTAATTGAATGCTGAGTTGAATATATTGTATTATATCATATAATATAGTATGTTCTGTATCTTATGTAACTGCATGGCTTCTGGTGTTTGTGCATGAACAGAAAGTGCCCTGCTCGATATGCAGGAGATTCAAGCCTATTTTATCCGTCAGGGGAAAACACGAAAGCCAACTCACATCCAGACCGGAGAAAGGGTGAAATATTTGAAATGAACTGTCAGCTATGCAGAAATCATCCAATTGTGAAATTCAGAAGGACTCTGTTACTGTTTCAGCACAGTCATTTATGTTTACAGAGAGGCAACTGCATTGAGAAGTACAGACCAGCCTTGGCTTCGAACCCCCTGGTGTCTCTGACTGACGTGATCACGGACAGATTCCTGTGTACTGGAGGATCAGAGAAATACACCAATTATATTACCTGCAAAGGTTTATATAAAAGCCAAAACAGAAATCACACTTATATACACACAACTATTTGTGCAAACATTAATAATTTATCCTAATCACGTGCAGGAGACTCTGGAGGTTCCCTTTTCCTTCGTAAGGGAATGCGTTATTTCCAGGTTAGTAATGCCACATTGAGTTTTACACATTTTAAATCATGGTAGTGGTAGATCTTTGTAGCCTCTGGAATATTTCTGATGCCACTGTTAAATAGTTCCAGGTTTATCAATCTATCATTTGTTTCTTTATCCCATAGGTGGGAGTCGTGAGCTGGGGCACTACATTAGTGTGCGATTCGACTACCCCAAATGTTCCTGAGCCTCCTGTGGATGCCCGTGATTTCCACATCAGTGTGTTCTCCATTATGCCATGGCTTAAAGAGCACCTGGGTAATGAACTGGATTTCTTGCCTTTGGATAACTGAATCAAGCAGAAAAGTTTTCTTTTTTTTTCAAGTCAGTTGAACAAATTGAACAATCCGAGCAAATTAAAAAGATTAAATACATCATACTTAAACATATCCTATAGAATCATATGGTTTCATTTTCAAAATGTGTATTCTGTAATCTAGCTAAATCCTAATTTAATCGTGTTGTTCCTTGATGTCTGTTCAATAATTATTCACGGTTCTTGAACCATTTAATATCACATAAAATCTCTTATGCTGGAAGAAGTGGCTCTTTTTGTGCGTATTTACAATGTAACCTGTATTCTCTTTTGCCTTGTGTTTTTAAGTTTTGGAGCTTGATTGAGAATCTAGCCTATAGCAAAGCCTTCATAGCAAAGCATATCTCCAGACGCATAGATTTTATTTATGTATGTACCTGTGGTTCTGTGAACCCCCAATAACTACGGGTGCAATGATGCATCTGGACATGATGCATCACGATCCAAAAATGTGACTGAGCATTGTGGAAATCAGCATTCTAGAAATCATGCATCGAATCAGTTACACTGTTTAAACACCAGAGGTCCCAAATCTGCACATCCCAAATGATTGATTTACAAAACTGGGGATGGAACAACCCTGGGTTTAACCACAAGGTCACTTCAGTGCCACCAATGAGTACAAGGTTAGCTTATTGCTAGGTTATGCACTTCTCTCAATCTTTTGCTAAAGTGACTGCTAGCAACAACAAAAAAAGCAGTTTTTAAAAGCAGCTGGTCATTTTCGTTTGGCATCTTACTTGGGCTCATAAGGAGGAGACTTCAGAGACTCCAGCACAAGAGGGAATTCCCACACTGTGCTCTTGGAAGATGGAAGCAGAAGTTTCTGAGCCCCAAGAGAGATATGCCATTTTGATGAATACACATGGCATAACTTCTTATCTGGCTATTCTAAATTAAGACCAGTTAAAGCCCTGCAAGCAATGTCAGTATGTCAATAATTCACGGAGATATCAGGGGGTTTTATAATATATAATCTTTATTTCAGTTCTTAATTTTTTTTTAAATGTGGAATGTTGCACTATAGGCTGGGCAGCATGTCCTCAGACAGAATGCACTTTTGTTAAATCAACTAAAAAGCAATCAGTGTAACCCCATACATTTTAACGTTGTATTAACACAGACTATCAGTTAGGAAAATGTACACTTGGTGACTTAAATAATGCTAGATCATCACAATAGATATTTTTAAAAAAATGGAAAAATACAAAATTACAGAACGACGGCCTTACACGTGTGAAGCTGACGATAAAATCAGAGCAATGAGAATTCAAACCCATTTGGCAATGGACACTTTTCTCCATGACACACTCTGCATAAGGCTCGGCTTGGAATTGGCTTTCATTTACCGGGAGTTTCAGTGTCGTAAACCCCCCCTAAACTTTAAAATATGCCTGGAATAAGCTGTTTTACACCAAGGAGAGTTCCACTGGCTGGAAAAGGACACATCCAGGTCAATAGAGGACATTTCTGTCGATTAAAGACCTTCAAGAAATTTCCATTTCGATTCCATTAGATGTCATGTATATATTTCTATATTTTCCTCTTTAGATATTTAAGGGCAAGCACAAACACCTCACCACCACTGTGCAGATTAAACCCCAGTTAGTGAATATCAGCAGAAAGAGAGATCAGAGTGTGTGTGTGTTATTTAGGAAAAAACATGCCTTCAACAGTGGAAGTGCAAAATGACAAAATAGTAGCCCGAGTTTCCAGACAGGTCACCGAGAGGCTGACAGACTCAAGAACTATTGACACTTAGATTAGATGCAGACACTGCAGTCGAAGTGTATCATAAGGCAGGAGGAGTGACATGAAACCTCTCCCAGTTAGACATAAGAGCTGAACAGTTTTTTTTTTTACAATCCTAGCTTTATGTTTGATCCAAGGATGGAGTGTGAAACAAAACAGCAACAGACAAAGCAGCACAGCTAATACTGTACCAGACCCAACATGTGGATTACATGATTATCCAGCTGAAACAATTCAGTGGTATAGTGCTATCTATTCATAGTGTGATGAAGCTAGAACGTTTCACTTAAAGGGGTGGTGAATGAGTGAAGTCATACATCAGCAGCTTAAAAACATAAAATGACAAGTTTTCTTTGGGCTGAAGACATGTTGGAGCGGTAGCTGGGGATATTTTCGTTTATAAACCATGAGACGGAGGCTGGTCAGTCAATGCACTTTTTGAACATAGTGCCTTTACGAGTAGAGTCAGTGGTTAAGCTGCAACACATTTGGTCATTTTTTTCACAAAGGAGTATATAATACAATATCTGCTCCAGTCTCTGGCTTCTCCAATGCTGTAAATGGAAAAACAAATGTTGTGGGTCACCAACATCCAGCCAATCAGGATAAGAAGCCATTTCTACTTTCCTTCTTGTTGCTCAGCAGTTCATCAAACTAAAAATCCAGATTAATGCCTGCTAAATTACTGACTGCACCTTTAAAGCAATACTCCGACCAAAATACTAACGCTAACATGCGTTCTTATGGAAACCAGTTAGTGACAAATCAGTGGTAATTTAACCATGTTGTCATTAAACTAAAGATGCTCACATAACTTAAGCTGTACATCACAGGTGGAATAGCACTCAGCAGCAATTCATGGGTTGATCTTACCTCTGCTCTACACCTCACTCATGCAGCCTGAAACATGGTCAAGGAGGATTGTAAAAGCATCAGCAGTGGATCATCACCTTTCCTTTAGTGGTTCTCAAAAAAAAAAAAAATTCTACATGATCTGATATTAATTAAGCAGGCTAGACATCATTGAAGATTGAACACAAAATGAGAAACTTCACAGACCGTAAAATGGACAAGCATGCACACGCGCACACACCTCATGATGATCACTGTAAAGTTGTCCTACACATTCATACAGAACAAATGGAACAAAAAAATCCCAAACATTCTTTGGCAAAGAGCAGTTTCAAACAAACAGGTCACTTCAACTTTGTCAACAGGTAAATAAGCGAATGGTAATAATACACAGGTTGGACGCTGGAGTAGCAGCCATCCTCCATCACAAAGTAACTACCAGCTGTAAGCCACCTGGCGAAAATCATAATGTCACTTCCTTCCTATGGGCTCCGAGCCAGATGAAGCTCAGCAGTTCCCTTTCCTAATGCTTCCTGTGAAGTTACTGAAACATTATGGCACTTCCTGTGAGGTCGCAGACAAAATCCTGCAAGGTCAAAGCGAGATGAGGCACTCCCTCTGATGTCACATGGTTTTTTTTAAACTTCTGAGAGAATGTGGCTTGTCCAGCTGAAGAACACACACACACACACACACACACACACACACACAAACCCCAAAAAACATCCACACAATCATAGAAAACCTTCTTCACCCTTGTCATTATACCCCAGTTAAGTTCAAGTGAAGCAAATAATAAATAGGACAGCCCCATGTGGGATTTTGTGGCCGTGCAGAAGGGGAGTGAGACATCAGATGCTGGACAAAAACAATGGCTGACACTCTGTGTACGCTCCTGGCTCTGGCACTGCCCATCAAAAGTCAGCATCATGTCCAGCAACATTTCATATTCTACCAGAAAGATGTAAATAAGCAGAAGTAGTCCAGTGCTTGAGAAAAGGTATAGTCTATCCGCCCGACTGTCCTGTCTGCAAAACATACTGGTGGACCTGCTCTTACCACACCTCACAACGGTGGCCTGAGTTCATGGGTGAGCCGAGCGGACACTGGAAATGCTGCGCAAATTCAGGAGAGTTAGACAGTGTGCCGATGACCCGGTATTTGGGTGGACTGTGAGGATCTGTCATTAAGCCCTCATGAGCACTCTCCGGGGTCCGCACAGAACACCAAACCTGTATGGAGGAACACAACAGGTTTTTTTGTTGTTTTTTTTTTTCTTTCTTTTTTTTTTTTTTTTACAGTAACTTACTACTTGAAGATTAATGCAAGGGTTTGCACCCCTCTTGGATAAAACAAAAACAAATACACTCACCTGTAAACAGTCATGCAATTATCCATCCAGCCAGCACTACAATGCATAAAATCATGTTGATACAAGTCAACATCATCAGTCAATGTTAAACATCATTAAACATCAGAACGGGTGAAGAACTGTCATCTCAGGGACTACGGCACGATTGTTGGTGCCAGATGAGTTAGTTTGACTATAAGGTAGTTTGAGAAACTGCTGAACTTCACACATAGCGGTCTCTTTTTCAGCTGTGGTGAGTAGAAAGGCATCTCAGAAGGCTCGACAATCCGAATACTGAGATGCGTGGAGTACAACAGCAGAAAGATGGAACAGGAACCCTAGACTACAGTGGGCACAGGCTCACCTAAACTCGACAGATGAAGTGTGTCGGGGACCACTGGCTGGTCTTTTTCCAGTCATCAGTTTCTTCCCCCCATTCTGATGTTTGATGTGAAAATTAACTGAAACTCTTGACCTCTATCTGCATGATTATATGCACTGCTGCCACACGATTGGCTGCCTGGATATTTGCATGGATAAGCAGAGGTATAGGAGTTTTTATTAAAGTGGCTGGTGATTGTATAATCAAGAGATTTATGGTGTTAGGTTTCCTTTTTCTTGTTTCTTGGAATTTTGCAGACAAATTGTAAAACAGTATTTTTCCCCAATTAAAACCCAAAGGGGATGGAAAGTTTTTCACGTTTGCAAGTTGCATTTATACCCAGTCAACTCAGTCCATCCACGTGACCTGACTGTTGTCTCTATGTAGTCAAATATAGTAGAACACATGGGTTAAGAATCTCATCACTGCTCACGAGGGTCTTCAACCTTATTCTCAAACAGCCGGTGTGGCTACGGATTGTTACACCAACCAAGCAGCAGCCTCCAATCATCTACCGGCTGGAAAGCCACACCAGCTGTTTGCAGATAAGATCTTTACTAAAGTCCCTTTATTATAAACCACCTAATAAATACAAAATTCCCATTAGCAGTCCCATGTCAGACTGATGCTTAAAAATGACTGGATTCTGGAGCACTACTGCATCATTTTGCTTTTAATGACTGGAAAATATTTACAGTAAACTATAATAAGGGGCTTATCTGTATCCATTTCTGTAAAACTGGTGTCATACCTGTGCAAACCCCACAAAGAAGAGCTGGTCATTGGTCAGATTGACTGCTGGGAGTCTTTTCTCCACTCCATTCCTCTTTACCCATGACCTATAAGCCTGCAAACACACCAAAATCTCAAAATTCATTCATTCATTCTTTATGAAAGTAACTTTTACAATATCCACAGGTGTGAATGTGTGTATTTCAAAATCTTGAGGGTAATAAAGAAGAAACTAAGAATATCAAAAGGATAATACAATTTCTGAAAAGAAAATATCAAAATAAATTGCGTCCCAGTAACTTGGCAGTAACACAGCTTGCCAATTAGGTTACCTGTTATCAGATCAAACACAATAAACCATATAATAATATTAATAATAATAATGACATAATATTTAGCAGTTTGTCTAAATATGTAATCAGCATCTAAGTAAATTGAACAGAAGGAAGAACTTGCATGATAGGCAGCCTTTAAACCTCCATTGTCTGCAATGTTCTCTCCTAGTGTTTGTTTGCCATTTATGTGCTCTCCATTGATGGTGTATTGGGAGTACTGATCCACCATGCACTCTGTGCGGTTCTTAAAAGCATCTACTGAAGAGTTCTGCCACCATGGCCTAAGATTCCCATCCTTATCATACTCTCTGCCTGCACACAGCAAAAATATCAATATCAGCAATGATGCCTGTATGTGTGTGCATATCTTTGTGCGAGTGTGTGTCTACGTACCCTGGTCATCAAAAGCGTGAGTAAGCTCATGTCCCATGACCACACCAATGCCCCCAAAGTTCAGTGCTCTGTCAGACCAAACAACACGCACACACTCAAT
Organism: Chrysichthys cranchii; assembly: GCA_030068335.1. Taxonomy (NCBI): domain Eukaryota; kingdom Metazoa; phylum Chordata; class Actinopteri; order Siluriformes; family Claroteidae; genus Chrysichthys; species Chrysichthys cranchii. The sequence continues at coordinate 9,545,480 of JAQMCW010000003.1, forward strand.
CACGACATGCCCATTACAACCGACACATTGTATCTCTCAATCTAAATGCACCAAGTCCACCAAAACACTTACTTTGGGTGGTCCCGGGCATAGAACGGAGCTTGAAGGATTCCAGCAGGAAACACAATGCCGTTCTTGGTGGGCATGTAGTATGCATTTACTGTAGGAGGAGTCATGCTCCATCTAAAAGGACAGCGAGTAAGAGAGGGTGAGAAGAAGCACTCTTTTACTTTGTCACATTAATAAAGCATAAATGCACACACATGCATGATGAAAAACTCACTGGTCTTTGTTTGGAGGTTTGCGCAGCTGGTCTGCCATCACTCTGGCTGAAAAGTTGTAGAAGTTGAGCATATTCTGGAAAAAGTTGTCCTCCGAGACATCATACTAGAAGAACAGAAAGTCTAAAATAACTACAATTCATTTGTTCACTACCATCTCTCTAAAGATTCATCTCTGTGTTATAATCTGGACCTACCCCATCGTATACTTCATCAAGCTCCTTGGGGTCCAGGATGAAGTCTGGGAAACCGATCATGTCATAGATGGCATCAGCCTTTAAAAAAAAAAAGAAGAAAAGAAGAAAAGAAAGAAAAAAGATATATCAAAAAAAAAAACATGTCATTTATAATAGGGCGTTAAGACGGACTACTGGGCAGGGGGTAGCTCAGGAGGTTAAAATGCTGGACTACTGATCAGAAGGTCGGGAGTTCAAAATCCAATCACTGCCAAGCTACCACTGCTGAGCCCATGAGCAAGGCCCTTAACCTCAAATGTTCAGTTGTATAAATGAGATGAAAAATGTAAGTTGCTCTGGATAAGGGTGTCTGCCAAATGACGGTAATGTAACGTAAGGTTATAATATATAATAATAATAAAAACATCAATTTGATGGGAAGAGAAGAACATGGAGAAGGAAAGGACCTGCTTACGAGCCAAAGCATACTACCTTAATCTTATGGCATGTGCATGTATGGCTTCCAATAGAACTGATTCCCTTGTCTTTATTGATGAGGCTAAGTGTTCAGCCAACTGCTTCAAAACTCATTGGAGCGCGTTGCGTCCTGCAGGGTGACAAGGATGACGAAAGCAACCCAAGAGCTTAGGGCAAAGAAGCAGAAGGTTCTGCAATGCCACGTCAGTCACCTGGTCTGAATCCAACTGAGCATGCACTTTCCTTGATCCAACAACAAGCACAAACTGAAATCAGCTGTAGTAAAGGCCTGGCAGAGCATCACCACAGAAATCAATGTCTCGTGGTGTCTATAGGTTCCAGACTTCAGTAATTGACTGCAAAGGATCCATGTTAGTTTATTCAATTACTTTTGGTCCCATAAAAATAGGGTGGGGGGCATATAAAAATGTTGTAATTCCTCCATTGTTTGCCCAGTTGGGATGTAAATACCCTTAAAATTAAAGTTGAAGGCCTGCAGTTTGAGCTCTCCTTCATTATTTAATCAAAATGCTATGGTAGACAGTTAAAACAACAATTACTCTGTCCAGATTTCCAAAGATTTATGAACCTGACTGTATGTAGGGATCAAACTGTAAAATTTATAAAAACAAACAAAAAAAATACCCAAGTAAAAAAAAATGTGATTCAAGGATCGAAGAGAGTTTGTTAGATTAACAATCAAAGCCTTCCACAAACATCAGGAAATTGCTCTGTAAAGTCCAGATGAACCAAAGTGTAGGGTGTTTTTTGGGGGGTTGGCAGCTTGTGCTCCCACACCTTGTCCTTGGCAGCTTGTCGTGTCTGTTCATCCATCCAACTGAGGTTGTCCAAAGCATCTTTAAAAGCAGTTCGGATCTCGTTGATCATACCCTCAGCCTGCGGGAAGAGAGGAGTCCTTTTAATTTTCAAACATCTCAGAACTGAAAATGCTGATCCAGGAACACGCACATTTGCTACTGAATGGAGTACGAATGAATAGACTTATAAGGCACGGTGTGGATGACGAATATGAATATAGAGCCTACGGTGTAGTTCACCCTACAGCCACATAGTGGCGACAAGGAGTCGATAATTTGATAATGCAAAAGATCATGAAAATGACATCACTGATGATTATATTATCCACTTGGTGCAGGTTATTCTTTAGTGATAAATATAGACTGGAGCCTGTATGGCCTCTGAGAAACTCACGATCTCTTTGCTGTGCTTGTCAAAGGTGGCTTTAACAAACAGCGCGCCCAGAGCAAAACCCAGAGTGTCGTCTGTGTTTCCGATGCAGGTCTGCCAGCGAGGAGTGCATGACTGTATAGACACAGGAGAGAAAGAGACAAAGGAAATTCACAATTAACACCTTGGGAAAACACACAGCAGCTTTTCAGTCAGTCTCAGTTGACACCTGACTCTGACACCTGACCATCTGTATTCACCTTTTTGGTGCCATATAGACTCTCCAGTAGTTTGTCCTGGGCATTCTCGAAGCGCTGGTCAAGGCTGGACGCTCCTTTCTGCACTAGATTCCAAATCATGTAGTTATTCAGCAAACTGCAGCAAAAAGAAATGAAACCCTGAATGAGTGAAGGAGACTGTGTGTGCATGTAAGGCTGCAGAAAGAGATCAGACCAGGAGGAGATCAAAAAGAAGCAGAGAGACACAGAGACTGAGACAGGCAAAGACTCTGCACCATAGTGCATACTGTTCAATTATTCCTCAGACTGCCCGAGAAAAAGTACAAAGGATGTAAATGATGTAATAAACCTGAAGGTATAAATTTAATCCAACAAGTGTAGTGATCTTAGAAAGCAGACAGGAGTGAAATTAATAAAACTGTTTAACATCTCAAACCACCATACATTCACTGTGTGAGATTACCAGGGACAAGACCTTACATGTTCCTCTATAGCGAAGGGAAAAAAATACTCTTGCACAAACACTGGCAAACACTTATGATCTAGTTTTCCAACTCTTAGCCAATACAGTAAAAAGTCCTCACATTTTACCTCAAATTTTATGTGTAAACAGACTACACTAATACTCATAACCACAAACCCCTTTACTCCAATAAAGCAGTTCCATCTTGGAAGGACAAGTTATAGTGAAGTAAAGTCTAATTTACAATTACCTCAGGGCTTTCACAGAAATTTTAGATCTTTATAGAATTCAACAACTGTCTTTAGACCCACATTATTACCTACACCCAGGAGGTTATTTGGAGTGTTTTGTCTTCGGTGCAATTTATTAGACTGTCTGACCGTAAGCAGGATTCCGCAAAACCTATCGGACCTTGAAACCTGGCGACAGACTTATATGTGTGCGCGGGCACATGTTATTTTTAATACATGTTGTTTTAATATATAGGTTCCTGGGAAGCAAAATGAGCTTATTTAACAAGTGTTTCAGTTAGCAATACATACGCTGGATATCTGCCTTTATTTTTACCAGTTTACTTGCCTTTTTCCAAAATTGAACAAATGCTGAAATGCAGGCAAAATCCTCTTACAGTGACTGAGACCACGGGTCACAGCAGTTGTGAGGAACCAAGACAAACTATCTGATAGATGTGTATTGCAATTACTTAATCACACTTTGGATTGTATAGTAGTAACAGTTGATGGAAGTGCTCCAACGAAATAATAAGCAAGAAAGAATGAAAAAAAATAATTTGGACAATTAATTAATTAAAAACAATTATTGGTAGCGGCCCTGCGGTGGATAGAAATATGGTTGATAAATACTTCCATAAATAAATAGACAAATGACTACCACTTTTGCTTAGTCTATCCCAGACACACACACACACACACACACACACGCACGCACGCACGCACGCACATACTTGCGGTCAGTCTTGTTGATGAGGTCCGAGACCTGCTGTAGATATTCCTTGGCATACACAACCACCGGCTCTGTGTCATTCAGCTCAAGGGGTGAAAGGGCAGAGCTCAGGTAGTCCAGCCAATCCACAGCTGGTGCGAGTGTCTAAGAAAGGGGAAATCAATACAAAACGGTCTTCACAAAGCAATAATAATAATAATAATAATAATAAAACCATGGATCATTTGCATAGATCACTTAACATAAGGAAAATATCATGCTGGCTGAGTCTCAATAGAAATAGATATTTTCATTTCTAGCCCGGTTGCAAATTTTTTTTTTTTTATACAGAGCACTTTAAAAGGAATGTGCTAATCACCAGAAAGATACAAGCAAGACTATTTGCAGCTAGATGAAATATCAGGCATGCAAAACAGCTTAGCAATGAGGAATGAAACCCCATTAACATTGTCCACAAAACAGCTGATCACACTGGGCGAGTGGAATTCTCAGCGGGCTTGAGATGTGCTGTACACACCGCTCCTGGACACATGAATATTCTATGCAGCCTTCATAGATCTTCACTATGGCACTTTAAAGAAGAGGCATGAAACCCCAAAGCCTAGATTTTGTTCAAGATTTTTATCTGACAAAACTTAATTCTACTACCATGTTCTCTGACACCATTTCAGAGCCACCTTATTCTGCTCCGTCTGCTGTGATTTCACAAATGAAGCACTGAATACATAGGCAGGGCAGATAATCCACCAGCCACATATCCTCAAAAGAAACGTAAACTCCCGCACACAGGCAAACACACGAGTATGTTTGCATTCCAGAGTCCAAGACGCAATTCCATCTGCCCAACCCCTTGGGGTATATTTTACAGAAATGCTCATCTTGCGCGCACGCACGCACGCACACACACGCAAGCTCGCACACTCTCTCTCTCCTTACATCTCACACAGCAGTCATCTTTATCCAGGCTGTGGGAGTCTGGGAAGAAGGAGACGATGAAAAGATAAAAATAAACTCTGTATATTTTTCTTCAGCAGTTCCACAGAGGAGGAAGGAGAAGAAGTGGAGTGAGAAGAGAGAGAAGATTCAGAAGAAAGGGAAGAAGGATGTTTTCTTATTAAAGAGCCAGAGGGTTCCAGCTTATTTCAATAATATGTGAACAATACGAGTGTCCACTGTGCTGAATCCACAAAGCTGCCATGTAAAACGCACTGCTGCTGCATGGGTTCCTGGGAATAAATGACTTCCAAGATTGCATGGAAGGTTTCATTTGATTTGATTTTAAATGGAGGAAATGTGAGGAAGCAACACCAGCTCGAGTGGAAATGACTCTCCATAATTCTACTCAGATTAAGTTGTGAAGGTTTCTGACTTCAATCTGTTGAAACCTACAATAAGGGGTTGGGATTTTATTCAATTTAGGCTGCTAAAATGAGCGAACAAATCCCAGCTGCTTACAAAACGTGGAACTTTCTGTCCCAAGTTGGCTGAAGTTGCCAAAACATGCTACTTGTTGAACTGCAGTGATTAAAAAAGCCAAGTACAATGTGTACATCTGTTACAAAAACCAAATGTACTCTTGTAACATTTTTCATTAATTCACAAACAGACTTAAACCTCCCTGGCGAATGCTGAAGCCTGAAATGTAAAACAACTTCAGTTCTCACCGGAACCTCTCACCTCACCGTACCTCATCGCGACGTGACCTTCAGACACAAAATGTTCAGCATGTTCACAGTCGCCCCAAAAAGCTTTGTTTGAGTTGAGTTTTGTCTACACAACTCTCAGAAGTTAAACTTCAATAAATATCAGACAGCCAGGAAATGTAATTAGTAAAATAATTTATATCCTACTATCTCTTTGCCTCACATTAGCTTTTTTCTCATTCTTCTATACAAAAAAACCCTGTTGCCCAGCAACTGTTGCCATAACAATTGCAGGCCTTGAAAAACAATAGGGTGCTGCTGTGAGATATGAAGAGGAGATTGGTGAAAAAAAGTTGTTCTTAAAAAAAAAAAAAAACATATCAAAGGGGAAGCTGAGAAAAGTGCATCTGCAAAGGAAATCTTTTAAAAGGTCATCATGATCTGCTGAGTAAATGGAGTGTCTTGTCTTTAAGGCACTCATCACAGACAGAGAGAAAAGTAAACAGTGAGATCTGCTATGGCAGAGGTTCTTAAACTGAGGAACTCCAGAGGTTCATGAAACAGCCAAGGGACCTGCCACGATCTTTTTTTTTTTTTTTTTTTTTTAATTTGGCTGAAAAATTTGGTGGAAAACATACTCCACCACTGTCAAATTTATCACTATATGACCAAAAGTATGTGTACAACTAACCCATATGTCCTTGTAATCACACCCATATGTCCTTGTAGAACATGCCATTCCAGATTAAACCCCCACCCCCTTTTCCCATTATAATAACCTTCATTCTTTTGGGAAGGTTTGATTTTAGAGTGCAGCTGTGGGAATTTGCTCCTTCAGCCACAAGAGCATTAGTGATGTTAGGCCCTGGTGTAGAATGAGGCAGCCACAGTCGGTGTTTCATTTTATGCCAAAGGTGTTCACCGGGGTTGATGTCAGGGCTCTGTGTAGGCTACTCAAGGTTTTCCATGCCAATCTTGGCAAACCATGTCTTTATGAATGTTGATTTGTGCACGGAGCACTGTCATGCTGGAAAAGGTTTAGGCCCCTCAGTTCCAATGAAAGCAAATCATCACACCACAGAATACAAAAGACATTCTATACAATTGTGTACTTTCAACTTTGTGGCAATGGTTTGTAGAAGATATAAATATGGGTGTGACTGTCAGGTGTCCACATACTTTTGGCCATACAGGGTATTATTGAGTTCTACTGTTGGTCACTTAAATCGAATGGGTTTAATCCAAACGTCAATAAATCAAAAATAAGTAGGCCTAAACATAATGTCAACTTAGACCTAATGTGTTCTGTCAGTGGATAGTCCAGGAAAAAATGTTCTATGGTTCCAATAAATAGTTAGAAAAGTGTAAACATCTAAAAAAAAAATAAGCCTAATATTTGAACACTTGGATAAATAGTGATAAAGTAAACCAAGTGATCTGTGGATTTAACTTCACAGTTAAAAAGGTCCCTATCTTCAAAATGTTTGAGAACCACTGACTATTATATAAATAAAAGTGGTTAAATCCAGCATACACGTCATCTTTCTTCACGCTCATCACGTCTCAAGCACATACCTGGAGCTCAGCGATGGTGATTTTGTGATAGATTTTCTCCTCGTCCCTGCGCTCATCCTGGGGCACAGTGATGTTGGCGAGCGCCATCTCAAAGTCCAGAATCTGCTGCATCTGGCTCTGAGTGGAGTTTTTATCCCCTCCAAGCAACAACCCAAGCTCCACCATATAGTCCAGATATGCCTTTAAAACCTTTACACAGACACACATAACCAGCCTGAGGAACAAGTAATAATCTTCGTAAAAATTTCATTTCTATGAAATTTAAAAACAACACTGTCCTCGCTGGGTAATGAAAGTTATAGCCCAGCTTCTTGTAATCAATTTTTTTTTTTAAAGTTTTTAATAACACTTGAACATATACCGATATTTTAATGACTTCCCATGCTAATTATATGCACACTTTTCGTTTCAAGTAAAAAAGAATTTTTTTTAACGCCCGCGCCGAGACTTGAACTCTGGACGTCAGGCGTGAAAGGTGAAGCTCATACCATTCCACCACTGAGAACATTTCTTTATAAATTTATATATGGCGGAAGCTATATTTAAATTACGTAATACATAACTAAATGTCCGTTATCTCCGCAACCGGACATGATAGCTCAAATATTTTTTGGCAGATTTTTAAAATTTGAATTTTTCCAAAAGATTGTTTGCTTAAAATGCATTGTCATCAGAGTACAACATGTCTACCAAGTTTCAAGTCGATAGGTTAACGGGAAGTGGGTTAAAAATTTATTATAAAATTTGTACCAGACCAGGAGACAGAAACAGTGACTTAAGTAAAGTGCTGTAATAATAAAAACTCAGGTGTGGGTACAATCTCATAGTTTAAAACTCTGGAAGTTTAGCCACATAGACCCTCATAAAAATATACAGAGACTCTTAGGCCCTCATGAAAAAGTGGGTACAACGTATTAAGCAATATCTTTGTATAAAATATCTTACATATATTCAGTGGCATATAAATAATCAGTTAAAGAAGTGAACCGTCATGAATCACAGAGCGAGAGACAGCAAGAGAGACAGTTGGTCCTTTTTTTTTTTTAAGAAACTTAAATTGTATTTTGCAGTTTAAACATGCATTTTCTACACTAGGCTAGCAAGTGCCAATGATTTTATGATTTGTTCACCCCTGATGAATGTTAAACGCCTACTACATTTAATTAGCTTGGCATTTTTTCTATAATTGTAAAGCAGCACCACACCATTCCATTCTCTCATTAAGACATTCCTATTAGGACTTTAATTAATGTTACAGGAATCATCCGTAACAAACCATGAAAAGGCTGTCAATTGAAAAGTCATCTATGCTTTCGAATAATAAGCTATTGAATGGACTTCTGATCAAAAATTTAGCAATGATGTCCAGTTATATGAACAGACCAACAATAAAGCCTACTACCAAAAACATGTACACAGGATACATGCTTCAAGCATCTGAGAGAGCCATGGTTCTCAGGAGAGAGAACTTGCACTGTCAAACTTCCCCCATAGAGAAAAGACACAGTTGCTGGCTGTGCGTGTGGACCTCAAAGACATTTTCTCACCTGCAGTGGCCACAAGGCAAAAGCAGTACACGGAAAAGAAGCGAGAAGATGAAGCGCTCTAATTGTACATTCCTAGCAAGCAAACAGCCCGCTCTGAGACATTCCAGCAGACATTCATTTATGTCATCTGTATATTCAATGGTCGGTTGCTTCCCTCAGATCAACTCCATTACTTGACGCTCTCTGCTGTTTTACTGCATCAGTAACTGTCCGGCAGCCCTACATCCCTAGAGATACCACTCTTTTCTGACATGCACGCTGGCGATGGGCTGTGTCCTGATCAGAAAGGTGATCAAATCAGTCACCTACCTTCTGAGGTGGGGCACCACTCACACAGGCAGAGTAGTAAATGGTGTTTGGGAAAGGTGTTGTGTGCTCCAACCTAGTGGTGTTCATTTTGACTTGCATGATTCGCCTTCGGAAAGTGCATCAGTGCAAGGGATAGCCCAAGTTTGATATTTTTCACCCTCACCTGGAACACTTGTCTTTATGCGCCTGATCCATAAGAGGTTACATCTGACTTTTCTGAAATCGGCTTGGCTACCCAATAGCATTATCACGACCATACAGATGGATGAGAGCATTATCTATGAGATCACTTTATGATTGCAAATTGTGCCTGTTGGAGGACTGGTGTGCAGGCTCAGGCTCAGCCGCCTTCCAGTGCTACATTCCTAAGATCTTATCTTTCCTACAGGAAACGTTAGATAAGGGCAAAGCCTTCTCTTACCATTAAAGTACACCTGGCTGCCATTTTGGCTTGCCATGTACGTTTTAGAAACATGGCAGTGGCCCGACACCCCCTTATTTGCGGATTTGTGAAAGGGGATCATCGACTGTGCCCCATATCTATACCTTTGGTGGCTCCAAGGAACTTGGTTATGTTGCTGGAGTTAATATCACAACCTCCAATTGAGACTCTAGATCAGTTTGATCTTGAAGCACTCTCTTTGAAAATCCCAATGCTGTTGGCACCGCCTATTAGCAACATCCACAATTTTTCTGAAAACCCATCATGTCTGCAATTTCTACAGGCCAAGGCTCAAATTTTACTGAAACCTAATCCTTCATTCCCCCTCAGTTATTGACACCTCACTGACATGCCAGCCAATTACATTATGGGTCTTCCATCTCCCTCCCTTTGCCTCTAAAGGTCAGGAACGATTGAATTCTCTCTTCCAAGTCTATGTACTGGCAACTTGTATTGACAGGACAGCAGGCATCAGGAAATCTCACCAGTGATTTGTGCCATCGGCTGTACCTTACTTGGTCAACCAGATCATGAAACAGCACCTCTTGTACTCTTGGAAGCTATATTCTCAGCTTATTCCCAGTAGGGACTACAGCCTCCTGTGGGTTTGTGTGCCCATTCCACATGGGAAACGGTTACATCCACGGCATGATTTTGGGGAATATCAATTGAAGATATTTGTGTTGCAACACATTGGTCATCACCACACAACTTGTTGTGCATTCTGTCCTTACTGTCAGCCAACAGACAAGCCAGTCTGGTCTTCAAGATAAACTTGTCCAACAATTTGGGAGTCAAAATAACCCATAGGGAGATCCTGCAGTGAATGCTTCAAAAGAGAAATTTTCTACTTTTGACTGTAACCCCAGTTCTCTGATAACATAAGGGAGGTACAGTGAACCCCCGCAATATCGAGATTCACCTATCGCGGGTTCAGTGCATCGCGGATTTTCACATTTTGATTCGTGGAATTTTTTGGCTTTCGCGGGACTCTGGAATATAAAATAGAATTTAAAAAAAATGTTCATTCAAACATTAAAGGAACACTTAAATCGAAATAAAACAGTATGCACTGTATTTCATCAGCGGATGAACACACAGTGGCAGTGTACGCCACTTCCGCTTCAGCTAGTAAACAGGAAGTGACCTCACTGCCAGTAAGTACGCATGTAGAATTTTACATGTTGTTAAAATTACATATGTTTAAGAGCGTAGAAAGTGTTCAAGAGCATAGGGCGTGTTTATAAGAGAGTGGAAATGGTTTATAAAGCCTTAATATATATATAAATAATAAAATCAGGCAGACCAGTCAG
>JAQMCW010000003.1:9586317-9607098 GCA_030068335.1 Chrysichthys cranchii
CTCCACACAGAAAGGCACCCGTGCCGAACCCAGGACCTTCTCGCTGTGAGGCGACAGTGCTAACCACTCAGCCACCGCGCTGCCTCTAGAAAGGAATTCATTCATCTGAAATTTTATTTTATTTTATTTTATTTTATTTTATTTTATTTTATTTTATTTTATTTTTACAATAGCAACATAACAAAATCGCAAAAATCCATGAATCAGTATGTCAATCACTTTGGAAGTAAAAGTAAAAAAAGAACATCTACCCTTTGTATGTTTCAGTACTATGTGTAGATTTTCTCATGCCTGATACTGGGATCAAAGGCTGACGTTTAAGCGGTATCATCTTCAGGCCTCCCAGCCACAAATATAGCAGAAAAAATGTAGAAATCTTACAGTAATTCAATTCAATATGACCAAAATAACACAGAAATATAATATTTTTCTCTTAATAGATCTAAGGAATTTCAGATATCAGTATACTATCAGTAATCTGTCATACAGGTTCGTTGCCGCAGCCATGCTTGCTTCTAGGCTAATCTCCATCGGCTTCAGTGAGGGGCCATGGCAGGGAGATTGGCAGCTTGTTGGCACCACGCTCATGCCAGCACACGTCAAACAGTGGGTAGACCTTCCCCTGCAGCTCAGCCTGATAGGAATAAATGAATCCAAGCTCATCAGGACTGTCCGCATTATAAAACGTCAGCTCTCCTCTGTCGTAGTTCAGGAAAACCCCCAAGCGGTGGGGCTGACTCACGAGGGGCAGAGTGACACGAGGAGTGGTGAAGGCCTCATACAGCCGGCCCTCCTTCAGCCCAATCAGCCACACTCCACCCTCAGGGCTCTTGGGAAGCTTACTCTTACGGCAAGCAGTCCCTTTGATTATCCCCATCCTCCATTTTGGTTTCTCTCCAACCTGGACTTCCCAGTAGTGCTTGCCTGAGGAAAAGCCACGGTTAGCCAGCACACAGTAGCTATAGCTGAAACGCTCGGGATTATTGGGCAGGCGGTTGACGAGGACTCCGCACTCCACGCTGGTGTGGTCTTCACTGAGCTGCAGCATGGGGTGAGCTGTGAGAGGGTCGAACTTCAGGCGTTCAGGAGCTGTAGAGTAAAGGAGACAGGTGGTCTAGGTTTACATTTTACATTTTAGATTTACTCCTTTAGCACATGCACTTATCCAGAGCAACTCCAGAGCAGTCTCACTGCCATGTCAGGCTCAACCCTGGGCAAGCAGCCAATCATGAGGTTGAACACTGGAAAAACATTGCCTGATGTTTTTCTAGTTTTGGTGAGCCTGTGCCCACTGTAGCCTCGGATTTCTCTTTGTGGCTGATAGGAGAGGACCCCAGTGTGACCCAGACTTCTATTCTTGTAGCTCATCTGTCTCATGGTTTGAAGTGTTGTGTGCTCTGAGATTCTAGATAACATGGTTGTAAAGAATAGTTATTTGAGTTAACACAGCCTTCTTGTCAGCTTGAAGCAGTCTGGCCGCGCCTCTCTGACCTCTCCCCTAGTTAACGTCCACAAAAATGCTTGTCACTGATTGTTTTTGTTTTTCAAAACCATTCTTTGTAAACATGAAATGTTGTGCATAAAAATCCCAGGAGAGCAGCAGTTCCTGAAAGACTCAATAAGATCACCATTTCTCCCTCATTGGGATGTTTGATTTGAACATTACCTGAAGATCTTGACCTGTATCTGCTTGTTTTTATGCAGTGCGCTTCTGCCAGTTGTGTAAATGTGCAGGTGTATGAGGACGGTGTTCCTATTAAAGTGGTCAGTGGGTGCATATGGGGTTATTGTTCTCGTATGCAAGTTAACTGAGTTCCGACAGCTATAATCAGATTCAAAATCTTATCATCGGTGCACATTAGAAACATTCGTAAGGATTTCAGCTCGGCTCTATGTGCTGATTTTCATCAGTGAGTGATTCCACTCTTTACCTGGTAAAACTCTCCTGTGTAATCTCTTCCATACAGTTATTTTGATGTCACTGTGATTGAAGCCTGGGTTAAAGCTGATGGAGCTGTAGGTCCTCTCCTTCCTCTGTTCTCTCTGCTGGCTTTCTCTAAACCTGAAACGGCACATGAAGCTCTGAGCTCTGATCATTGCAGTGAAGCCAGGGTAAAATACATACTCAATGCCCGTTAAATGCCCGTTTTAGTATATTGTCCATCCATCCATCCATCCATCCATCCATCCATAAATAAATAAATAAATAGATAGATAAATAGATAAATAAATATGTTGCTTACCTTGGGGCAATAGATCCATATTTCTAAAAAGCAAAACCGATAAATACGAGTTGGTCCAAGACAAGCTGTGTCTTTTTGAGATTCTAAAGGCAAATAATTGTGCAGAAAATGATCAAATGCCTTAATGTTTCTCTTTTTCTTTAATCTAATAAAGGTGTGCACAGGAAATTATGTATGTTTAAATGTTGTAAAATGGCAAATAGTCTGTTACATATTTTCTAAAGCATAAAATGTCAAATTAAACATTGAAGATAAATTTAAAAATACCACATTTGCCCCCCCCACCAATCTTTTACATAATAACAAAGTTGTAAAAGTTACTTTTTTTGTGCAACTGTTTGATTAGGGCTTCTACTGTCTTATCAGTATTTGGTGCAATATGTTGTGTAGGAGATAACATGATATCTGTAAAATGTTGACTCCAAACCTACCACTCCAAATTTCCTCATCTTAGAAATACATCTATTTTAGACATAATACATAATATCTATAAACTAACATCGTAGAGTTCTCCCTGAATTAGCTCAATGTGTAAAGATACTTTATAAGGGTATTTAGGTGTTAAAGCTTATATACTGTAGATTCTACAGACTTTAATACTACAAGAGCAATAAGAATGAATGCTGAAGAGTTCAGGTTTTCCTCTATCCATAGCTCCATTTTTTGTGATGGTTATGATCGGCTCCATGGCCAGTTTTATAAAAGCACCCCATATTCACTCACAGTGATGAAGTCCAGATGGCTCTCATTGCTCAGGGCTTCCAGTGTGCCTTCAGCTTCCTGGAACTTGGCCAGCAGTTGGCTCATGTGATCAGCCTGGGTCTGGATGGAGGAAATGAGAGTGGAGGCAGTGTTCTCCACCTTCTGCATGAAGCTGGCCTCCTCGAGCTCCACGCAGTGGCGGAGCTCCCCAAACTCCTTCCTCACCACCCATTTCAGCACATCGGACTCATTCTACACACACACACACACACACACACACACACACACACACACAAACCAGAAATTTGCTTTCTTAGTCACGAGTTTTGAAATCAGGTGAAGCTGTTCAGAAAGGCCTAAACCTATCTCTGACTTAATGGAGTTAACTCACAGTAATGCGAGACTTGTTGTAGGCCATTTTACATATCTGCTCTTCCAGCTTCCTCTTCTGCATCTGAAAATTAGTCATCAGACAGGAAATGTCCTCCTGAGGAAAGAAGAAAAGCACAATGCTCCATTGCATTTGACTCTATGCTTACTTTCATTACATTTACTTGTCTTTTTTTCATGTGGATGAAAACAACAGGGACGTTATTCCAGCTCTTGTGCTTACTGTCGTATTGATGCAGACTGATTATGAGAGGAAATGAAATTGTATCCTTGAAAATCCAATTACAGCAGAAACAACGAATCCACGCTACTTTTATTGAAGTCAGTTTCGTATTAATTCTCGGCACACAAGGAACGAATATATAAGGGCTTTGCAAAGATAAACGTGAATCCCAGCATAGGTTTAGTGTTAATCTTTAATGTACGGATACTAAAATTATGTTAACTAAAAAGATGTTTGTTTTAGGTTTCACAGATGTATTTTCAGTATCATAATTGAGAAAAATAGCACATTTTTCATGTAATCTGAATGTTTTTTAATAAACAGTATGTCCACCCCTTTACTTACTAACTTTTTGTTATCCTCTAAAGCAGCTATTGGATCCTCCCAGTTGTATTGGGTTTTTTTTGGGGGTGTTTTATTTTTTTTTTTTTTTTTTTTTTTTTTTTTTTAGTTCTGGAGAGATCTGGAGATTAAAAATGCTATACTAATATTTTGACTTCCATTTCTTTTCATGATTTCAGTTGATTTATCCTCATATTTTGTCCAGTGTTCCATCTTTAATATAGAGGTAAAATTCCCATGCAGAAGCAAAGGGGCCTGGAACATTTTTTGCACTGTTAATGAAATACAAAATTTGGAAATCTCTAAGACCCGACTTCTGGAATATCCTTTGGTAATAATAACTGATTACTGGAAATGAATTGGCCAATATACTGCAGTACGTGCATAAGTGATTGTCTCAAGTAATATAATAATATAAAGAAATCTCACAACATGTGGTTGCCCTTTGAATGAGCTTTAATTCTCCTTGTTTGTTTACCTTCATTCGGCTGTAGACGCTGCTGATTGGGGTGACTTTGTGCGCTCTGTGGCTTCCAATGCTGCCACACAGTCCGCAGATCAGCGTCTGATCCTCCTCGCAGTACAGACTCAGGGGGTTATGGTGTTGGTTGCACGTCTCTGGAGGGCCTTGACCCGGCTCGCTGATCTCCCGTAAGGCGTTCACAATGTGTGCCAGGGCCATGTTGGGCGGAGGGCTGTCCCCGTCCACGGCACAGCGACACACGGGACACTGGAGCTGCCCCAGAGGATCAATGTCCATAGAACGCACACAGCCACGGCAGTACGAGTGGCCACACTGCAGCATGAGCGGCTCACAGAAGACCTCCAGACACACAGGGCAGCGCAGTTGCTCCTCCAGGGACTCGAGACTGCTGCGTCTGGCCATCTCACACAGAGGTGTCCTTCAATACCCTTAAATTCCAAGGGTTGAAAAGAGATCAAACCCAGTACTTGAAGTTTGGCCTAATTCAGCATGACTGTGGTGATGGACGTGTTTTGTAAGCTTTGGTGGTGTTCCTCAAAGTGGTTACAGGAACTAGCCCCTTTTCTGTATATGGTACGATATTTTTAGCGTAAAAGCCTTGCAGATAAGAGCTGCTCTCACCTTGTTTCCAGCAAACAGTCAGCTAGAGGTTCTAGTGCTACTCTAAGTCATGGTCAGGATTTCCTAGCACTACTAAATAGTCCTTGGACCTCACAACTCCATGATAACATGGGTCACCTTCAGTGATTGTAACTGTATCAGTCGCTGATTGTGCAGCAGTGTAAGCTCCTGACTTTGCACTAATGTTGCTGTTATCAGAGGAAAGTAAGATTACTAAAATCAAATTACAAACTAAAAGGGAGTTTCCTTGTCTTTGTTCCCTGAAATTTTTGGCATCACAGAACTGAATGGGTAAAAACATTACATTTACTCAAAAAGTACAGTGTGGGTGTTATTTTTCTCCATACCTCTTTATTGGGACCTTTTAGGGTTTCACCACCTTTAGGGTTTGTTTTTTCTTACATCGCTCTCAAATGACTTCACAATAATAGTAATAATAATAATAATAATAATAATAATAATAATAACAAGAAGTAGAAGAAGAAGAAGAAGACCTGGAGGGAACTAGAAGACCTATAAAAACCGAAAGCCACCTCAATACAGGACATTAACAAACACTTTGGGATTTTGTTTTGGGTTTAACGTAAGCCGAATAGTTCATTCATAGTCAACGGTTCATAGTAAACAGATCAATCGAGTACATTTCACATTTGTTGGTTCATGGAGGGCTGCAGTTTGACACACCCTGAAGGTGAGCTCATATTCTGGCATATAAAGAAACTGCTAATGTTGTGTATTGACTTTAAAGTGAATTTAAAGCTTGGCATCCTAGATCTGTTACTGAAATGAAGGAAAATTTACTTCACTTACTACACTTACTTTGGAAAATTATTTGTCTTAAATAAAATTTCGAAAACAGTTTCTATATTGTGGAACACCAACCGACAGGGGACACCATTTAATATGATCTAAACGGCAGTAATACGTAGTTGCGGTAATACGGTTGCCTAAAAAAGTACATCACAGCAAACCTGTTTCCAGGTGCATGACTGAACTGGATGGTAGAACTGGGTTACTATTGTTCTTTTTGTTAGGTTTTGCATACATTAGACTAACTATACCGATTATCTATTTACAGTTGGCAAGGCACAACATGGGTAGCATTGCTGCTTCAATCCTGAGCTCAGGTCACAGTCTGTGTGTTCTTCTGTTTCTTCCCACCTTGCAAAAACACACCAGTAGGTGAAATGGCTACTCCAAACATGTGTGCATAGTGTCCTGTGATGGACAAGCATCCCATACGGGGTGTAGTCATGCCTTGTTCCCAGAACAGGGTACTGATCCATCACAACCAAGACCGGGACACAGCTGCCCTGCTAAAATATTTTGCTCATCAAAAAGGATTTACTTCTCAAAATCTGAACCAAAACTAGAAAAACACTAGATTTTACATTAAAACATGAATGCATCGTGTTGTATGCAAGTGAACCGGCCTATTTATTTATTTATTTATTGTTTACGTCTAGTCTTAAATTGGTGTGAGGTACTGTATTATGGTTATTTAAAGCAGGGGTTTTCAGTCGGTCAGTGGAGGCCCCCTGGTGGTCTGTGAAAGTCCCTGACCATTATTTTAGATTTGTTAACACATTCCATCTCGTGCAAGTCTAAAAACTTAAAGCTAAGGTGACTTTCAGGATTAAAACAGTGCTCATCCTGTCTACCTTTGTAGCCTGGGCTTTGCTAATGCTGGAACATGTCCCTAAGGTCACATATGTATGCATAACGTACAGATTTGCACCTCAACCCCTTTCATCACGCCCCACAACAGGTCTTCGGGTTGCATCTTTGTGACCCATGGACCACCATTCTGACTATCAGTTGAAAACTCCTTGATTTAAAGAAACTGTTCTCTATTACAGCCATGATGTTGGACTTTTAACGCCAAACATACATTTTGGAAAACAAAATGTGCTCTTTTCATCCTGCAACCCTGATTTGGTTTCTGAATTGGTTTAGAAAACTCTGCTTTCTGGTGCCATCTATAGGCAAAACACAAAACTCAAAAAGCCTGTAGAGAACTAATGACTTGCAAACCAACTGTGTCCATGTTTAAAATGTCCTTTATTCGAAGTTGTTTCCATACAGATCTTAAGGCATCTGCACAAAGTACAGTTTCTGCAGAGGTTTAAAAAAAATAAAATAAAATAAAAAAATCCACTTCCCTCGAATGGCGGATGGATTTGAAAAACGAGGTTGATAGACTTTGTGTGTGTCCTGCCCCACCCCCCTTTAATAACATTTCTCCAAAATCTTAAATTACAATTCTTATTACATATATAATATATCATAACCTTGATTTCTTACAGCAGTCAGACATAGTGAGAGTGATGATACAGGAAAAAAAACAAAAGTGTCTTTAAAATCCATTAAATATGTACATATAGACTTCACATTATGGCACTCGCATACACGCACATACATACATACGTACATACATTTTTTCTCTCACACACACACAGCAGGCTGCACAGCACTACAGGAGGGAATAGACATACAACTCTGTGCTCTGATACGTCTATTTACAGGTCCCTGCATCCTGCACGATGTCACTAGCGTTGCGTCTTACAGAGATGGTTTGAAGGCGGCTGAATGTGCACTTACTTGTATTAATTTTTCCAGTGAAGGGGTTTGTGGGTAGAAGGGAAGAGGTGTTAAATTGATATCTAAATATATACACACACAGACACACGCACACACACACACCACACACACATGACTACACGAGCAGCCCATTGCCCCGTTCTGAACCTACCTTCAGAGTACAGTACAGATAAAATGTCAAGATGTCGGAAGGTAGTATGACACTGGAGGAGCAAGGGGCTACCCCACGCATGTGTGTGTAAGGAGAACGGGTTGTGGGACTGGGATGTGAGTGATGGACATCGTGCAGCTCCAGCGAGTAGTCCAGGCTACTTGGTCACTTGGATGCGGAAGGTGATTCGACCCAGGAACTTGTCACGCTCGTCGTCGTTGCGCAGGTTGGAGCCATCCACCTTACACTCGATGTTTAGGGGTGTGTTATAATCCTGCTCGTTTAGATGCAGCTTCACTGCCACAAGTGGCTGCACATATTTAGCCTGCAAATTGGGGGGAAAAAATATATATATATATATATATATTTTTTTTTTTTTTTAAATGACAGCTTGAAAGGAAGGTTTTGGATGGCATTTTGACTAGCAATTTAATCCCACCATCTTCCATCAAGAGCCACATCTTACATGCGAGTACTGACAAATATTCCAGATATGATAATTAAACATTTGGATACAAACCCTACATGTAGATTTAAGAGTGAAAGACTGCACTAAGTTTTCATTACTTCATTGCATGAGGTTCGTTATTTTTTGATTTTTCTTAGTTCAGAAACCATGTCCTCACGGATTACTTCAATTTGGGGACCTGTTCTCAGTGAGGAGTATTAAAATGATACAATTTCCACCTGTGTAAGCGGTCATCACTTTGGTTTTGGTACCAATCGATTTGACACTTCTATCTGGATAGCTGAGGGCTAACACATGCCAACTAACTTACTACTAGTTTCAAGAACACAATATAAATGCTAGCAAATTGGGCAACACTTGACTAATTAATGGTGATTTAGTTTTAATAACAATATACCAATCAGGCAAATGGTTTTAAGCCACATTGTATTGCGTGATTAATGTTAGCTGGCTTTCCAGACATACCAGTGATAAGAAATTGGTAAAGGGTTATTTATGCCATTTATGACAAAATATTTGTTGCTTTCTTCTGAAAACCAGTTATTTGTTTCTCATTTTCAAATTATTTTTTATTTAATCACAACATGGCTAAACATGGCTTTCCTGTGATGACGAATGTTTTTTTATCAAGATCTCGACACAATGAAACTCACTTTTTCCAAAAGCATTACCGAGTCATTGACCATCATTTTGTGCAGCCATATCAGAAGAGCGGGTGTATATCGATCAGCACGTTATGTTTTCGTCCAGTCAAGGCCTGACACAGGCTGCAATAGCTTTATGTCTTGCCATTACAAGAAATGTTTGCATTAGTGTGCATCATTTAAAAAGGCAGTTAGCAAGAATACAACTTAACCACAGCAATCATAGTAAGCCTGATTCATTACATTACATTACGTCACAGGCATTTAGCAGACATTCTTATCTAGAGCGACATACAACAAATGATTCTGCCGTGATCTACATCGCTGACCAGATACGAGACCCAGGGCCCCTTCATGGATACCAAATGATAACAGAGAGATGAAGATCGGTGTAATTCACATGTTGGTTTAAAAAAAAAAAAAAGCAGACAGACAGCGTCAGCTTTGTAACATTTTCATTTTATAAGTAAAATTGCTTATGGAAATTTCTCCAAAGTCCTACACGATGAAACTGTTGTATTTTTGTGCCACGTAACACATGAACAATGAAACAAAACAACAAGAAATTAATGAAACCTGATCGTCGGAAATTGAGAAATTTTTTCACATGAGGATGGAAATTCTGCTGTCACTCAGAACGAACACCAGAATCGCATACATTACTCGCGCTACCGTTACCAGAGCTGACTCGGATTCTTTAATTCTGTTATGATACTCACATGTGCTTTCTTGCCATAGTAGGGGAAGTACATCTTGTCAATGTGGCCCTCAGTCGGGAAATACTGCATCAGCAGAGGAATGCTCTGCAACAGAAAGTGGAGGAAGGGTGAGAATGCACTCCTGTTCTTTACAGAGAATGGCGCTCGATGTGTCCTGTGCTGTTGCCTACAGCAACAGGCTCTTCTCACCCGACTAGCTGAACTGGATGATGGCCAGGTGACACTTTTAGCAATATGTTACTATTCTACAACACAAAATACTGATCTCACCCCCCAGACACACGCAGTCGCTCATTCATATCCAGTACAGCAAGGCAGACACACACCCCAGGTTCAGTACAGTACATACACCTCTCGCTTTTTGATGCACACGCATTCCTCGGACATACACACTTCCAAGATAGGACATTCCAATAGGCTTTGTTGTGCATTTCCAAATAAAACCAGATGTGTGTTTTCCTCTGAAAACACTTCATATCCAACTGCTTAACAACACTGAACAAAATGATGGAATCACAAATTCATCAGTACCTGGGTTCCTTTAGCTTTTCCAACAATTTAGAAGACCTGTTCTCATTTTCCTGAGCTAGGAAAGAGGAAAGCTGTTTGGCTACCCAAGAGGAACAAACCCTGTATGTGAAGATGCTACAAAAATGACTCCTCATGCCATTTTACGTTACAGCACTGCTCTACAGTTTTGCTCTGTGACCATCAATCATCCGTTGTTTTCTCTAAAAGAGGTCCTCACGTTGGTTTACCATACAAATAATGTTTGATAGTGATTTGTACCTAGACCAGAAGCTTTAAATAAAATGCCCCCTTGCTGAAAGTGCATGGAAATGAAGATGGTCCATTTAAGACGAGACATCCTGCAACCCATATTGTTACTGTTACTACTGCAGCCCCCCCCCCTTTAGAATATTAAAATATTCCCTTAAAATAATATTGGACTATAGGATCCATTAATGAAAGTGTGTCCACCGTTTTGATGTATCACATTGAAAAGTCAAGTCAATGGTTCATATTTCTAACTGTGTTTCCATCATTTTGCAAACGATCATGATAAGCAGTTATTCAGGTATGCAGCAGTAAAAGTGCAGCTCTTCAAAGGCCTCAAATGGGGCTGTAAAATGGGACTCACATCCAAAGGATTAAGGCTTAATCTTATAATTGGGTTATGTCATGATAATGTACAATAGGTGGATCACATGTCAGGGTCACATCTTAAAAATCAGATATGGTGAGAAATGTAAGACTAAAGACTGAAAGATGAATTTACACACAGTTGTCTGTGGGACATGTAGCTGATTCATTTTAAATTAGGTTCGATGAAAGTAAGTTAGCTTGCTAAACTTCAAACCAGGGCCAGGATGAATAAAACCTTCTAGAGTAAAACAGTTTGTGAAATTTACTCCTATACCTGGTCACATATATAGGTGTGCTTCAGAGGATATTTCACACATATGTCTAGTCAGCTTCTGAAACATTAGTGTACTCAATCCTCTTCTTCTTCTTCTTATTATTATTGTGACGAATCTCTGGTCTGGGGCGGCACGTTGGTGTAGTGGTTAGCACTGTTGCCTCACAGCAAGAAGGTTCTGGGTTTGATCCCTGGGTTGACAGAGGACCTTTCTGTGAGGGGTTTTCCTGTTTTCTCCGTGCCCGTGTGGGTTTCCTCCAGGTTTTCTCCCAGTGTCAAACATGCAGATTAAGTGAACTGTCTACTCTAAACTACCCAGGGCTGTAAATGAGAGAAGGTTAGCCTTGCAATAGATTGGTTACCTTTCCAAAGTATGCCCCACCTTTCACTCAGAGTCAGCTGTAACTGGCTCCAGCTTCCACCGTGACCCACAATGAACAAGTGTCAAGGAAAACTGATGGCTGTTGGATCACTTCACGCACTGTTGCTTCATGTGGAGCCTACATCTTGTACATATCCACTACGATTTACATTGATGCAACTGTCCAACTTCATGCGTAAGATGGATTCACACCTAACAAAATCAAGTTGATCTGAGATCTTGATCTGAGAAGGTGTACAACATTTCTAACAGATGTGCAATCAGAACTGATTAGAAGATTTATACATACTGGCCCAGGTCTCATTTTCTCAATGCTGGTCCAAATTTGTACTAGTTCCTTCCTTGGCTTCCCTACAACCAGCATCTCCCATCATGGAGGGGAAGTCTAGTCTAATCTAATTTACTTTAATCTAATAGAATCTAATCTGACTCACAAGCACACCAAAGTGAACATTATAACCAAAATACATGATAACCCCAAAATGCATGTTGTACAGTATGCAGTACAATTGCTTACACAAGTTCAATTTAGCTGTTTAAGACTAACACTTACTGTTCTATTATGTGAGAATTTACGATTTCATATTTGCTCCCAACTAGAGCTGAAGTATAGCTTTGGAGATGAAACAGATTGGCACTATGGAAGATGTGTCCTGCCCACTGTAGATCACCATTCATTCGGTTAGTCAATCAGGTCAAGCAACACGATCCACTCATTTGTTGATCGATGCGATCTCTAATGGAAGCAGTAAAGCATTAAATGCATTCGAGCAACCTGCAGGAAATCAAGCTCTCGATCTCTCATAGAAGGTGAAATCAGGGGAGCAGTGTGAGCACAGCCTGTTTCCTAAAATGAATAGGACACCCAAGGACCTGTTGTCCTTGTATACCTTCAAAGGTTACTACTGTTTGCAATCAAGTAATCAGGGGGAAGGTGTTTTAAAGCGAGGGAAGATACTAGAGTAGGTCTACTAGGGATGTTAAGTGACTGGACAGTTTCCCCCAGCTAAAACTATGAAAATTTCCACAATCCTTTTGGTACAGCAGGTTCATAATTGAATTTATAGCAACAATACTACAGTAGCTGGTCTATAAAAATTTAATCATACAGGTTAAAACAAGATGTAAATCAATATAAAGTAATTTTGTCTCACCCAATTTGTTTGTTCAGTTACTAAAATGGACGTTACTGACCGAATGAATTCCGCTAAACGACTGCTTAGAGAGTTACACAGCTATAATTTTCCCTGGGAAACTGTTATGGCTCTGGAAAAGGTGCAGCAGGTCCAAGAATCTCTCATTTCTTTCCTCCACTTCCTTTAGCTGGGGGTTTGAAGGTATACAGTACACCGTGTCTTGCATGAGGGAATAATAAAGTGGCAGACACAAGCAGTAGAAGACAGGTGCCGAAATAGAAGCAGCAGTGTTATGAAAAAGGGTCAGAACAAGGTCCCTGGTGACAGCAGGAAAGTTGGGCCTCAAGTCTTACCACAAGTGAACTGCCAATGCAGCATGGAGAGAGACCATACATAAACACATGATTGAAAAACAAAATGAACACACACTCGTACATTAATTCAAAAGAACAAAAAACAAACCCAACAAAACATGCCTCATGAACACGATTGACTAGAATTTGCATGTTCACATGCAGGAAGGAGGTTGGACTTTACCTTGGCCGCGCAGCTGATGTGTGGATTTCCTTTAGGCATCAAACCTATAACCTACACAACAAAGGCAAAAACGTACAAGAAAAACTGTTATTAATAGTTGTTCAGCTGAAACATGTGTCTTCTATTTATTTTCAAAAATGCAGCTCAAGTACCTAAAAATCAATGCAATCCGATTAAATTAAAATTCAAAGACTTATGAAAGATCTAAACATGCAGCAAGGATAGAAAGCCTAAGATCATCTTGTGCATCAGCAGAAAGGCTAAACCAGGGACATGATATTCAAAATTAAATGTACTCCTCACGATAGTTTAGTTGCAATTTCAATAGAAGGCCACATTTGAGTCTATGATTCACTTTATTTTTCCATTACCATAAAGGAAAAATCACTATTTTTCAGTTTGATCGCTATCTACCACTCTGTAGCAAGACCAGGAGTTTCCCTGTCCTGAGTAAAGAACAAAAAACACATTTACTAAAAAGTATTTATTTATAAACGTGTGTGTGTGCGCGCGCGCGCGTGTAGGCAGACTGGGGCCTTTCTGTGAGGAATTTGCATGTTCTCCCCACGCTTGTGTGGCCTTCCTCAAGGTGTTCCTCTTTCCTTCCACAGTCCAGACATGCAGATCAGGTCAACTGGCTACTCTAAACTGCACACCTGCCCGATTGGCTACAGATTCCCCCCTTGACCTTGACAGATGAGCAGTATAGATAATGTATGGAGGCATGAACAGTACATTTCTTTCCTTTGAGGCTTATAGGAAGCTCTATTCAGAGTACCATCTCAGCTCATATCCCTTGGTGCCAGGCCTAGGGCTCACAACCTTCTGATCAGTAGCTCAAGGCATTAAACACTGAGCTGAGCCACCCTCAAAGACAGACCTGTGGACAATTGGCAAGTATTGTATTTGTTGAGAAAGTTTAGGACAAATATTTTGGCATTTCTTCATTAATCCATTTATCCAGAGAACGGAAACAGTTTGCTCAGATAAGACACACATTCCTCTTTTGTCTAAAAGTATGTGTGCTGTGGACTCACCCGATTCATCTTGATCAACACACAGGGCTGTCCCTCGCTATATCCGAAGGTTGGATCAGCCAGGCCAGAACACTGACGCAGTTGACTACGCTTAAACTGGCAAACCTTTTTCTCTTCTGAATTGTCCTGCACAAAATAGGTGTCTTGTTTGCATTGTTCATTCTGCTCCTGCAGTGTGTCGTTATAATCTGCGTGAAAAAGACAGCATAAAAAGGTGAGAGTAGTAACAAGTTGTAACTAACTAAGGGTGAGAACCATCACTAAGGCACATACCGTCTAGTGTGAATATTAAATCAATACACACTGCTATTCTACTGTATACAAGGGCTTGTTTTGAACTTGGGTTAATTTGCTAAGGGGTCACATTCACTGCCTTGTGGCCGACTCCTGAAGACAACAGATCTAGGAGCATTTCCTGAGAGAAAAGCATGTTGTGTCAGCCAGCTTTAAGATGCATCTCTAGCAGTTTCCTCAAGCTGTAGGAAGGTACAAGTCATCTTGGGTTCTCTTTGCGTTCTGAGTTCTCAGCACATGACCAAGATAGGGTTGAGGTGAGCACCCAATACCACTTTGACGTGCCAATAAACACGAGTATCTTATCCTGCAAATCTTTTTATAGAAAGCATGGTGGTGATGGAAGCAGCTCTGAATGTGCCAAGAGCTCTGAGTCAGGCAGACGCTGGCAGCTGGAGCTGAATGGCAGCTGTCTTCAACAGATTCCTGTGCAACAGAGCAGCTCTATTTAGGGATCACACTGCTCACCCCAATAAGACAGGGGCCAAGAAAAGGAGGCTTAGAAATTGCCTCATTTAAACCATCACTTCAACAGAAAAACTGCGTCAGTCAGGACACGTCCACACCTCTTGCCATGAAGAATTCTTCACTTCTGAAACAGGAAGGGGAGCTCATTCAGTTGTAGGTTTTGAGAGCTTTCTCACTAGGTCACCAAGTACAAAAAAACCAAAGCAGTATGGACTGGATTATTTGTACGCTTTCTCAGAGCACATAAAGAAACTTAATAACCCTTTCAAAGATACTGAAACAACGATGGCAGGCTCCAATGCAGTCCAAACAAAATGAATGGTATACCACAAAGCACCAGGAATGACATGGCATAGGAAATTAAATCTATTACTGATCGCAGGAACCGTTCCATTACACCAGTAAAATCAGGACCAGGCAAAATATAGTAGAGGTCTGAGGCAACCACTTTCGCTGACTTTCTTAGAATAAAACTTTAAAATGTATCCAGTGGTTAAAACAGTTGTGTTTCCATGACAAGCCCATCATCCACCAGGTTTTATTTCCCACTTCATTAAAGGGAAGAAGAAGAAAAAAAATCAGCCTGGTTCATACAGCATCTTTTGTACAAAGACACTGAATATTGTGCGTATATGGGATATTGAGTGTATGCCCCATAGCTGACTGGTTGCATAAAAACAAAGAAGACTAGTCCGCCCCAATAATGGAATGCTGCTACTGTTCACACAGGGTAAAACGTAGGGGGGAAAATATCATTTAATGGATTACTTGGTCTAAATTCATTGTTCCATCAACCCCATGGTTAAGGTACAAGGCTGCTGCACATCCACAATAGGCCTGAGCAGCCATCTGAAAACCCCCAGGCAAAGGAGAATATGATTTCCATCAGATTCTTACTGTGCCACTTAGGTCCACCAGGTGAAAGAACTCATTATTCCTCAGGCAATTTGAGACAAAAAAACAAAACAAAACAAAGCATTTCATTTTAAACACTCTTATGGGCTTCAATGGATGTCCAAGTAATCAATTATCCTCATGATCCAGAGAACAACTTAAATTGCCTTACCATTATCTTCTGACATATATTCTTCCTTTATACTTGAATTTGGAAGTGGCTATTAAGCATTATGGAAGGACACCACTTTTAGTTTTTTTTTTTGGCTTACTTAACCCTAGAGTCAACCTCACCCAAATGTATTTCTTATTTCTAACTAGTCATATCAAAACACCATCAAATGACTTTTAGGTATTTCAAAATGGATGTCCATCTTGAACTATTTTAAATGCTTATATATCAGGAGCTGGGTTTTTTTTCTCCCTTCAGTGCAATCATGGGGTTCTCCTGCACTTCTGCACATTTTACAAAAGGAGGCAGTACTCACCGAGAAGGAACGTCTCCAGATCCTCGACATATTTGCTATACTGCTGCGGGTTAGAGCGGTTTACTATGATGTCCAGAGACTTGGGCCTGATCATCAGACCTGTCAACACAGCAGCAAGACAGGTTCATGACAAATGAATGTATTCACGACACCAAATAAATTTTTTAAATCATTTCATGGATGATTCATGGATGGAATTTTCACCCTTAGTTATGCACAAACAGACCTGATGCCATCAATGCTAATAAGAACTTTTTGACTTAGTTTTAGCGGAATACCAAAGAAATCCAGGGTTTTCCCCAAGTACACTTCAATATATCAAAAGATCTGAAAATTCTCCTCTTTATTATTTTTATTTGTTACTGTCACAGTAATAAAATACGGTGAAAGCAGTTATTGCCTTCACAAAGTAAACCTTAAATCATAGGACTCTTGCTATTCACCTGCTTTTTGTGCACAAAATTCAAGAAACTCTACCAGACATAATCAGACAAGGAACAAGTTGGTCTCATATGTCATACTTAAGAGCAATTTATGGTAAATGAAAACAAAAGTGTACAGAGTGTTTACACAATTTCCTTAGATTCATATATAAAATAAGCAGACTGGAGGCCATTTCCAAACCTGAAGCAACTGTATTTTTCAAACCAAATACATGCAACTCAGGGAATCCATCAGGAAAGCCACACAGACATCAACCCAAGCTCATGGCTGAATCAGGACACTGAATTCATGTTAAGCAGAAACGCTTCCCGCTGTGCCTCCACATTAAAGCAACAAAAAATATTAACTTCTTGCCTTGCTATTCTGTCCTACATTGGCACACAACACAATACAGTCCTGTTTCTTTCCCAACTACACAAATGTGCACAGGCTGCTCTATAAATGGCCATAAATAGCTCAATCTAAACACTCAAGTTAATCCTCCCCAGGTGGGGTCGAATTACTTTCCCATTTACAGTACCATTACTGTACGATTATGGTAATATATCACTTGGGCTTATGAGCACAAACTTCTCCAAGTTCATACTTTCTCTGAAACCTCACATGGGCAATTTCATATTCAGAGAGTAATCCAAGTGCATTAGCGTCCGAATTTATGATATGAGAGAGCAAGAAGACAATGTCCCAAGTGATCACTGAGTGCTCAGAGCCCTTGATGGTTATTGGTTTTATATCAGAAGGATACCAAAATGCTATGTCTAATGGACAGCATACAAATAGAAGACTCAGGGTGGGCTTTTCCAAACAAAACATCAGTCCTATAGGGTCTAGTGTAATAATGAAATTGGTATAGAAAAGATATTATTTAAAGAATTAAGGTATAAAACTTCTCATGAAAAACTTTCTCTGATGCATTATGTTTTATGGGTATTAGGAAAAGGTTGTGACGGCATTACCTGGGTTGGCGACTCGATCCTTGTACCTGGGAGTGTATTCATCCAGTGTCTGCAGCATCACCCACATGGTGAGAGAGAACATCCCCGCAAGGAAGCCATAAAAGACCACATAGAAGAGGAAAATGAGAGCTAAGAAGGAAAAGAAAAAAAGAAAAAAAAAAGAGAGAAAGAGTCAGAACTTTTTTGAAGGATTTGGAAGAGAAAAGAAAGCCTAGAGAGTCTAGACAAACTATAGATAATCTTTCGTGTTGGGGATGCAGTTTGGATTTGACTGTGGAAGCATGGTGAAATGAGGCCATGATGATGCAGTCCAAACCAATTTTTAACCAAAATTGGACATTAGCTTAGTATAATTACCATCATTATGAGACATTGGCTGTGGAGGTCACATGCTTGTGCACTTGTATTTGTATCACTATAGGCGATATATTTTGGGGAAGAAAAAAAAAAGTCCAACCAATTTTTCATTCAATCCTCGAAGCAGTCCAATCAATGCTTACTTGCAGGTTTCCCATTTTCCTCAGAAGGGTAGGAGGAAAAAAGCATACAAGAACTTGAGTTTAAACCCATCTAACTAACATATCAAAGATGTGTTACAGAACACCCACAATGCATATGACTTGCTGGAATCTTGCTCTTTCCCTATACTTATATACACAACCTGAACTACCAAGATTGTACCATTGTAACTAGATACCACAAAGCAAGCACAGAAGCCTCACAAACAAAGTTGAGTTTAAAAAGCTGGTTCTCAGGACCCCTAGATTTTTGCATTGTCCTTGTGTCTCCAACAAACCCACACCAGGTTTTTAGTGTCATAACTGTGACAACGAGCTGAAACGTGCACAGACGGGGGTAAACCACAGGGTTCCAGCATGTGTTCACAAGAAGAAATTTCTTTTCCAAAAAAAAAAAAAAAGATTTTCCAAAAGGATTATCCATTTTCTAATATGAAAAGTAGGAGCAAATGGAAAATTCCATGACCTCTGCAAAACCTAACAGATATAAAAAGAATATTAGCAAGAATATTTTCAGAATATCCCGTCAGGTGCGAGATTCATTAGATTCCCTTGCATTTGGCTGGATCACTGGAAAGGTAATAGTGGCTGAAACAGAGCAGGGAAATAGGGTTAGGGGAGAGAGAGAGGGAGAGAGAGAGAGAGAGAGAGAGAGATTACTTATAGATACATATCTGAAGTAGTTTGGGGCTACTATAAATAGCATGTGAGGGAGGACAGTTAAGTGAAGGCACAGCAGTGGCCTGGAGAAAGGGGACAACGCACACACTCACACACTAACGGTACATTTTGTCATCATTTCATTCACTGGTTGTGTTCGTGTTCATTTCTCAGATGTTCTAAATCATATTCATCAGGCTTCCTACCTGCTACTGTACACATGTGCTATCTGGACATCTACAAAACCATGTGCAGAGTGTTTAAGCCATTTAGCAGCTCAATACACACTTCAGTACTTCAAGAAGACTGTCAGTGGTAAACCTCAGACACATCAGGAAGCAGTGCAGGTTTGCACAGTGAGGAACTACAACAGAGTTGAGGTTTCTAATAATCAACACTTAATGTTGATTAACATCAGTTAATATCTAAATATCATCAGTTGTTACTATGCAACTGAAAAAAAAAATTACATTCTTTCTGTAACGTTTTTCCGAAATTCCTCCACCAATTCATCAGCAAACACCAACACCTGTTTTATAAATGTACTGTACTGAAGATGCCTTCAAGTTTCACAGTGTGGTATTTTTGTCGTATTGTTACACCTTAATGTCAAGAGTTGTGCATATAGCCACATCAGTGTATTTTAGTGAACTTAAAAACTCATTCATTTAAACAGCATCAAGTCAAAACAGTCCTTTTATGGCACTATTGCTAATGATGCATTATATCTATATCTCTATCTATCTATCTATCTATCTATCAATAAAATATACACACACTTTTTAAAAAATATATTTCTATATTTTTTCGTCTTCTTTTCCATTATCTTGTGCTCTGCCTATAAAGGGCAGTTCAGGATACATTTCACTGTGTGTTATACTTGTACAACTATGCATGTGACAAAGAATCTTAAAGCATCAGGGCCGATAAGATTTAAATGCTTTGCGAGTGTCCTTTTTATATAACTGTAACCAGCGGTGGGTTTTTTTTTTATTGCATGAGAAATGAAATAACAGTGTGACTGCATCTGTAAGTGTCAGATTATGTTGGTCTTCCTCCAGTTGGCTGACAGTCTCCTGCCCTCTAATCACTTTGATGAGTGTACACATTTTATATCACGCTGCAGTTTGCACTCAGCCAACTGTATTTACTTCTGGTTCATAAGACCCTTATGCAAAACTGTATAATCTTTGATTGCTTAGGACATTTACAGTACATCTCAATAATATGGCTATAAAATGACATTAATTAGGAGTTTACTGTTATATTGTGCTATGGGCAGCAATATACGAAAACCCACTGGGACCACTGATTGAGACACACTTAAAGATTGCTTTATATTGTGTTTACATTTTCTGCGTTTCGTATAACCCATCATGCAAATCGATTTAAAAGTTGTTTTGTAGTCTTGAGCAAAAACACATCCTCAATTCAAGATCTAAGAAGGCTATAAAACTAAAACCTGGCAAAGTGCATTTGCATTAGGTATTTGTATCACTCTCGGCAGTCTTGCGACCGCAAGACACTGGGTAAAGAAGGATGAAGATATTATCTCCTTCGTAGAGTCCTTGCACACTTCATTGCTTCCTGTGTCTACTACATGGCACTAGAAAACATGCATCATTTTGATGTACTGTACAGTGGTACCTTGACAGACGACTTCCAGGAGCAAGGTCGTATGTCGAAAGTATCAAAAGACAAACCAAATTTCCGCACTGAAATGAATTGAATTACTAATAATTCATTCCAAACCCCCAAAACACATCAATTTCTTTTGTTACGCATTTTTAAATAAGAGAAATGTACTATATAAATAACAAATAATGTATAAAACAATAATAAAACATAAAAGTGAATGTAAAGAAATAAACTGGTTTTATGAAGTGTACTTTACATTGAGGATCACAAGAAGCGATGATGGAGGCGGAGCAGTGAGGTGTAGGACGGACGTTGGTGGT
>JAQMCW010000003.1:9653846-9670978 GCA_030068335.1 Chrysichthys cranchii
CGTTAAGATTAATCGATTAATCGAAAAATTAGTCGAAAAATCGGTCGTTAGAAAATTAGTCGTTAGTGGCAGCACTATAGGCTACATTTCTGATCTTGCATGGATGACAACCATTTCATACTAATATACCCTGGACATCTGATCCGATACTATTTATCGACATGAGACCATTTCTGGATCCATATCAGATCATATTTTCTGATCTGATCAAATGTTTGCACATGAATACAGGATGCAACTTGTTCTCAAGCATAACGACGATTAAAGTACCTCGTCGACTGTTCACACTCACGCAGCTTACCTCTTCGGTGCAGTTAATTTTGGCAGATGTGAAGACGGCAATAAAACTCTTACGTGCACAAAAATAGCTGGTCCAAGTCCGAGTGAGAGAAATGATCTCAGTTCCCTTTCAAGAGAACTCAAGAATAGTTCCGTTTCAGCAAGAGAAGCCATTTGAACTTGAATCATCACCACTGCAGGAAATGAACCGAACATGCTGTGCATTCTGGGTTGGGAGCAATGTTTTTTTTAAAAAAAAAAAACAAAAAACAAAAAACAAAAAAAAAAACCAAAAAAACCCCCTAGTTTTAAACTAACCCTTTAATTCGATAGTGGTTAATTCTTTGTGTTCTCTGTGCTCCCTGATTTCTAGGACTTGTTAATCTTTTATCCATCATGGTATTAATATTTCTGAGCAATAAAAAAAAACAATCTTCTATTTTTATATATTTTAATATTCTCCTCTTACAGCACCAGCTGTGTACTCAACCCAAGGAGATGTCAGTATCGGTTATCACTCAGGACTCTAAGTCAGTATCAAAAAAATGTCAAAAATTACGACCAGTGCATTCCTAATCTAATCTGATATTTAAGGACAACGTCAAAATAGCTCAAGGAGTCAAGAGCTCACTCCTGAACCACTCATGGCAGAGGCCAGGATTAGAAGGCAATGCTGACTCTGGTTTATTTGAACAATCTGTAAATATCCCTGTCCAACATTTCTGCATCATCCAGTACGACACACGCGCACGCACGCACGCCCGCACGCACGCACAGAGGTAAAGCTCTAGCGCAAGTTCCATGCAAAACCCAAACGGCAGCCTGGGGATTTATTTATTTCCCAATCTTCTCAGGATCAACACAGTGCTCGCAGGACGGCCTTCTGATGTCCCTTCAGTTCTAGAAACGGTCTCCCCCCCTCCTCAAGTACAGTAGCACCACGTGGGTCTGAAGCAGCCAGGAAACACACCACTGGAGCTTATGTTTCCCCAGCATGTAATGTTTAATGTAGCAATGTGAATGGAGGTTATCTTCTGCTTCTCGGTGCTGGCTTGTACGCGCATGCTCACCCCAAAACAGCACAGTGTCTCCTGGGACACTTTACAGTGACAATGGAGTACACAGCAATGAGCTCAACAGCTGTGAAATGGCGCCAAAAGGGATGCACAGGCGTCCTCGGGCCTGCTGTCATTCCCACACAAATGCACGGCTCCCAAGCTTTACATGATTTGCACACACACACGAAAAAAAAATCTGATGGAAATAAGCCACAAGGCAGTAAAATTTCAGCAGCTGCTCAGTACAGCGTTCAGGGACGTCTATGCACCGAGCGGCTCACTTGGTCCATCGTCTACCCGCAAATGTGGACGTGACCCCAAGGTGATAAGTAGCAGAGAGGGTTGGGCACCTGTCTCACACACACACACACACACTATGAGCTCTTGGCGGGGGTCTCGTTTTTCCTCGCCTCTACACAAGGGATTAAATGTGCAGGCTGCCTGCGAGGGATCAACAGATGTCTGTCTTAAATCTCACAATCTGCGCAGGAAGCCAACAAGCCAAAGGCATTACAAGAGGTATTCAGACTTGTAGGTCCCCCAATGGCCACAACAGCTGAATCAATGAAAAGATCTATAATACACATCTCCGTGTGGGTCTTGTGCACAATGTCCGTGCTGGAACCGGCAGCTACATTTAGACAAAAATCATCCTTCTTCTTCCTAAAAAAAACCCAAACAAACTTTCGAATCCGAAATCCTGGACAGGAGGCAAGTGCATGATGGTCACTCATAGAGCTTTCTCAAGATTCAGGCTTTTATAATGTGCTATAAATCTCAGCCTTTACTACGGACAATGATTATACATTTTCTGAGCATCTGAAAAACCCTACAGCAGTATGGTGATATTTGTTGGTTGGCTGAAGCATAAACCTGGCAATAAAAAAAAGTTTCCACCAAGGTTTGCTGCACCATGGCCCGCTTTAATCATCAACAAACAGAGCGAACAAACACAAAAAGCCACACAACAGTAAAAAAGTGTACTCGTGTCCTGCATCCGAGAGCATTTTGAAATCACACACACACATACAAACACAGCGTGTCTTTTTTTTTTTTTTAATCTTCTAGATCATTAACAGTCCAAGAGGAAGTCATGCCACCATATTTTAATATACGCTCAAAGAACTTGTCAAAAGGATCTCTGTGTTAAATCAACTGCCGAAAAGCCGGTACAGAAGAAAACACGTTTCGAGATATTAAAATGGATGAACATTAAAAAAAATAATAATAAAAAATCATGACCTCATAGATGACTAGCTAGCAAAAGAAAAAAAAAATATCAGCCAGACTGTTCAAATGCTCATAAGAACAAAAAAAAAGAGCTTTAAAATAAAACAAAGCCAAGGCTTTGAACATACCCAAGAGTCATATGGGCGCTTTCACATTACGCCAGGAGATGAGGTCAACAAAAACCTTGACCAATTACTCAAAATGCAATTCAATGACAAACAGGCTTCCTGTAGAACAATACAGCTTTGAGCCTTCTGCTTTTAAATACAAAGTTATGCACATCAGAGAAATAAGTAACCCCACTCTGTATAAACAAATCATTCACGTCGACCCGACGCTGGCTTCCTCCTCCTACACTTCTGGCTTCCAAGTCTTTAGTCAACAACCTCCATGGAGACTGTTTTAGGGTAATCAACAACCTGGAGCCTTTTTTTTTTTTTTTTTACTGTAGTGTTATTTTATAATGTGTAAAAGGTAATGTGCAAAGTTATATTACAGCATGGAAGAGTTCAAACGATGTGTTGGGATGTCCCGTGACTTCCTCAGCACAGTATAGGGCAAGATCGTGTGCAGGTCACAGCTACTGTACGACATGTATTACATTACAATTTAAAGAGATGCTACTTTTACTAACTCATGTTCAGCATGAGTAATAAAATTCTTATGGTTGACATGTATTTGCTTGTTGTATGACCACATAGGATCAATATGAACACTCAGGAAATGATGACACAAGAATGAAAACTTGCCACCTTAAGGGCCTGTGTCCACCACATGCTGTGTTTTTTGCACTTCCAGGGCAAGTTCACAAGAGGTTTTTATTGTTGCTAGCTTACAAAAAGAAAACAAAACAACAACAACAACAAAAAACTTCTAGCACTTCCACATTCCTTCTTTGTGAGCGTTATGTCTCTGATTACTTTAGAAAGGTGAGATTAAATGATGGAAAAGAAACTGATTCTTTCTTTTGTTGATTTCAGATACCGATCATGGGAACCCTTCAATGTTAGATAATTAATAACTGGGTTGTCAGTAGCGGCCAGGATCAGTTTCTCCTCCACCGTTTCTGACAGTGTTGATATTGTGGGTCCCTACCATTCTTGATTTTGACTGATCTGTGAGAAAGACATGACATTAGCATGCTGGGTGGTGTTCCAAATGTTGCTCTATACTCAACTGAAAGGTCTCAGTGTACAGCACTGAGCACAAAAAAAAAAAAAAAAAAAAAAAAAAAAAAAAAAAAAAACCCAGCTGACCACTGAGGGCAGAACCCTGAGCGCTGTGAGCGTGGAACTTCATAAGACCGGTACAGATAACAGACACTGCAAGAGTTAAAATGACAATAAAAAAGTGCATTTGGTGAACACAGGCCCTTAAGGGGAGCCAGCTGACCCTTCCCATTACCCAAATAGTTGTTTTTGGATTACTTACAGGATAACTATACAAAAACAGAATGGATTGGTTGAAAGAATTGAAAATACAACTTCGTTCACAAAATATCTAAAAAAAAAAAACGAGCATTACAATTCTTGATCTATTGCCTAGGATGTTGCTGCCCTGTTTTGAAACGTAACATGGTGAAACATCGAAGGCATTGAAAATTTGGACTCTCTACTTAGCGCAGAGGCTTCTGGGAAGGGCGAACTGGCCCCTTTAATGAGCTCTACAATGACAATGACATGCATTAGGGATACACCCATCCCATCCCATCCTCCCACCCCATTTTCAATACAACACAATATAAAGGCTTTGAGATTCAGACACTATATTGACATTCTTGGTAATAAAGCCGAACGTTTGCCCTCGGTCTGCTGAATGTCTGGTGTAAACCTCCTCACGTTACACCAAAACGTCACGGCGTGACGCCACCATGCCTTGTGTCCTGTACATCCTGTATGTCTGGCTCTAAAGGGTCTCAGTATCTGCCCTGATCTGATGCTCCTGATCTGGTGCAGGTCAACCCTGTAACAGTTCCCCACCTCTAGTGGTAATATCTGAAACAGCTAATCCATGCTAAATGAACCCACACAGCATTTACTTTATGGGGGTGGAGTGCTTTGCGACACTAGAAGATTCATTAGACTTCCTACTCAGGTTTTTCCCCCCTTTTAATTATTATTAACAGACGTTAACATACCATTTGGGGGGAAGCTAATAAAAGAAATACCCAGCACTAATAACCCTTTTTAACAACAGTTTAACCCGATTCGATGGGTTTAAAACGGTCATTCGGGTCTTCTCATACTGACCAGGTCACACTACTGTCCTTTTTTGTTTTTTTGTTTTTTTTTAAATAAATGTTGCTGCTTTTTTTATTATTAGCATTTTTAATAAATCTAAACATTGCTGCTT
The DNA here is from genome assembly GCA_030068335.1 of Chrysichthys cranchii. Taxonomy (NCBI): domain Eukaryota; kingdom Metazoa; phylum Chordata; class Actinopteri; order Siluriformes; family Claroteidae; genus Chrysichthys; species Chrysichthys cranchii. Next base: position 9,658,766 of record JAQMCW010000003.1, read on the forward strand.
AACCCAAGTGAAGCAGGAGGAACAAGGGATAGATGTTCATGAAAAGGCCCTGAGTCAGCTGGTATTTACTTAAAAATGTCCCTACCCAAGCAAGTCAGGCTGAATAATACTAGTGCGACATGTGCAGCAGATACAGACTCACAGACAGACTCACAGGCAGACAGACTCACAGAGAGACAGACTCACAGAGAGACAGACTCACAGAGAGACAGACAGACTCACAGAGAGACAGACAGACTCACAGAGAGACGGCATGCAGCTTCTCCTGAGGGTCAAGTCACTGAAAGCAAGCCTGGGATCAAGCTCTCCTCTCCTCAGCCCTGTCCGTGTCCACACACACCACACCACAGCACAGATCACAACACAACACGAGCGGAAATGTGCAAATTGCAAAGTTTACAGAACAACGCCCGGCTGAAAGAGCAGCTCAGGCAGGGTGCTTTCAGTATTGCGTGGCGTGTGCAAGCTCTACCCCAAAAACACAGGAGACAGACAGGACTGCAGGAGCTCCCCAACACGGGCTTCCTGCTTTAAACACTGCTGTGGGCTGGAGAACTCGGCTGCCATGGCAACGCTTTACTCGGTGCTCGGCGGCCAGTTTAGTTCATACAATAAAGTCTGACAAGTAGCTTTAAACGTTCAGGTGTGTATATCTGACAACAAGGTGGAACTTTTTCCTCTTCCGATGACTTCTTGTAGCCAGCTTTGTAACTTGCTATGAATGCCATGCACACACTTAGTTTAGTTCTCTTTGCAAAGTGATGCTACTAACTAAGGCGAGGACCATAATGTAAACAAACAAACAAACAAACAAACAGAGTAACAGAGGAACAGACAGAAACTAAAGAAGTGCGTTGGCCGGCGGTAGTCATTGGTGTAAAATGTACAAACTACACTTGTTTCTAATTGCTCTTGATTTCGCAGTGAAATTCCCCCCTCGGTCCCTTCAAGCTGCAAGTTCATGATACGTACACAAGCACTTTTTTTTGTTTCATCCAAGATGCGCTTTCAAACGCGCCCTTCTTCGGGGACTCTCTGAACTTCTGTCACTGCTCCAATTCTCTGTGTAAAAAAAAAAAAAAAGCATACCCAAACCTTCATTACCTTCAGTAGAATCCGTGTCCTGGACGGGAAATATCCTGAAGAACTCGAAACAAAATGAGCGAAGCTGAACACGGAGAACTCTTTGTGTTTGACAGGGACCGCTCGAACTCCTCCTCGGGGCCCTCGCTTTACTTCCTGAGTGCCGAACTCTGCACCCAAGCTTGGCGGTGGGAGCCAGCCGGCGCCTCGGATTGGTTACACCCGCTTGTGACGTAGAAGCCCTTCTATGAGATGATTGGATAACCCACAATAAGACCGGCCCTCACAACGAGCTCGAGTCGCCGCACAAAGAAGTCGCGTGCGGTGGAAATGATGGAGTATATAAAGGCTGAATCCCGACCTAGGTGCCCTACTCAGGGCGTGAAATGATAGCTGTCACATCCTACCTAGTGGCCTATAAATTAAACACGGAGCCAATTGGGATTCCGCCAAAGTAATGTGAAAACCTTCATGGCAGAAAGAGAAAACAGGGCACTGAGGGGGCACTGTGGGTCGCTTTGTATAGAAGCTCGTTAACAGCCGTCATTTTTAATAAACATAAACCGTTAAAATGACATTATACTAAATGAGAGGAATGGACAAAGGTGCAATTAAAACCCTGTTTGTTTGTTTATTTATTTTAATTTCTTTCCACGGCTGTGTTTGAACAAGTACAGGATACCAAACAGAGCCACTAGAAAAGAGATGATTCATTAGGAATATATTATATGTTCAGCTGCCAATTTATTAGGTACACCTACAGTTACTGGGATGTTTCTCATACACACATAGAGTATAGGGGCACTGTGCTGTTACTGACTGTAGCCCATCTGTTGCTGTGTCAGCCCTCATCTACCCCATGCATGGAAACACACTATCATATACAGGCACTGCTGAGCAGACATTGTTTAGTCAAGTCCATGTCTGTGGTGCCATTCAGCCCGTATCAATAAGTAAAATATCGTTTTTTCAACATTAAATCTAACACAAACCTGCATTTAACCATTAAAAATATCTTAGGTCATGTCAGAAATCAGTCTCTCTCCCCTTTTTTCCACAATGGCTGACAGAATGTAAACTAACGCCTGTGTTTATGGTATAATGACATTACATGCATCCTAATGAGTTATTTTGTTTATATTTTACATTCAATTTTAAAAATCGGGTAACAGGGTTGTACTTTCAAAGTCACATTTTCAGGTAATATCACTGAAAACTAAGAGAAGAGCGAGAGAACGCATTTATGTTCTGGCCATGATCTTTGGGAAATGTGGATGACACAACTTCCTGATGAATATGTGACTTGTGAAATAACCAGTTTCACAGGGATGGATGTGTTCATGTAACCGGGGTGAGTAAATGCTGTGGGATACAATTAAAATGTCAATTTTCCTTAAACTATTATGGACTTCAAGCAGCACCCATTAAAACAATCCATGCATTAATGCTATAAAAAAAATGTTTTTGATGATTATCCTTGAAGGTAAAGTGTAGTTACCTTGGTCTCAGACAGCCAAAAATCACTTAGTTCATCAGTGATGTAAATAAGTTTTATTAATGTTTTATTAACGGAATTAAACATACACACAAACACTGTGAAAGACACTTTACCTATGGGCTAAAATAACATTTAGTTTATATATATATACGTATATGTAATGTCACTGGGACATGAATGGCACCCCAGTTTGTCTGATAGACAGCACACCAGTCAGATGTTTGCTGGAACATTGTGAGTGTTAGAATGGTGTTACTGCTACGAATGTATCCCTTGATGCAATACTGCTGGGATTTTTAAACCCCCTGACATCACTTACAAACACTTCAATAAACCTCTTTTAATCCACAGAAACTGGTTATGTGACCAGTTACTAGATGAAAGAAAGGAAGCGGCTATTAAAACCCTGCACATTGCTTTATTTTCCATTACTTTATTGCACAGATCCTTTACTTGCTTTCTTAAGCCTTTCCCGGGTGTAAATGAGAAGATAAACTGCTGATGTGTGATGTCGCCTGAATGAAAAGAGAAGATTGGAATGAAAACTGTGCTGGATATAAAGGCACACTGTTTAATTATGTCTAAAACGAACTACAGCAGTAATAAAGCCGTAGTAGTAGTAGTAGTAGTAAGTGTGTGGTGTGTAACAGGCGTACAGAATGTAATCTTTCATCTCTTATTGCATTAGAGCACAATGAACAACACAGAATGAAGCAATTCAAAGTTCTTCCTCCTGAGAGAAAAAAAGGTGACTACGCCTTTGACAGAATGCAGAAAGAGTAAGAAGAGGCCGATCGGTAGATTGATAAGTACTTTGGGAGAGAAACCACATGGAGCTTGCAGTTTCTTGAGGCCCATACACCTGCACTTTGTGACCCTGTTTTGACATAACCACGATAATACGAAAGACTTACACACTTTATTGTTCGAAAGTCTAGTGTTGCTATGTGCAAATTTATTATTGTGCATATTTGTTTCTGTACACGTTTACAAAATAATGACTATTAAGTAAGGCGTTTAGGCTACGTCTAAGTATAACATTTAAGTATAAGAGCATTGGACTTAGTTGTTGCTGTCAGGTTGTGGATATGCACGAGCACAGTTGAAGCAATCCACAGTTGAAGTCTGTGTGTGGAATAAAACACAAAGGGGCATGATGATATAGGAAAATAATCAACAATGGACTAGTGTGATGCAGCCTATTGCAAAGCACAAGTACATTCCCACCGAGTTCATTATTTTCCTATAACAGTACTTTCTAAAGTGTTTTATTCCTCTTAAGCCAAACAATATGACAACAATTACACTTGATTATTTATTAAAGAATGATATCACACTTTTTAAAAAATTACAGTTTTAAAAAGTGTGATATCAGTTATATTTCACGTTGTGGAATATCTGTGAAACAAGTCAGTTGCTGACTCTTTGACTGAAACCAGGTTCTATGGTCCAACAAGGCAAAAATAGATATGGATATGCAGGAAAGCCCCATATCCCCCCTATTAAATATAATACAGGATCTGTGATATTTTGGGGCTGCTGTTCTTCTGAAGGAAAACCACTGGGAACCTTGCTAGGATAAATGGCATCATGGGTTCTCTGAAGTACCAGGAGATTTTAAATGCCTCTGCCAAGAAGCTACAACTGGGTCATAGCTGGATCTTCCGCTAGGATCCAAAACACACACACATCTAAATCCAGACAAAAATAGTTTTCCCTGAAGGAAGAGAAGAGCTCAAAAGACAAAACCTAAGCCTTTCAAAGTGTGACAGTGTTGCTTGTCTTTCTATCTGTCTGTCTGTCTTACCTGGGAAAGTGATGGCACCAGGATGCACTATGGGAAGAAGACCGGTCGGCAGAAGCAGTGTGATGCTCTGGGCAACGCTCAGGTGGGAAACCTTGGGTGCTGGCATTCGTGTGAATGTTATTTTTACCGGTAACCCCTATCTAAACACTGTTGTAGACCAGACACACCCCTTCATGGACACAGTATCCCCTAATGGCAGTGAGCCTCTTTCAGCAGGATAAATGTGCCCTGCCACACTGCAAAAAATGTACAGGAATGGTTTGAGAAACATGAACAAAGAGCTTAAGGTCTTGACTTGGTCTCCAAATTCCCCAGATCTCAATCCAATCAAGCATCTGTGGAATGTGCTGGACAAACAATTCCGATCCATGGAGCCCCACCTCACAACTTACAGGACTTACAGGATCTGCTGCTAACGTCTTGATACCAGATATCACAGCACACCTTCAGAGGTCTTGTGGCCTGTCTTGATGACACAAGGGGCATCTACACAATATTAGCCCTATAATGCTGTGCGTATCATATTTGATACATGCATTTCTGAGACCTGGTTATTGCCCAAATTGTGTGTAATTCCCAAAGTATCAATACAATACCAAAAAAATACTTGCAAATTATTTTTATTTATTGTTTTATATTTTGTTAAAGGGACTAAAAGACATCAAATAAAAAAAATAAATAATAGAATTTTCTGTCATTTTATTTCTTGGTTCAGGCATTAAAGGGTTAGGCAGTTTTTTTTTTTTTTTTTTTTTTTAATATTATGGCTGATCGGTGTGTATATAAATTCCTAACCTTACTATACAAACCATAAAGACATTAAAAAAAAAAAACAACAACACTTTTCCTATATTTACCAAAGGTACCAATAATTCCGGAGCTGACAGTAAATTAAAGCGGTCACACAAAATCAGTCATCATCCACAAATTTTAATGCAATCACACAAAACTGAACCTTAGTTTGGAATTGCATAGATGCAAAAAAAGTTTGGGCAATAAGGAAGTTTTTGGGCTGCTCAGCTAGGTCTGACATTTGCAATATTTACTCTGTGCCAATTTATACTTAAAATAACTAAAGAAATTCATAATTAAGTAACAAAAAGTATACAAGTCATCAAAGTCAGGTTAGATATTAATATTTTCTTTTGCTACAAATACTAATGTATAAAAATACGAAGTTTTGAATCACAGAATGCCACCGTGGCCCTGAGCCGTAGTCGTGTCCAAAATGAATGTCTCCATCTGATGTTTAAACACAGGAACTACATGCCACAGTACCAATTGTTTGCCAACTTTCATATCAAACATTCATCTCACTTACAAATATATACCCAATTAATTCATGTCCCTAATAATATATCTTGCACTGAGCACAAGATTAGCTGTCTCTACAGCAACATTCAAAGCATTGAGCTTGGCAGTGTACGAGTCCAGCAGTCCTGGTTGAACATCAGACGTGATGGGTGCTGGCAGGAAGGACTGATGCGCTGTCTTCAGAGGAGTATTAAGAAAGATCTTCTCCAGATCTGTTCTTTCCTTTACCAGACCACAGTTGCAGGGGTGCAAGGCTGTGGTTTGTAAGTGTGCATCCTCTTCTGTAACCCAGCAGTGAGCATGAGTCAAGTCCATGAGGAAGTGCTGGTCATCGTGGTCTAAAGAAAGAACCACGGACTGCAGAGAGCAGCAGAACGCCTCTGTAGCGAGGAGGAACTCTGCATGTGAGCACTTCAGAGCCGAGGCTGCTTCACTGGCCTTAGACTCACTCTGTGGGCGATATAACCACAAACAAATACAGTATACAGACATGAAAATGCATGGAGAAACAAATGGTAATAAACGAGGCACAGGATGCTTGCGTCCGAGGATCAGGTGCACTTTAGTCAGAGCGTACATTTTACACAGACTTTTTTAACGAATACGATCAGGCGCTCACCGTGTATTTTATGTAAGCAGACAGCACCGTCTCTGTACAGCCTCCTCCGATTAGAGCATACGGCTCCTTGAGAGTCAATCGCAGTATGTGCTCTGCTCTCCGACACGTCACCTTTGAAACAATGCAGTGAAAAATACAGATTAAAAAAAGGCACAACGCACAGAAAGAGTTATTTATTTATCTGGTAGAACCTGTACAGAGGTGTGCATGGTGGTAATGTTTTGACTGTTAAGCTCAGCCACTCGACAGACAAAACGGGCGAGTCCAATCAGGAAAACAAGGTAAAGTTGGCGAAAACTTCAAAAGCAAAAGGAAACAACAGCCACATGTGCACAAGCTTTGCAAAAAGTCATGTATAAATCAGCTGCATTGTGGTTTTTCAGTACAGCAGTAGAGACTCGATGTAAAACCCCCCACTCTGTTCTCCAGTTTCTCATTTATAGCCTGCCGGTAAACCTTCCACCACTACCCGCCTTCTAAACTGTACATTTACAAGACCTGATTTTCTGAGATCTCTCACTAGTGTCGTATAGATTAGCGTGTCTGAAACATATCCTACACTAAGGACTGTTAAATATAGGACCTGATACAGGTCTTTGCTTTTTTTGAACATGTGGTGCATTCAGAAAACCCTCAATCTCCTTCAATTCATTTACGCAAGACTTGGTGAAACTCTTTCTGTTGACGCTTTCCTTTCTGGAGCATGTTTTGCAGATGAATAAGGGTTCATTTCATTTGAATTCGCTTTAAAGAAAAGCTAGAACATTAGAAAATGAGAAAAAGTTAGGGAGTCTGAATGTTTCATGATGGTGCCTTAAAACGAATTGCCATTCCTCTAGCACTGATTAACCTTGAGCTCCTCTAACACGGTGTCGTTCCTGTGACACAGCACCATGGTGTTAACGGCTGCCTCTCCAGATGGAAGGAGCTGGAGAAACTCTTTAGATCCAATGCGGCGCAGATGGAGGCCCTCGATCTGTCCATATGCTTTGGCTGGGATTGGGGAGCAGAGAGACGCCATAATCAGAGCGCCTGAAACACACAGAAGAGTTGTGAACTCCTTGTAAATGGGGTGGAGCTATGTCATAAACTTCATAAGCACTAACGTTATTGTTCTCAGTAGGTCTCTTGAAAAGGTCTTGTGGTTACAGGATGAGCTTTTTGGGGCAGCAAGAAAAAAAATGCTCTTCAGGAACGCTAAGTATCCTAGTAAACACATTTCAGGGCTTGTGTAACAGCATTTCATAAATGACTGGAAATAAAATGGGACTTTTGATACTCTGACTTCTGACTGGATATAAAGGCAAGACACCTGTAGAAAGAACAATTTTGGTCACTTGAATTAGTCATGAGATTTCTGGTGCTGTGTCACATGGCTATAACGTGTCAGGAAGCACAAAAATCACCGAATTATCTGAAATATACCAACTGGGAAGTTGAAGTTAATGCTCCACACACTCCTCAGAAAGCTCCCCCCCTTAATAAACCAGATAACTGACACTAACTAGAGTGGAAACACATCAACCATGCTGTACTTTTATAAAGATACTTCTTAAAATTATTTGCTCCCCTGATATATCCAGAACAACAAAAAATAATCTCTGCTTCTAGTTGAGCCACATTCTCCGGAAAGTGTGCTTCACAGTAAAGTGAAAATTTTATTTCTAACAGCAAAAGATTACATTTCTAGATTTATTAAGTACACAATTATATTCATATTTAATTAAACAAACCCCTTTATGATAAATAAATGTATGGTACTGTGCAAAAGTCTTAGGCACCCTATTTTTTAGAACAAATATTATTAGTAATATTAATATTTTTTGTCTGCGTTACTGAGTCAATACAAAAAAGCCAGCGTTACTGAGTCAATGCATATACAGTCTGCGTTACTGAGTCAATGCATATAGAGTCTGTGTTACTGAGTCAATATAAAACAATCTGCGTTACTGAGTCAATGCATATAGAGTCTGTGTTACTGAGTCAATATAAAACAATCTACGTTACTGAGTCAATGCATATAGAGTCTGCGTTACTGAGTCAATATAAAACAATCTGCATTACTGAGTCAGTATAAAACAAGTCTGCGTTACTGAGTCTATACAAAACAAGCCTGCATTACTGAGTCAATATAAAACAATCTACGTTACTGAGTTAGTGCATATAGAGTCTGTGTTACTGAGTCAATATAAAACAATCTGCGTTACAGAGTCTATACAAAACAAGCCTGCATTACTGAGTCAATGCATATAGAGTCTGCGTTACTGAGTCAATGCATATAAAGTCTGCGTTACTGAGTCAAACCAAGTCTGCGTTACTGAGTCAAACCAAGTCTACGTTACTGAGTCAATACAAAACAAGTCTGCGTTACTGAGTCAATACAAAAAAGCCTGCGTTACTGAGTCAATACAAAAAAGCCTGCGTTACTGAGTCAATACAAAACAAGTCTGCATTACTGAGTCAATACAAAAAAGTCTGCATTACTGAGTCAATACAAAAGTCTGCACTACTGAGTCAATACAAAAGTCTGCATTATGAGTCAATACAAAACAAGTCTGCATTATGAGTCAATACAAAACAAGTCTGCATTATGAGTCAATACAAAACAAGTCTGCATTATGAGTCAAAACAAGTCTGTGTTGTACAAAAAAAAATAATTTGCATTTGAAAAATTTTTACGTCAGTAAAGAACGCAACATATTACATATAAAAGACCTCTTTTCAGAAAAAATACATTATGAAGGCTCCTGGGTTTGCAAATATAGTACAACAGTCAAAGTCTTCAGAAGAGCTGTGGCAGATTCTCCAAGATGCTCAGAAAAACATACAGCTCATATCCTTATAAAACTACAGAAGTTGTACTTGTACTGGGACTACTATTTAAGAAAAAAAAAGGCTCGTCACACCAAATATTGCTTTTGTTTAGTTTATTATTGTTCACTGCATGTTGTAGTATTTTTTCTTTTAAGTAGAAAGATTTAATTTCATTCATTTTTAAGTTTTCACAGCATTTCTTTACATGTGCCTAAGACTTTTGCACAGTACTGTACATTTTCCCCAAACAGTTCGTTCTTGCATTTCTATTGTTTATGGTAAAAAAAAAAAAAAAATACTCCACTATAATATGTAGTTTAATATATCCCGGTTTGTTTTTGTTACATTAAACATTATGGGTCACTATAGGTTTGAAGATAAACTATAATAAGTTCCCTTTTAATAAATGTGACATGCCTTTCTATTTTTACATCAAAAGCAGCAAGAAATGACAAAAATGGCTTTGACCTGTCATTTGGGCAATCGGCTCCATCAGAGCAAGTCCGAGGCGCTCGATGACCACCAGTCCATGTTCCTTCAAGTACTGCTGCAGCACTGGGTGAATCACCTTCTGACAGGCAAACACTCCCACACCGTCCTGAACCACTCGCTCACCGAGCTTCAACAGCTGCTCCAACATGACCATCTCTGGATTTATTCTCGCTTGGATCTCTAACGCTGCTTCTCCGATTTCAGAGCAGTCACCTGACAGAGATGTGCCAAATAACACAATCTTATGGGGACCTGGAGTATGCTTCTTTAGATCCACTGCCTGAAGAACGGGCACTTCGATTAGTAATCCAGAGAAAACAGCTGAATCACTCACTGGCTGTCCTTCTAAGGCCACAACCAGTGTTCTTCCAAAGGTGTTTGAGGATGCAGAAGGAACAGACTGAAGGAAGACCTGCACGGTCAGAGAGGCGACATGTTTTGATTCATCAGCAGAGAGCATGCAGGCTGGTTTGCTAGTGACTGCAGTATGAGCTAAAGTGATGAGTGAGTGAATACTGCTGAAGTCCACCTGAACCTTACAGCCACAATTGTCCGCACCGAGATACCTGTTGCATTCTTCTAACAAATATTTATACGCTCGGCTTGCCACAGCAGACCTCAGTCCCAACCTCGTGCCATTTTCAATGAGGCCAAGGCAAAAGACTCCTGTCAGGGGAAGTAAAATGGATGAAAAATGTTACGCATGTCTCCCTACAATTCAGTTACATGTACAAGAAAGTCATATTGTGTGGTTTTCTAGTGGAATGGTACCATTTTCAAAATGTGCTAATATTTGTGGAAAAGCTGTTTTGTTTAGTTTTTTTTCGCAGAATGGGCCAAGCTAAAATTAAAGTGGTTTACAGTTACTTAACTTTAAGGCATTTACGCCATATTTCTAAAGCACTATATAAGCTCCTGAATTTAGATATAGAGAACACGCTCATGGATTTAATGATCATGTGACCTCATAACGCAGAACAGGGGCCTCAGCACAAATAGCAGACCCAGCAAAAACACTGTAGCTGAGCCAATCAAGGTATAAAACCCTAGACATAGTTTGGTGACTCCAGCAGATCATCTGGTGCATTCTATCCAATGACTGTATAGGACATTTCTGACAACTTTCATACAGCTATATTTTTCCCCCTGACTTAGAACACTGATCAGAACAAAAGCTTCCCAACTAGAATGAAGTTTTTAACCTATACACTCCTACCGATAAACTGATCACTGGGACATTTCTGCAGATTTGTCTCCGTCTTCAGTTTCGATCCTGAACAGTGACTTATTAATCAAACTTCTATTTCTGATACAATACCAACAAAGTTTCTTAAGTAACAGCTGATACTTGATAGTTATTAAATGTCAACATTCTTGTTGTAACCTAGCTGACTGTCCACAGGCATCAGGTATTTTTGTGCTTTTAATAATAGCCATTGTCACAAAGCAACTTTACAGAAATCTGGATGTAGTTTAAATTTAGATCCGTGGGACCAAGCCAGGCGGCACGGTGGTGTGGTGGTTAGCACTGTCGCCTTACAGTAAGAAGGTCCTGGGTTTGATCTGGGAGCCTTCCTGTGTGGAGTTTGCATGTTCTTCCTGTGTCCACGTGGGTTTCCTCCGGGTACCCCAGTTTCCTCCCTCGACCCAAAGACAATGAACAGAGGGGATTAAGCTAATTGGCTACTCTAAGTTGCCCATAAGTGTGAATGTGAGTATGAATAGTTGTCTGTCTCTGTATCTACAGTAACCCTAACCCTCCAGGGTGTACCCCACCACTCGCCCCAAGTCAGCTGGGATTGGCTCCAGCTTCCCCCCGCGACCCTGAACAGGATTAAGCAGCAGAAGATCAGTGAGTGAGTGTGAAGAGCAAGCTAGAGGTAGGAAGTGGTAAGGAAAAACTCTCTGAGATAAACATGAAGAAGCAACCCTTAGAGGACCCAGAATCCGCTTCTGTGTGACACCAGATTATAATCCGGGATTATAACTCATCACCCCTCTACTGTTCATGTAATGTAGGAATGATCACAGTATGATCATCACAGTCTTTATGATTACAGAGGAAGTTCGTCTAGGTTTGCAGTATCCATGTGAGGTTCTCCACTAAAGAAAAGGGTGACACTGGGGTGTAAAATGTTTTCAGCTGTAAAGGCAGGCCTGTATTAAGACAATGTGGTGGCCCTGGGCACTATACCTCACAGGTGCCCCAACTCCCCCCCACCCCACACCTTACCTCGTCTTCCTGTCAAAAGTAGCACACATAAATAAGGGCATTTCCCATATGTAATTTACTAACTACATTGGGTCTCCATTTGTCCAAGTACATGTAGGCAAATGAGCAGTGAGCACTATATTCAAATTTGTCTACTCAAAATTCTCAATTCAATTCAAAAAGCACAGCACTCAATTTCAAGTTCCTCACTCCTATCTCCCCAAAGAAGAGTATCCTCGTTCGCCTGGTGGTCATCGCCTGCGCCTTGGCTAACATTAGCAGTAAGGGCTGCTGCAGCATCTCCCCCGCTAGCGTTACCGTCTTCACTAGCTTCGGCTTCAGCGCTGCTAGTGACCGCAGGTCCTGATGTTCTT
>JAQMCW010000003.1:9671078-9685298 GCA_030068335.1 Chrysichthys cranchii
TCGTAACAACCAACGATTTATACAGGAAAATCATGAAGATTAACAAGGTTGCCCAAACTTTCGCATCCCACTGTATCAACTTCAAGTGAATAACATAAAAATTTATGAAAAATATTTTTAAAGCTTGTGTCATGTGCCCCCCCACTGGTTGTGAATGGTTGGTGCCCCTGGGCACCGGCCCACTGGCCCATGTGGATAATCCGGCCTTGTGTAAAGGGCAGTCTTTATGGTTTAAGATGATGAATCAAAGAGGAAAAAACGCATCAGAGGATCTGATAGAGCTGAACAGAGATCTTGGTCTCGATAGTATTAGATTGGAGTAGTTTATAATAAATACTTCCTCACTTAATCCAGTAGCACTATACCAAGTGTGGGAAATGAAGTCCATGGGGAAGGACTTGTGTAGTGAGCGCAGTAAACAAACCTGTAAACAAGCCACAGTCGCTGAAGGTGGCGCTGTGCTCCAGGGAGGCAGCAGTGATCACTCCGAGCAGCGGCTCGGACACACGGCTCGCTTTCAGCACTACACACGAGGTGGATGTGGTCTGAACCTGTCCCCCGACATTGTTGTGGATTTGTTTTAATCTGCCACGTGGGCCATAGCAGGAGCTCAGCACGTGCCGCAGAACTGCTATTTTATGGCCCAGGTCTTCATTCCTGAGAGGCTCCTCCGTGCACACACACGGCGTCTTCTTACAAACACGAGACATGGTTTTACAGCAGGGTTTACAAACTGTTAACGCTAACCGCTATAAGATTGGACTTGCGTATAAAAGCACTAGGGCATTATTATAATGGATTATTATTATTATAACGGATGAGTCGATCTGAGAGTGAGTCCAGGGAGACGTGCAGGATAATAAACAAGCAATGTTGACGTTTCGGCTTCTTCTTTAGTTTGTAAAGGCGGTTGGCAAACGACTTTGTGTACATTACCGCCACCCACTGGTCTGGAGTGTGGACTAGTTTAATGTGACGGCAAAAAGACTTGAGGATTAAAACAATATCTCTTAACTAGTCGATTTATGACAATAATAATAATACTATTTTTAAATAATATTTCAAATAGTATTTGATTTAATATTTAAAAACATCATGTAATAATAATAATAATAATAATAATAATAATAATCCCCCCAGTGTGATTTTTCAACACGTGATCCGTGGTGCACAAGATACTACTACTACTACTACTACTACTACTACTAATAATAATAATAGTTGTTGTTGTTATTGTTATTATTATTATTATACGGAGCCCTAAAAGCCCCAAAATGTGATATTTTGTTTTATCTGTGGTGCACAAGATACTACTACTACTAGTTGTTGTTGTTGTAATTATTATTATTATTATTATTATTATTATTATTATACGGAGCCCCAAAATGTGATGTTTTTTATTTGTGGTGCACAAGATCTGTAAAATATCACCTTTTGGCGCTCGTACACAAATGCCAAGATGTTAGTTATAAACGGATTTCAAAGATAAATATCAGGTAATCTATTTGACTAATTGTGCCAGAATGCACCAAAAAATTTTCAAATATGCATTTTAAAACAATAAATTATCAAATTGTATAACTCTATCCTACGAAATAAAAAAAAAAACCCGCTCCAGAATAATGATCAGGCAAAACGCAGGGCTGCCTATTTTTATTTCAGGTCCTGATCCACGTGACAACTTTCAAAAGCGCGGGAAATGTTTTCTCACTAGTCTGTCCTATTGAGTGAAATAAATGATTCTAGGTACTATGGATGTTTTTGTATTAAAAACATAACGCTGGCCTTACACCAACTGACTGTGATTTCACAGACACATTTCTAATGTCTGAATGTAATCATGAGAGTTGTGGCACTCATCTCCATCACTTGGTGTAAGGTGGGCAGGAGAGCTGTCTTAAGTCAGTCTTTTTCTAGTCTTGACATTCTGCTAACATCTACCATGTTTTAATATTATCTTTAGTTTTGGCTCATGAAAATACTGACTCTGTAAGATCCCCAGTCTTTGCATCATACATGATCACTTGGCTTGGTGTAAGGCCATCATAACTCCGTGACTAATGCCACATTATCTTGAAATGTCAGAGGGTGACAGAGTTTAGTCTTTTAAACATCTTCCAGTCTACAGTTAGCATAAGTGTTACATGCAATGACTTTATATGAGCAAACAACATTGAGCAGTTTAGTCCCACAGTGCAGTTTCGAACTCGGGGGGGCAGGAGCCAGAGTGTGCACCAGAGATGTTCTTCACTGGGGGAAATAAGCAATCTTAGGAGTTTTCCCACTGACAAAAACATAAAGGCTAACTAACTAGCTCAAAGGGGTTAGCTTACGTCAGGTGTATAAATGTGAGCCAACGGTATCAGTTTTCCTACATCACCTGACATTCGAATAACATTTACAACAGTTGTTCTTGTGGCACAGGAGAGCAGGTTTTTTTTTTTTTTGAGATTCCTAATGAACTAAATAAATTAATGCAGTAGCATGGAAATGTTTATGGTTATTAGGTTATAATTTGGCATGCATGTAGCCTACACAACTGACTGTAGAGCTGCTGTACATGCTTTCCAGCTGTCTCTAACTCTCACTTGGCTCACAAAACAATAATTCTTCTCTATTCGATCTTCTCAGGTAGTGTCATAATTTGCTAGTCTATGGAAAAGATGTTAAAAGATCATCTCAGATGTAGTCTAATTGTTATGAAAACACGTCTTCACCAAAAAAGGAGTTTGTTCGGGGGTACTGTGCCACTTTCCCCATAGGATTCTATTCAAGCAGAACCTCCCTTTAAACACCCCACAGCAATTAGGTGCTCCAGCAATGATCTGAAGCTAACAGAGGACCTTTGGGATGTGGTACAACAGAAGATGCAGAGCAGGAAAGCATACCTGAAAAATCTGCAGGAATTGCATGATGCAATCATGTCAACATGGACCAGAATCTCAGAGGAATGTTTCTAAAGTCTTGTGTTATCCATGCCACAATGAACTGAGACTGCTCTGAGAGCCAAGGCAGACCCTGGCCAGTATTAGTACAGTGTTTCTAATAAAGTGTTCAGTGAGTGCATATTTGCAGTTTTGAAAGAGACACACTATTAATCAGATTGACATACAGAATAGGTGTATATGGAAAGCTAATCCTGAGCCTAAAGACTCTAAAGATAGCAGTAAGCTAAGTGACGGCTGGATTTATTATATTTATGTATCAGGTACTTAGTTACATTAGCTATCTCTAACTAGCAGCAAGTCAGCGGGAGTGACACTGAAATGTCACATTAGAAATTGTCACGTCCACCAGATGTCACTGCTGATGCAATGATGTCTAACATCACTATTTCGTCTTACTCGCTGACTATTTTCAAGTGGTTTCGAGGATTTACATATTCAGCTGACCAAATAATTAGAATTCAAACACACCCAAATATCGTAAAAGTCTATTCCTCTCTATCTTGTTCATGCAGGAGGACCAGAAACATGCTGAAAAACTAATATGATGCCATAGATGGATGTATAGATAAATAGATGGATACTTTATTAATCCCCAGGGGGAAATTAAGGAGTTAATTATGCACTAATACTGAGCATGTGTAATGACAAATTAATAGCAATCTAACTATAAACAGAATATATAACATTGGGGGGAAAAAAAAGATTTTATATACTTATTTACCATTTTGGTCTTTAAGCAACTATAATTTGATGAGAAGTCACTTCCCCCCAACATTTAGCACACCTCTGTAAATTCTGAATTTCTAAATATCTAAATCAAAATCAAACCACCATAACCTAACTCATTCATCTTCTGCCACTTAATCCTGTTCAGGGCCGCGGGGGAAGCTGGAGCCAATCCCAGCTGACCGGGCGAGAGGCGGGGTACACCTTGGACAGGTCGCCAATCCACCACAGAGACAGACAACCATTCACACTCACATTCATACCTACAGGCAATTTAGAGTAGCCAATTAGCCTAATCCCCTCTCTGCATGTCTTTGGACTGTGAGAGGAAACCCATGCAAACTCCACACACACCCAGATTGACCCCAGGGATCGAACCCAGGACCTTTTTGCTAGCCGTGTTAACCCCTACATCACCGTGCCATCCCTGCCCAAGGCCTGGCGTAGGCTCTAATTTAGAGTTATAATTGTCTGTTAGCAGTGCAGGGATCATTTCTTGGTGTGCATGCATATTTGCTTTTATCTGCTGGTGTAGGTGGGGAAGTTGAATCACTAGTCTCTGTTGCGTCTAAAGCTGTTCAGCAAGTAAACAATAATCTGTAACATCATAAACTCACTCCACCCAAATCATATGCTGTTTCTTAAATGTGTAATATACCCGAGACATATGAAAATGCACTGCTTTTAATATTTAATTAAGGCTGGCCAAAAAATGGCTTGTCAGTTGTTATCACCTTATCAGTCTATGCAAGACTGATATTGTAGAAGCCTCTTGTGCAAATGAGCTCCTAATCAAACCACAGTGCTTTGTGTTCTGCGAATATTCTGACTGCTCATATGCCGTAAGTTTTTACCCATCTTTACCATGGCTGATGATAATTCTGATCTGTATTATGCAGCGATACTTTTGATTATTTAGACTCGAGTCTGAATACTTACAGAATGCAGCATTTGTGCATGTGCACATCATTCTAGTACTTATTCATACTGAGGAACTGAATAAACTGGTCCTACCGTTCCACATACCATAGCTTCCACAGAGTTACGAACATGACTTGCCAAAATAAATAAATTAAAAAAAAACCTAAGAACCATTTAAATCCATTTTTAATACAAAACAGTCAAGCAGACCACTTAAGATAATTCAATTAGTTCATCTAATATGTAGTTTTAAATTAACCTCTCTCCAAACAGTTTTGCATTTACATTGTATCTGATTATGAAACAGGAACCCATATCTGACACTAAACATGTATTTACAAAGACAAATATCTTCTCTATGGAAAATAAAACACAGAATTACAGTATTCCTTGTACAAATGCTGAGGTCCAAATGATCTCAGGCCCAGGCTCTTTCTAAATAACTTCACTGTTGTAGAGAAATAAAGATAGATTAAGGCATCAAGTTAAAACAGTTTTCATTCAAATCAGTAACAATCAGTACTGGCTATCCTACAGCATCTGAGAACTGTGCAGGTCCCTGGATTAAAATATTACTGTGTGTTCAAAGTGATTTTTAAACAAATGTCCCAAAGACATACAAATGAATCATTTGGAAAAACATTGAGATGTAGAAAAGGTCTTTAGTAACAGTTACAAAAAAAAAAAAAAAGACCAGAATATCAAAAACAGTCATCATGCAACATCTAGCATGAATTAAGGTGCAGTCTTTTAAAGGTGTTACACAGTTTCTCAGAAATCCATTTGGTTTCTATAAAAATGCATCTCTGCTGTGCAGACTACTCTCTGTAACATGTAAAGGCACATTTCGGTTTCAGCACTCTGTCCCAAAAGTACTTTAGCATAAAGGACCTTCATGATCAGTTTTCACTAATCTGGGAAATTTGAAGGCATTGAGATGTATTAGCAGTCATTTAGAACCACAGAGTGCCATAGACAGAGACAGTAATCTTATTTTGGCACAATATCTAGACTTGCATCAGTGCATAGAGCTGAAATGCTGCTAATATTTCACCTACTTCCTCAAACTGGTTCCTGAAGCTAAAAAGCTATAAATGTACAACTGTTTCCAGTGAAGCCTGGCTAGCTTCTCCCTCTGCAAAATGGAAAGCTTTTGAGTACTACATTTAAATTTCAATGCATGGCTATGGTATTCCGTGAACTTGAAGCCCACAGAGCCACATTGCCACACACAATCTAAACAGTCTTCTTTGAGTTTCCATCAGTCTCAAGTACCAATAAAAGGCAACATTAAAGGCAAACAGCATGCAAACAAATTGCACTTTGATTTTCTGGATGTTCTGTCACCCAGAGTTCACATAGTGATAACAGCAGCACAAACCAGTTGCTTACTTTACAGGTTTAGATGACAGGCCTCAGGTGGAAAGAACATTAACTCTAAATTACATGTTTGTTAGCACTATTATACACCTACACGTCTGTCTGTCTGTCTGTCTCTCTCTCTCTCTCTCTCTCACACACACACACACACACACACACACACACACACACACACAAGAAAAAAACTAGGGTTTAGATCATCTGCTGCTCAAAGTGACATTGTATTATGATTTTTTTTTGCATTTCTAATTGCGGAAACACTCATTTTATAAGGCAATGAGAATGTTTGTAGAAAAGTAACTCATTTAATATTATATTTGCACAAGAAAGGATTCCTCTAAGGAATTGGCTACGTTTCCCTTTATTTTCATGTAGCTTTAAAGCAAATTAATTACCTTTGCTTGTGAACTGAAGACCTTTAGATTCAATTCCTTTAGACTTTAGATCCAATAATCAAATCATCTCTCACAAATGAAATAAAAAAAAAAATAAAATAAAATAAAATAAAAAAAACCCAACATTTCTGACTTCACAAAGACATACATGTAAGCCTAAATTTTGTCTTGTAAAGATGATGTCCGAGTATCCTTAGCAAGCCCTGCAGAAGTATGGAGCAGCAAGCAAGTAATGCAGTTAGCTAAAAATTATTTGTAGATGTTATACTTGGTTAGGTATTTCCTGTTAGGTTTAAAACACTTGCTCACTGACTGAGTGCTCAACATCACCTAGAGTCTGTGGGAACTATTTTGCTGTCACCTGCTCTGTGGGATTTGGTGATTTTTCAGGCCTGTCAAACTGTCACCGTGTTCATCATGCTCGTCAGACACAGTCCCACACAGATTTCCTCTATGCAGCCTACAGTTGTCATCATGGGAGTGTCTTTGCTGGGTTTTGCTTGGACAGGTGTGCAATACTGGCACTGTATAATTAAGCATTAATATCAGTGAATGTGAATCCTCTTAGATTTCGGAGAGCTTTTAATTCCTCTGTCTTTGCATTCCACATAACCAGTATATTTTTTGTGGATAGATTTTGGTCATTTTGGGTTAAGCTGGAGCTGTACGAAACACGTTAGAAAACTATTAAATTACCTGCAACACTATGTCCTAAATCTAAGAATTTCATGTAATTTTCCAGCACTGTAATAAGTGCAGTAGTTTATAGCCACATGCTGAAGAATTTAAACACAAACCTGCTTGACATTTAAACACAAGAAAAAAAAATATTGCTAGTGTATCCTTTTTCTATTATTCACAGTTCAACAATTGCTGGTAAATCAAATGTTGCAGCAGGGCAATGAAGGCTCTTCCATGGGCAAAGTGTTTATATAAACATGAGAAAAAGATGAGAATGAGTTTTTAATGAGTTTGGTTTCCCACAACCACAGTTCAGGATCGGAAAACGTGCACGGCCCGGACCACATACTGTCTGCAGATGGGGCATTCACTCATGCGCTTTCCGCACTTTGTGCACGTGACCATGTGTCCGCATTCCAGAAGCACACAGTCGATTGGTGAGTCCATACAGATCTTACACAGGTTTTCTTCCACGTTGGCTGCCGCTGTAGAATCTGTGTACAACATGGGAGAGGACACAGGAAAACAAACACTTATGTATTAATTACATATACAGTGAACCCCCGCAATACCGCGGTTCACCTATTGCGGGTTCAGTGCTTTGCGGATTTTCAAATTTTGATTTGCGGAATTTTTTGGCTTTCGCGGGACTCTGGAATATAAAATATAAAATAGAATTTTAAAAAAAGTTAATTCAAACATTAAAAGAACACTTAAATCGAAATAAAACAGTATGCATTGTATTTCATCAGCGGATGAATACACAGCAGCGGTGAACGCCACTTCCGCTTGAGCTAGTAAACGGGATGCAAACAGGAAGTGACCTCACTGGCAGTAAGTACGCATGTAGAATTTTATATGCTGTGAAAATTATGTATGTTTAAGAGTGTAGAAAGTGTTTAAGAGCATAGGAAGTGTTTATAAGAGTGTGGAAAAGGTTAATAAGAGAGTGGAAATGGTTTATAAAGCCTTAATATAAATATAAATAATAAAATAAATGTGACAGCGCTACTTCGCGGATTTCACCTTTTGTGGGGGGGGGCGCCGGAACGTAACCCCCGCGATAGGCGGGGGTTCACTGTATTACAGTATATTATATATGATGGATAAGCTGACAGCTTATCAGTAATTATCAGCTTGTTTAGACTAAATATTTGTCAGCTACGTAAAATCTCTCGATTCAAAAGTTCCTAACATAACACCAGTTACCAACAGATTATGCTTTGATTCACACTGCTTTTGTGACAAGTGTTAGCACTTTTGACTATTGCTACTGTCGTGAACAGTTCCAAATCATTTTTTACACAGACAATCAACAATTCCTTGATTTTGGTTAATAACATAATAACATGGAAATTACTAAATGGTTATGTTCCCAAAATGCTACACTACAGACTCTGAACAGAGGACACATTCATTTGAAACTAGAGAATAAGCATGTACTCCTCTGACCAGTCATCTTTAAATATTCTGTTTTTGTCATTTTCGGCATCACATCACTAATCAGATCAGATAGGCTAAATCTGTGAAAACTCTGTCCTGTCTTAATAAGCTATTAGCCTTCAGCTAAATAATTTATATAAAAAGTCAGAATGGTTTATCTTTAGAAAACCCGAGCTGTTGTAATATGGCTAGTGTTTCTCTTATAGTGTCTGGTTCCATCGTGGTATTTTTAAAGTTCATGGTTCAATCTGCATAATTACCAGGGGATGACCCCTAGCCTAGGGCATAAAAATCAACAAAAGGTGTTATCCTTAAAGGATGGAATTGTGACCATTCATGTTCTTTGTAGTGTTTCATAACTGTCTAAATTCTGACTTCTACTAGATAAAGTCTCCAAGGTCAACCCTGGGGATCAAACCCAGGACCTTCTTGCTGTGAGGTGACAGTGATAACCACCACACCACCATGCTGCCCAGCCTGGGTACCCGTGTAACATGTTTATTTATTTATTTACCTATCTATCTATTTATTTTTAAACAATTCCATGTCGTATAAGATTTTCAGGAAGAAAATTAAATGCTTTTCATCTTTTTCAGTATGTATCTTATAGAACACTTGACCTGCTTCAATTATACACTATTACCAGTGTGTTTTATGTGTCCAAGTGCACATATACTTCACTTTACCTACAACAAATATGGACTCCATAACCTCCCTGTACCTGTTCAACCTTTAACACTAATCACTCATTCATCATGGGTACGTGTGTATATGTCTCACCTAGGTTCTGCAGATCCTTCTGGTCATGATAGAGGCGCGTGACTCGCTCCATCAGTTCCCATTTTTCACAACAGCCCTTGTAGTTGACGAAGTTCCTGGCCAAGATTTCCTTTAACTGACGCACGCTCAGAGCCTCAATATCCTCCACTGAGGAAATATCTGAGAGAGATGCCCGCCGACCTGAGGGTAATGCTTCATCCGAGTCGGATGACTAAGAGTGAGAAAGAAACATAGCAGGAAATGCATGAAACTGTGAAGAAGTTTAAAAAAAAAAAAAAAAAAAAAAAAAAAAAAAAAAAGATGCTTTTTTTTTTGCATTGAAAAATAAACCTGATCTTGAATATGAAAACTATATAAGGACTAAGTTTGAGACAATGTTATTACTTCTAATCTAGTTAACAACTTCCTGTAACTCAAATACAAAACCACAACATAATTTGCAAAAAGCTGCACGAGATTACGAGATTAGATAAATGACCTGCCTATCTCGCCTACAACACAAGTTAATGCTTACATTCACAGCTTCTCCTGTTTGCATGGGATCATTGGAAATCTTTAAAATCTGTTTCACTTTTAGATTCATTTTCTGATTCCTCTGAATAAAATAGGTGCAACAGCGGAAAGCATTTCCTGCCTCATGTCTTCAAAAGCCATACTGGAAATTATTATTTATGATTTGGTATCTACCTGGGAAATTAATTAAAATTACTAAATAAAAACACTCATCAGCGTATGTTTGTTTTCACTGATAAATTCCTGCATCAGCATCACACTGCCCTCTGATCAGGCTATAAACGCAGAATGTTAATACCACCTTTACATACCCTAGATGAAAACAGAGTACTCAAAACAGGAACCAACTAGCATTGTGTTTGAGACCTAGGTTTAACTTTGATCTGAAATGGAGTACTTTTTCAGGTCTGTGCAAGTCTGCTTGCCTACAATGTGTTAAAGAAGGCAGCAGCAGGATGGTATCTCTCCACATTACGTCACAGGGTTTGTTAATGCAAAGTTGCTAGCTAGAAAAACTCCTCTGCGCATATGACCAGAGTAAGAAAGGGGAAATTATCAGTGGTGATTATTTAGCTTTACCATTTAACAGTAATTGAAAACGCAATCAGATGAAAACACGTGCCCAAAAAAATGTGACTTGTGGCTGTTCTTTCAGTTATGCCATAACTGCCGACAGATGAGAAAGCCCACACAACCACGCTGCAAGCACTTAAAACAATTCAATGCAAGTGACATGGAAAACAGAAGAAGAAAATCCAGAAAGTCCAGCCGTGTGCCATCATGCATACCAGGACAAACCTGAAGCTCTTTACTTAATAAATAGCAGAGCTGGTTTGAAGCCTGTTATGGCTAAACTTCATGTCTGCTCTTTGTGTCCTAACCATGACAATGACCTTGAAGTACTTACTGGACCTCGACTTACATCCTCTTGAGTTTATGATTTACTAAATATAAACATATTCTCATTGTGGAATAGACAGGAATTCAGTCAGTTATTCCAACTGTTGCTAGTAAGTTTCGGGGCGTGGGGGTATAAGGTGGAAAAGTGCAATGTATTGTGGGGAATCAATCTAAACGTGCAGGCATCTGACTGCTGCGAATAGGAGAAATTCTGTGATGAGGTTCTGCCATGGTGTTTCCACAGCAGTGAACATGCATCAGTATGTTAGATCTATGCAAACAGGGCTCATGTTCAATGAAATTTCTCAAGCAAAGAAGAAAATTCCCCTTAAAACCACAGAGATTACAGACAATGCCACTCAGCCTGATCATAATAAATAGGTTCCATTTAAAAAAAACAAAAACAACTAAACTAAAACTGAGGATGTTGATACTTAATTGAAAGAGGATAAGGCAGAATGTTTATGCAGGGTGGGCCATGAAAAATTAGCCCACCTCCAATACCAGTGCCGCACTCTTTGCAGGAGGCCATAGCCCCTTTTTCTTCCATCTGTCGCCCCATGTGTAGGTGCACAGACGTGAACAGAGACCACTTTCAGCATCACTTCTGACTTTTGTTTAAGGGAATAAAAACTATTTATTTGCTCTTTCAATTTACCTTCCTATCTCCAGAGGCGGGCTACTTTTTCATCGCCCACCCTGCATTAAATAAATAGTCCCAATGACTGTCACTGAGAATATTTCTTTTGTTGGATTTAACAGTGCGGCACGTCATGTCATAACTATTGTAATTACCAGCTTTTGACTTTGTTGAACTCGTGACTGCCAGTTGGGAACTCTGAAAGCTCTGACTTTACATGCCATCAGCTTCTCTGTCTGTCAACCATTCCCCATCATTTTCTAGTACAGAATGCATACTAAATACTTTAGCTTAGTTTAGATTTCTGTCTACAAACTAGTTAAAGACTGAAGTCGTGCAAGCTTTAAGTAATCTCACAATCTCCTAATTCTGACATGACACCAGTCATGTTTACATCACCGTCGTATTATACAATACAGCGATTTACTTCAATAGGGCAACTGATAAATGCATTTCCTAGCTAACCTGCATTTTTATGGTCACACAAACTTTAGTAAAAGATATGTCCTTCATAAAACTACAATTGATTAAGTCATCTACAAGAATAAACACATTTTAACACCAGGTCTGAGGTCAGGAATAACGACCAGGCTGAGTGAATAAATTATATAAATGCAAAAGCAGAGCATGGTTCAAGTCTACTAGATAGGAAACTGAAGGAGAGGACATTTTATCGTAATCTCTCAATTTCATCCTCCAATTTGGGTCCAAATTCACGTCTTTAAGCAGACATGAAGCACAAGCCATCCATTCAAAGATATATTATACAGTTTAAACTGTGACCCCCCCCCCCCCCCTTCCAAATGCTCCAAAGTGTCTCTGCTTCTTTTCTTGTCCTCTTCTTCGTTTCACACTCCTAGCTGTGCAACAGGGATAGAAAACACTGATGTAAGGCTACCTGGCTTTCCAATGCCCCCTGAAGTTCTGTCTCTTCAACATCAACTGGCTCCTCTGCCACTGATTCAGTCTACAGGTCAAAAATCACAGCCATAATCAGCCGCAAGAAACCACTGTGGTTGGTTCTTTCCAATCAAGATGCTGCGTTTCTTTCCATTTTTAAATAGATAGGCTAACCTGCGTTGCCAACATCAAATTGCACATGAAATGGCTTGAGGGTTGTAATTGGTATTGGCATGACAACATATTTCCTTTTGTAGCAGGAAGTCAATGCTGAAAGGCATGACTAACCTTCATAAAATCCAAGCCTTGTGATCTACCCACGACTGTGAATCAGCTACTGCAGATATTTTAATGGCTGAAGGAGAAAGGGTACATTTTGTGGAATTTCAACTTTAATATATGGCCCCGATTTAAGGCGGCTTCATCAACATTTCCTTTAACATTTTCCAGGAAAAAGACAATTTTTAAAATGAAAATTTTAGCATCGAAAATATACACATTTTGTTATTTCATCCAAAAATTAAATAGTAAAATTCTTGCTAAGATAAAACACGGCTTTGTTTATATTTTCGATTTGCCAACTTAAGGTCTGATGGCTAGTGGTCAAAATAAACTGCCAATAATTTGCATGGCTAGTTTAAAAAGCCACCATCTTATTATTCAAGATATATACAGTATATATTGCCTAAAAAGCGTATAAAAAGCAGATAGGACAATGTGCACATTGTTAGTTTCAATGTTTTCCAGAAAATTGCTTCAAGGGCAGTTCACTTTAAATTAACTATGGTTATGATGTTACTACCACAAATAAATGACCACGCTGCCACTGATTTGGCCTACAGCAGTTTGGCCCAGCAAGTCACATCTAAGTAATAAGGGGCATTGATACTGCAGTGTATACACTTTGGGTTTCAGAATGTAACAGCAAAACAAAAGAGCGCAGCAAAAGCTTATGTAAAAATGAATTACTATTCTGGTACATTATAGGTGGCCTCAGGAACAGCATGACGTACAAGTAAAGAAGACAATTTAAACAAAAGCATGAACATGAGAACATTTAAAATATTTCAGAGAAATTACAAGAGTATCGTTTGTGCTTTTAAAATTCTTTCATAGTACTGAATTTACGTACATTTTAAAGGAGGATTAGCTACTAACTCAGCCCCACGAGACAGTCTTGTGCGAAGGAAATTCATGTGCAGACACTCTCAACAAGTTTCACATATTACACAATGTGGTCACTGTGGAATAGCTCAGAGTAACATTTTGCTTTTGCTTTTCATCCAATACTACGTTTTTCTTTCCCAGAACGGTTTCATTCCCAGACTCTTCTCTAACTTTGACCTCTTTTCCCTTCGGTTCCTAAATGCTAGTTGTAACACTGCACCCAAATCTGACATTTCTTTCCCCCCAATGAAGCGTGTTCACACCAAAACATACAAAACAATGTTAACCCACAACCCTGTTGAATTCTTCCATCTGATTGGTCAGAAGGTATTGATTCATTTTTCTTCAGTAGCACAGCTCTTACAACTGTCGTTTATATGCCAACACATTACATACGGACTTGTGTGTCGGATGCTCCTCAAATAGATTTCTGTGAAACTGCTGATATGGCGAAGTTCTCTGTTAGAAGACATTTATGTAACGTTTATGAAAGAGGTCAGCTTTTTGTAACAGGCAGGGGAAGAGCTGTAATTTCAAGTTTTCTGACATGGAAGAGTCTTCAGCGTGGAGAGTTTTGCCATTTTTGTAACATGATAAACTGCATTTGTTTTGTCTTATGAACATAAAGAGGTTGGAGAGAGAATAACAGGCAGATGCTATAAAGTAAGCAATAATGAAACTAACTTGTTTTTACTAGTAAAACGTACGGTTTAAATGTTAGTTAAAATGTTTACTTTGCTCACTTTGAGAAAAAATGCTCACTATGAAGTACGCCATTATTGGACAAAAAACTTGAGGGATTATTTTCTTCTAACAGCTCATGTAT
>JAQMCW010000003.1:9697921-9718708 GCA_030068335.1 Chrysichthys cranchii
CATTTCCACTTTTCACTTTCTTGGGACCCATAATGAAGGCTTATAGTGCAAAAATGCAGAGAAACACAACGAAAAAAATGCATCGAACAGATCTATATACTGTTTATCTGGACTTTAACACTTTATACTTGAAATTAGGTTCAAACTAGAAATAAAGACAAATATACAATGGTTGACCAGTATGGTTCATATTACACACTGACAGTTTATAAATGACAAATCTGTGTGTAATTATATTCACATTAATCGGTCACAAAAACCATAAACAAAAGCAAATGCTGAACTAACAGAAAAAGTCCCATTACTAAAACTGTTAATGTCTGAATCATTTGAACAGTTTCCATGGCCTCTTCTTCCCATATTGCTGTATGCGTGGCCGAGTCCTCATTGTCTACACATCCGCATATTCAATGGACTGTCAAAGTTGCAGTCACTTTCACTTTGTTCCAGCCCTCATCACACTTGAGCAATAAAGGCTGACTGCTGTTCTCTCACTGATGCCTTCATCAAAAAATATCAAGTTATACGATCACATCTAAGAATTATACTTTTCCCTAATGTTAGTATGGTAGATACATACCTGTTGCATGATGAACTCTTACTTATTGCTTGGATCATTTTGTTTTCACACATTATTCAATTTCCCCTGCATTTACCAGAAATTTCATGAACTACCTTTTGAATTGCTTCTTGGTTTTTAATTTATCTGTATCGTTAGTTACTGTTTATCCTCTACAACATAGTCAAATATTTGTGGACACCTGACCATCATACTAAAATAAGGTTCTGGACATTCCATTAAAGATTGAGTTCTCCCTTTACTGTTATTATAACCTCTCTTCATGGTCTACTCTTCACTAGATTTTGTAGTGTTGCTTTGGGGATTTGCTCATTCAGCCACAAAAGCATTAAGTGAGGTCAGGCACTGATGTATGGCAAACAGGCCTGGTGCACAGTCAGCATTCCAGTTAATCCCAAAGGTGTACAGGGGGGTCGAGGTCATGGATTTGTGCAGACCACCCCACCCTTGGCAAGCTATGTCTTCATGGACCTCGATTTGTGCACAGGGACACTGTCCTGCTGGAACATGTCTGAGTTCCAGTGAAGGGAAGCTGTAATTGAACAGCATGCAGAGACATCCCATACAATTATGTGCTATCAACTTTGCTGCAACAATTTGGAGAAAAACCACATATAGGTGGTCAAATGTCCACAAACCTTTGGTCATAAAGCACTCAAGAACATGCAAAAACGAGCATTTGTCTTTTAGTTTCTGAACCCTTGCAGATGTGCCATGTGCTTTGTTTTGCTGCACTTTCACCTGTTTGCATGTTTTGTAAGTCACTCAGGATAGGAGCGACTGCTAAATGGCTAAATGCAAATGTAAAATGGACTTTGAAAAAAATTGCTTTTAAGTGTGTAGCAGAATAACTTACAAGTTACAAGGCCTTTCCATGTTGCACTGTATTTAACAGTGAGATGTAACAAATCTAACAGTAAATTAGCCCTATTTTATCATGTTAATGATTTTCCATACATTCTGGTCAAGCTTTTAGAACATCTCTACAAGTTGGTTGTGTGATGCAAGTTTAATGTTTTTACTGGTACCTCAGGTAACAGCATTTCAACATAGTTTGTGCTTTTGTATTTGTTTGCCCCTATACGTGTACAAAATAAGATTAACAAAACAGCAGCCCTGAAACAAAATTTATGGCAGCTTAGGGACAGTTTTGCAGCTTAGTCCATCTGTTCATTCAGTGATTGTGCAAACAATAAATTCTGCATTGGCTTTATAAATTAATGTTCAAGTGCTTTTTAAATGGCTGTTACTTCTGATCCTTTCAGATTTTCATTGGCAGTGGTGGAGCATTCAGAGGAAGTCGGGCATGGTCACGATTACTTCAGAATGAATCGTAGGCGTTGTATTGGAAGGTGTAAACATTCAACTGACAATGTAGTTGGAAATGCTCATCCCTGTGACTGCGTTGTCAGAAGGGTTGACCTACATGGCCCTGCCACAGCAGTGCAACTGGTGAGACTGCACATGATCTGCACATGCAAGCACTTTCATTTATGGTTCTTTGCAGTATGCCAACTATAGAGGCTTAGGCAGTTGCTAATGTGCATGTTTCACAATCACTCATTCCTGAAACAAGTGATCATAAATAGAATAACCACTATTCAATGGGGGGGGGTGGCGGCAAGTTAACCAGCCGGTAAGAAAATTGGAGGGATGAAGGGAAATTCTAAGTGCTTCGTTGTGTCACATGACCAGACAAGTTATGTGACTGTGCACATACCTGAAGTAAAGAATTCGCTAAACCTCCGTCGCCCCTCAGTCACAACACGAACACGTGAACAACTGATAAAATCATATCAAAGAAATACCACCAACTGCGTCTGAACTGTACGTACACAGTCACCACATGAGAACGTTTCTCTGCACTGAGAAAAAACGACCTGTTCATTCAAAGCACACACATAATTTAATTCTAAGGGCAGATGCTCAAGCCAATACACATTCATGCAAAACCATACAATTTGTTAAATGTTTCCATCAAATGCATTTGTAAATTAACCTTCACATTTCTATAACTTGTCCTTTCCTAAATGGGACTATGTATTCAAATGGAAGAACACATGGCTATATGTTTTTATTGTAAACACAGGAATCAGAACGTATCTCCGTTTCTGTCTGAACATGCCTGAATGCCAAAAAACCACAATGATGTGGGTTTTTTTTTTGTTTTTGTTTTTTTTTTTAACTGAATTACTCAAGTGTCAGAAAAATACATAAAACTACACACATAAGCTCGACGAGGACATTCTTTTTGGTCTGTAAACGTTCGGACAGATGCGTAACTTAAATACTCTTCACCATAATTCAACAACAGCCCTTAGACGTCTAACAATGGCTGGTTTGAATAAACAGGATTTGTATTTTGTTTTCTCAATACAGACAAGTGTGTTGCAAATCAACACATCTGTATTCCTCGTACACTACACATGTGGGGACCAGAGATATGACCAGCATTCCTTCAACTCTCACAATGGTCACAAGAGTTCACAAAGTGAAATAAGTTATTATTAGATTAGATTACCTGAAGGATCTTAAACCGGCCTTACCTTGACTACGCTCCAATGATGTTTGTGTAATGTGTCAGCTTGAGTGAAGGCCAGATCATCTCACACACATGCGCACATCTACAGAGAGGAAACAACACAGTCATGTCATGAGAGAGTCTGGGGAATGCATCATCACCACCACCACCACCACCACCATCATAATCACTCCAACATGTAGGAATCTCCAATCCCATGACACACACACACACACACACACACACACACACACACACACACACTTCTAAGAAGAACCTGGTCTTTAGTTACACAGTCCCAACTCAACACAGCAGTTAATGGGAGCACGTGAACAGGGAACTGCATCAGAAAATGGTGCCATTAGTTTCTGTTTCTTTCTGGAAGGTTTGTTTTTTTTTGTTTTGTTTTCAGTGACAAACTGACAAAGAGCTAACGACATGGCAGAGCCCAGCTGACAGCCTGAATTCATAACAAAAGGAGGATAAAGGACCCGAGCGGACTGGGAGAGCTGACGGTCAGAAGGCAGGAAGTTCAAATCAGGACTCGTGTGTTTTGGTTGATCCCCAGAGCAAAACAAAGTAAAATAAATGCATATAGTGAGGTTTCCAGTTGATTGAATGCGGTCAGTAAATAAACCTTTACTGGACCCCCCTATCCATGTAATGGAGATAACTTCAGCTAGAAAGTTCAGTTTAAAGCGACAGGAAGTCTGTTGTAACCGTCGGGCCTGATGACTAACCGTCGGTCCGTATAATCACCTTGTGAGAGAAGCGGCTTCAGTCAAACTTGAGCGAGGAAACTGACTCACTGGCGGCATACCTGCGAAACGGAGCTCCTTCTCAACCTGTCGACACTTCAAAAGTTTT
This sequence comes from Chrysichthys cranchii, assembly GCA_030068335.1. NCBI lineage: Eukaryota > Metazoa > Chordata > Actinopteri > Siluriformes > Claroteidae > Chrysichthys > Chrysichthys cranchii. The sequence goes on from JAQMCW010000003.1 coordinate 9,701,890, forward strand.
CCCGACTCCACAACAGGCAGAATCCGGAAATTATTTTCCAGTGTAGGCAAAACGTTAGTTTTATTTTTCTCCAACGGTCCTACTTAATACACAACACGACGTAAATGAACTCGTAATAAAAACAAAACACTTCCACTTCAGCGTCTCATTCGCGAGCTATTGTCGGTTGGGTGGGTTTTTTTTTTTTTTTTTTTGCGTGTGTTCGTACGTGCGCGTGACCTTTGGCAACGTCACAAGGACGGGAGCGCGCGCAGGCAGAGAACTCGTCCTGAACTGACTATGGTTGTGTTCCAAATAAGCACTCGTGAACACTTTCTACTACCCTGCTGAAACTTCAGCTTAGTCAGTCACTGGGTACTAGCTACCGAAACAGGCTGAGCTGGTCATGCTGGAAAACTTCTAGTCAAATTATGTGTGATTTCATACCGTTTAAAACACATGAATCATATGGTGTCATTTTGTGCGTGCTATATTGTGTTGCCTTGCACCTTGCATGGCCTGTTCATGAATTGTCTATCTGTCTACCTATACATGCATATATTCATCTATTAGTTTATCTAATCTATGACTTAACTAAATCCTCCCAAGATCCAAAAGCTCATGTTGTGTGCATTGTCATTTCTCCTGACTGTTTCTGTATTGGGGCATGGTGGCGTGGTGGTTAGCATGGTCACCTCACAGCAAAAAAGGTCCTGGGTTTGATCCCCAGGGTCGACCTGAGCACCTTTCTGTGCGGAGTCTGCATGTTCTCCCTGTGGCCGTGTGGGTTTCCTCCCACAGTCCAAAGACATGCACAGAGGAGATTAGGCTAATGGATTACTCTAAATTGCCCATAGGTGTGAATGGTTGTCTGTCTCTGTGTTTTGGCCTTGCGATGGATTGGCGGCTTGCCCAGGGTGTACCCCGCCTCTCACCCAAAGTCAACTGGGATTGGCTCCCTCTTTCCGCCGCGACCCTGAACAGGATTAAGCGACAGATGAGTGAGCGAACGAGTGAATGTTTCTGTTTTTTTAGTAACTGAGAACTACTGAACTTGATCACTGTCTCCAAAAAGGAAGAAGTTTTGCAAGAGTAATACCCAATGGTCCTCATATGAGGATCTTACAAGGAAATACATGCAATGGATTTGGGGGAAAATGTGATGTTCTCATATAAGAACAATGGGGGCTCACGAGGTTAATAAACGTTTGAATATTCCTGTTGCCTTGCTGTCCCCCCCTCCTTGTTTTTCGAGAACCAACTTGCCCTCAGTGTTTCTCTGCTATTGGGGAAATTAGACACATTTCACCTGCCAGCACTTACAAACTGTGTTTTGACCACATGCACACACAAGTAGCATTTATTTATTTACCTGGAAGTCAAATGCAGTTGTTGAAGCAGCTCCTCCTCGGACTGTATCAGTTCAAATTTCAGTTTATTCATAGTTACCACAATGCAAAATGTTTATTTGGTGGTTAAAGTAGAAAATGATGCAAGGAGACAGCAGACAATACCAGAAATATCAGTATAGCCTTAATTCTGGAACAGAGGATTAACAAGAATGCAGTAATGGCACAATTAACATGAATTACCTTCTCAGCCAAAATTTCCATCCATCCATCATCTATGCCACTTATCTGTCAGAGTCATGGGGAAACTGGGAGCCAATCCCAGCTGATTTTGGGCAAAAGGTGGGGTACACCCTGGACAGGTCAACAGTCTTTTGCAAGGCTACCACAGAGAGGCACAACCATTTTATGGGTAATTTTACAGTAGCCAGTTCACCTAATCTGCATGTCCTTGGACTGTGGAAGGAAACCAGAGCACCCAGAGGAAACCCATGCAGACACGGGGAGAACATGCAAACTCCCCATAGAAAGAGCCCCAGTCAGCTTAAGGTTCGAACCCAGAACCCTCCTCCTATGAGGTGACAGTACAGTACTCACTCCCTTCCAAGATTTAAGTTATGAATTAAAGAGCTTAAAAAAAAAAAAAAAAGTCAGCTCCAAAAATGCAATTTGCATTCATCAAAAGGCAAAACAAAGCTCCTTCACTGAAGACAAAGCTAAATAAATTATTGTATAGTTTCTGCTAATGGGCTGGGTGTCACAGCTGCCCTCTTGAGCTCAATTTTCTGGTTTTTTTTGTTTTGTTTGTTTTTACTTTGGAAAGGATGTGACTGTGCTACACTGGGGAAGCAGTACACCACAAAGATAGATCTGGCCGCCTACTTGGAAATTTTTGTTGTTGTTCTCAAACCATATGCTGCATCCTGTCCAGGGGGTGCAATTCAGTCTGAGTAGTAGGCTACATGTAATATACCTTTTCATGCCAATTCCTTGAGTAGATTCGGGGTGTGGGTCATACATCAGGGCCCTGGGGTCCTCCTTAATTATAAATATTTTTAATAGTGGAATTTTGATGGATATGAGGCTAGCTTATGGTCAACTATTACTGGAATAGTTATTATTCAATTATGGTTTTAGCTCAATCTAACTACATTTTAATTCAAACAAAGTACTAACTGTTGTAAATATGATTAAAAACAGGTTGAACCTTTGAACACACTGCAACTGCTTTGGGTTGCATTGGTGCAAAGTTCATGGAAAAAAGCTTTAACATCTCCATTAAGCAAACATTTTGGACCACAATTACTGTTTGAGCAGTTGGATCATCTCCTCACCATTTTTTAACTTCTCCGTTCCTAGATGCAGAATGGTTCCGAAGATTTACTACCAAGGCAACCATGTTTATTGAGGTCATATAGCATGCTATCAAAGGATAGTATGTAATTTGTCTACATGTGGCATGTAAATTGTATCAAAGGTTACAACAGCCCAAACGGTCCAGGAAATCTATTCGCTTCAATAGTCTTATCTTTGGATTTGATTGTAGTTATGGTCCAGTTCATTTTACCCTTCCTCTCTTCTCAGATCACACATTGGTCAGTGACAGGGTGGAGGAGGGATAGATGAGCTTGATTGACAGTTTAGTAGAACGGCAGCAGTGTAACCATCTTCTACAGAAAAAGAGATGGTAGTGGACTTCATTGAGACGTCTCCTCCAGTCATCATCCAGGCTGAAAACACCGAGATGATACAGAGGTATGAAATTCTGGCTGTTCACAAGTGTAACAAGTTGGGTTGGGACATAAACGTTTATGGTCTGTACCAGAGTGACTCTTGTCTTCTGAAGAAGCTGAAATGTAAGTGGGAAGACACTGCTCATATTTTAGAGCTTTTCCCTTGCTTAATGCTTTCACGACATTGAAATAGAAAAGGAAGTTTTTGTGCATGAGTAGTAAAATTCTGACCTCTAGTGTCTGTAAGCTGAGGAGCATTTGGACAGGTTGTCCCAAGCCTCAGGCCTATCTTACAGCTTCTACAATGTCAATTCTCCAAAAGAATTTTGTTTCATTGAGTCATGGGCTTTCTGTTAAAATCAGAAACAAGGCAAGTTTAGCCCAGGCTCTAATATTTAGAACACACTTTATATGAATCCTAACGAATAAATGCTTATTAAAACGGTCTCATACCCACAAAGTCCAACAGGAATCATGGATTTTGACTTGTTTATTTATAATTAACTAGCTGATTCCCTAGTGGCTTCACTCACTGAGTGCAAGGGAAAAAAATAAAATGCAACATTTATAAAATACGTTTGTTAATTACCAATTTTATTTTTCAACAAATAGCGGTCATACGTAATTTCCATTTCAAACGCGAAAAGAATTTTATTTATTTAGATCAAAGTTTTCTTAAATAATTACTTACCAAATAGGTGTTTACTTCTGTTCAATATCCGTAAAATAACACACAAATAATAACAATTCGTAAAGACGATATAAAAATGGCGTCCACAAACGAAGTGATCAGTTCAAATGTAAGCGCTAGTTATGCCGTTTTCGGTCATACACATGTATAATATATTCTGTGGTCATACGTAATTTCTGTTTCAAACGCGAAAAGAATTTTATTATATATAAAAATGTTGTGGAATAGCTGTGTAACAAGTTAGTCCTCGTCTTCAGGTGAACTATAGAAACTAAACAGCTGTTTCCTCATCAGCCTCTCTATTCTTTGTCTCGAAATTAAAGGGACAGAAATGCGGATTGTCATGGTACAGAGAAATCAGAAAATGCAAGCTCCTTTGTCTTGAAGATTCATTCACAATGGACACTAAAGTTACAGCTTTCCCTCGGTTACGTAGCTAATTGACCTTGGAGACTCCGTCCAAGAAATTAACCGAACGACTCTGAGCTTCACCAGGTCAACTTTTTGTTTTGTATTTCTTAAATCGTAAATTGTTTAACTGGATTATTGTTAACCTATTAAAACATGCAGGTTAACCTGTGATAAACCTGCGATTTGTCTCGCAGCCTGAAATAATGTCAAACCTTTTGACCAATCGGAGCTGAGAATCAGGCATGGCTGTGGTGGGAAAGCAATATAATGCGTCACAAACCTTGAAGTATGCAAGTTCAGCTAAATTCTGGTTATGGGTTCCAGGGGTGGGCAAGCCGAGCCATGGAGGGCCGATTTGGGTACAGGTTTTTGGGATGACCTTTCTATTAGCAATTCAAAAAGACTCCTCCCACAGCTCGAAACTGCTTTATTATTATTGGCTAATTGAGAGGTCGTCCCAAAAACCTGCACCCGCAGCGGCCCTCCATGGCTCAGTTTGCCCACCCCTGATTGTCTACATTTGAAGTATCAAATGTTATAAATGTGGATTTTTAAAAAAATAAAATAAAAATGCACAAATATACTGATGCTGGACATTCAACTAACCTGCTTTCTGAAAGATTAAAACTGCATAATTCACCTGTGCACCCAAAGAGCTAAAAACTAAAAGTATGAAGCTGGAGTTATGAGTTAGGTTAAGTGAAGGCTCTCTTAAACCACCAGGAACCCAATCCAGCGTTAGAGAAAACATTCCCAGCTAGTTGTAGTTATTTACGCGTGGTCAGACATGACCCTCTGGTGTGCGGTAAACGTGACATTCAGGCACGATATTCATTGGAAACACTTTTAAGATGATGCACTTTATTGCCATAAACAGTGTAGGAAAATGAGAAGAAAAACAAAAGAATAAAAACAGCCAATTATTTTTTATAGTACAGTAAGAAAATGCTCTACGTCTTTCTTTCATGACCAGTAAAATGTCAAATAAAATGGTTGAACACATGGATACCCAAAGAGAATTCTATACTTGATCTAACAGTAGACGAATCGAGTGCCTGATGTTACCTTGACTGGAAATGCATGTGACGTTTGTTCAATAAGTTTCCTATGTGATGGCAGTATTACTGAACCCGTTAGCGATCCACAGCTAACTTTTTTTTTTTCTTTTTTCTTTTTCCAGACAATGTACATGCTGTGGAAGTTAATAGCCTGACTGATGCTGTAGCTGATATCCATGTTCATATCTATCATGCTTTCATTTCACTCTTCTACTCACAAATGTGGCTGTATGTTGATCGCAGGAAAGCATCTCTCACCTGGACTATACAGACATGGTCCAAAAAAAAAAAAAAAAAATCTTCCAAAATGTTGAATTATGTAGGATGCAAATGAATATTCAGACTCTAACATTTAAGCCGTTTAATGTTTAAGACAGTGGAAACTAAAATGTTATTTCAAAAAAAACTGAGCAGCAAGGTAGGAAGCAATACAGAAGACACAACTGGGTAGCAATTATCACTGATCTCTCACATTTCGAATTGATTTAAACATGACAATCCCTTGGGAAAAGGAGACAAAAGCACATACGGTAAGGTCCTTACCCAAAGGCAACAGAATGAAACTGAAGCCACTGTCCTCAGAGTCTTGTTTAGGTGTGTAGGAAGTTCATTTATAGCAGATAGTCACGGGTGGGTGTTAACCCATGCCGTGCCCATTTTCAATCATCTTCTGTTTAGCCAAGTGTAGGAGCTTGGCACCTTGAAAGATTTTTTTGCTGGCCAAAGCCCGTAGATCCAGTCTAGCCTTCCGGAATAATGCAGCCACACAGCTATATCAATTCTTAAACGAGAAAAAAAAAATTAAAATAAGAACAATGGTTTCACAAGGACCTGTTTCACAAAGGCTGAAAGGTAACAACACCTAATGTGTTGACAGACAAATTGACCAAATAACAAAATCAGCCCTGTGTGAACAGGAGATTGCAGTAAGCTAATAATAGAAACTTCATCTCCGTTAATTCAATGTTCTATTTTACATTCACCCCAAAACTGAACACTGCTTGTACAATTCCACTACACCGCTTTAATGAGACAATTCGCCATTAAAACACAACCAGGGCTAGGAGAGTACCGTCCTAGTAACCCAGTGTGCGTTTGACTTTTTTTTTTTTTTTTTTTTTATTTTTTTTTTTTTTAATTTTTGTTTCACAGGAGGGATCTCCATGAACAAGTGAGAGCTGGTGCACTGACCATGCAGGACATAAAACTGCTTGTGCCTCCTCTGAAAAAATCAAGTCTACAATGTTCCCAGGGTTTAAAAAAAAAAAAAAAAAAAGAAAAGAAAAGAAAAGAAAAAAAAAAAGAAAAAGAAAAGAAAAGAGTGAAGGCAAGGTAGGGGAAATATCCACCAACAGTATTACCTGCACTACCAGCACAAAAATTAATTGAAGAGCACAAGTTACATGTATTTATAACCTCCTGCAAGGAAAGAGGCTCTATCAAATTAAATCCACATCCAAAGGGCATTGTCACAACTGCACAGAACTGTGATGGGGAGTTGAGTAGCATTTGACTTAAAAGAAAAAGAAACGAAAGAAAAAAAGAAAAGAAAATTTTTTTTTTTTTTTAAAACAGTTTGGATTCCATTTAAAGAGCAGCTACATCAACCCCTTTTTGCACCACAAAGAATGTGAATGAGCTTTCCCCTGGCAAACTACAGTACAGAGCAGGCACTATTTACAGGGAAGCAGGGGTGGACGTAAAAACGATCGATCAGTTTGACATGCATTTACGAGCTGCTCGTTTGTGTATTCGTGTGTGTGTGTGTGTGTGTGGGCACAACTGTGTCACGAAAAGTGTATGGATTATAATTCTTTTTTTTCCTTCTTGAATAAATATTTAAATCAAATTGGATTCTGAAGAAGGAGGGATTTATCTCTAACTATTAGGAACGATGGCCGAGTCTTAGTGTATTCCTGTTGGCATGATATTCCCCCCCCCTGCCCCATTTTTGTCTTCTTGTCCTGGTCCTGCACTCTCCTCTCCCCTGGCCCCCTCCCACGCCATCCCTCCCTCCATCCTTCCATCCATCCAGCTCAGCGTACTGAGGGAGGCTGCAGTCTCTTTAGTGTTTGTCTTTGGATATTACCTCCTCCCTGGGTTTGGCGCCCCCAAAGATGGCCGAATTTGGGTTGGCCACTTGGTTGAGGGGTTCGGAGACTGTGCGTGGCTTCAGCTGTAGCCTCGGTCTCTGTGCTCTTTCCTCTGGAGAGAAAAGAAAAACAGTGTCAACATTGCTATACATTACAGGCTCTAACATTTCAGAAGACATTTCTGTAGACCTAGCCACCAACAGTGGTCGCCACAGCACCGTTTCCTGGGCAGTACAAATGTGTAAGCATGTCAGTAGTGTCACACCACCACAAGCTCCCAAAAAACAGCTTCAGTGCCATCTTGGCATGGACTCTACAAGTCTCAGGAACTGCACAAATGAGATGAACGCCATTCTTCCCTCAAATGATTCCACCCCCAAGAGAGCCAAATCTTCTACTGACGTTTTAACTGAATTGAGATCTTTTGCCAATGAAAGCCATCAAATATGATTTACATAATTTTATATTCATCAAATCATTCAGAGAGCCCTCATGCTCCACACATATGGGGCTGTGGCTTTTTGGGAGAGACTACACCCGATAGAAATGTTTCAAGGAATAAATGGGCTTGATTTGTAATTTCCCCACTATACCATAACAAAGCAACTCTCTTTTCCTTTATTTTGGCACCCATTTATTTGTATTTATTATATGTGCATATGATATTTTTATATGAAATTTAAGCATGTTCATGTTGTACCCTGAGGTGATTGTCTGGTATTATTATGATTATGATGATGATGATGATTATTATTAATAATAAACATCAGCCTCAAATCCAAAAACATGCCAAATATATAGCTGCTTATGAACACTGCATTATTAGCAGCCGTTAAAAGACACAGAAAGATCTACCCAAACATTCACATCTCTTATAGAAATAAGCTGCATAAAAATTAAGCATGAATAAAGCTATGACACCATCAGAAGGTTCTCTGAAGTCTGTCGGGCCTCCACGAGGTCCGTCTCTGTAGCGGCCCATTCCACTACCGCCCCGTCTGTCGCCAGGACGACCGCCGCCACGACTCCTCCCACCCATGAAGTCATCATCTCTAAACCCTGAGGTTGGGGGGAAGAAAAAGCAAATTTTAATGCATGTACCAACACCTCTACAACACAGGTTGTACCAAAATACTGATCTACAATAATTGCTTCAAAGTAATTTAAATAAAGCTCTTATGTCAGATCAGCATTTATAGACAACTTTTACATGGGATCTCTTTACACAACAGCATTGAGAATGTAACAATATGACTGATGGCAATGAGATGGAGGCCCTATGACATTATGAAGATTTATTTAAAAAAAAAAATCCATGGAAAAGACAAGGGAACATTATAGCATCTCTTCAATTCTATGACTGAGGATAATCTAAAGCTACCAGCTAGACCATCTAGACCTGTATAACAGCAGTTTTTTTTGTTGTTTTTTTTTGCCCATATGCTTTTGTTCCCGCTCATCGCACCTCCTCCTGAGTGTTCGTAGTCATCTCTGGAGTCTCGTCCCCCTCCTCTGGGCCCCCGAGAGCCACCGCGGCCTGAAATGCACATGGGGCTACGTTTAAAAACATACTGCAATCTAAGGTACGGTGTGCGGCTGAAGAGAGCCACCCACACACACTGGTTCTGCTAAAGTGACCTCCTGCCATGCCCTGGTTAGTCACACTGCTAGGAAAGGTGGAACCATTTTCATGGAAAGGCAGCCTTGGGAAAACAGTTCCCATGTAAGTGAAGCTAAGGGGACAGATCAGGGAGTCTGCGATGTAGGATTATGTGCGATTGGGGAGGAAAGAAAAAAAAAAGAAGAAGAAAAGGGGGGGGGGGGGGGGCGGGCAAAAAAAAAAAAAAAAAAAAAAAAAAACAGTATTGAATGAAGAATGAGCAGAAAGAGAACAGACTACTAAAAATCCAAGTCAACTGGCTTGCTCTAAACTTCTAGTTATGTATAATATTGGAATAAGTTAAAATCACTCCAGACAGTCTACAAATCAAACCACGCAAGTACTACAGCAAGTGAGGGATGCAAAAAGAACGTGGGAAATGTAGACGAGGCTCCATCACCCCTTTTGAGTTGGTCCATATGTATACATTTAAGCTTTAAAAGGAAAACGATCTCTGACCAAACAAGCCTTTTTTTGCTCTGTATCAGAAATAACCTGCGTCCATACTAACACACCTGAAAAGCACGTCACATGACTATACACATAAACTGGGTATGTACATGCTGGTATAAACAGGAAGCAGACCGTCTATTCTGCAGTTGGTTGCCTAGTTGCAGATCGCTTGAATAACAGCTTGCCCCATATACACATACTAGGCAGCTGCAGCATTACAAAATGCAGCATTTAACTGCACAAGAATGAGGTCAGCAAGGCTTCACTGTCCGTGCTGCATTCACCACTGGTAGTCGAGGCTGACAACGTTCATTTTCTTCTGGAAAAGGGTCATGTGACAAGAACGTGGACGAATCGGGGAAGGATACCTCACGACTGTAAGCCCCAATCAGGAAGCAAACTTGTACGTGTCATCATTTCCAACAGCCTCCTCTTCTAGCTGAACTAAAATGGAGCCTGCAGCGTTTCCAAAATGCTCCAACAGGCGTTTAGTTGAATGTTACAACTAGAAATTCAATGCCAATTCGGTAAATATTCTCTCGAATATTTTAGACGATTTATTAAATGTATTACTGTATAAATCACCTACATCTTGACACACAAAAAACCAAAAAGCTCGTATAATCACTAAAACCCCCTCTACTCATCATATCTCCCATGTTCTGCAGCAGCTCCACTGGCTACCGGTAAAACTACAAAATCAGTTTCAAAACCCTTCTCTATACATTTAAGGCCATCCATAACCTTGCTCCTCCACACCTGTGACCTTATTCACATTGCCACTCCCTCTCGCTCCCGCAGATCTTCTTCTATCCATCTTCCTGTCCCTTCTGCTCATCTCGTCACTATGGGGAGCAGGGCGTTCTGTTGCGCTGCTCCCCAACTTTGAAATTCTTTACTTCCAGACATCAGAAATATTAACTGCTTTTATAGCGTTAAGTCCACACTCAAGACTCATTTGTTTAAAACTGCACATTCTACTTAAGCGTTTCTCTCTTGTATGTGTTTCATACTGTCTGTTCCTATTTTTTTGGAAATTTGTGCAGTGTCCTTGAGTGTTGTAAAAGGCGCCTATAAATAAAATGTTTATTATTACTATTATCATTATTATTAAGACAAGCACTGTTTAAGTGCAACTAAACACAAATATGGATACACTGATCAAAGTTATATTTTGTTAAAAAAAAAAGAAAAAAAAGAAAGTATGACTCATGGTAATCCACGAAAATGAATCTGAACACGTATCCCGTACAACAGCCTGAATGGACAAACTATTAAAAAGAAAAATATAAAACTAGGAGCTTCCTTTGCCAGAATTCCTGAAGGAATTCTCACCAATCCTACCCCCTCTGCTTCGATTTCTCCCAACACCCCAAAGTCTCCGAAAGTCTGGATCCGCGGGCAATTATTTATTTAAATACTGTTATTACAACAAGTGCTCAAAATTGACAACCTTGGACCAGGCGACACTTGAGTATATGCTGAATACAAGAATGTTAAGCATTTCTTTTCCTCTCAAGTTTTATATGAGGAAAAAATGCCTAAGGATCCAGACTTTAAGGACCCCTTGCGTCATGCGTTAAATGCGTCATTTAAACCACAGAGATCCTGCCCGGGATAAAGCAGATACTGATGAATGACTGATATAAATGCCATGTAGCATTATGCAAGCACCTGAACATGGCCTTTCTTGGCCCTGCGAGCATCATCTGACCTCTACTTTAATTTTTTTCTTTTTTTTTTTTAAAGCAAAAATACTTTACTTCGATTGAATTCAGGTATGTCTCACTCAAGCATGTCTCATATGATTTGAATTATAGTGCAGGATTCTCTTTTAGTTAATCATTAAAATGTAACAGCACTGAGCTTTAGTTCTTCTAATATAATATTCATGCATCGAATTGGACATTGCAGTGTTTTATATTTGTCAACTGATTTGTTATTCATTTTTACTAAGACTTGGATTTCAGTAGGAAATGGTGACTGAAAGACAAAGTAAGTGTAGATTGAAAGGACTTGAAACAAGAGCTGTTGCAAAAAAAACAAAAACAAAACAACCAAAAACCAAGCAAACAAACAAAAAATAAGACAGGTGTCTTATGAACGTATGAATAAATGAAGAATTTCATGACCAAGTGGACTCGTCTGAGACCAGTACCTCTGTCGTCTTTTCGGAAGCCAAATCCACCGCCCCGCTCTTGTCTCCGGCCCTCGGCGATGTCCACCCTCAGCGATCGATCTCCAAGCAGCTGCACGACAATGCTCCAGCATATCAGTGCATTTCGCATTACTACTTAACTGTTATTTTACAGAAATACAAGCCACTCACAGCGCCGTCATATGTCAAAGCCTCCTTTAGTGATTCCAGGTCATCAAACTCGACATAACAGAAACCTAAAAGGAAGGTGAGGAGAAATGTATTAACAGCAAACACACAATGATGTTTTATTCATAACGCATTACTGAGTTTTTAATTGTGACTCACCTTTAAACTTGTCAGTCTCTTTGTCTCGGACTAGTCGCACACTCCTCACGCTGAGGTCTTTGAAGATGGCATCGATGTCTCCTTGTACTGTGTTGAAGGGCAGGTTGCCTACGTATGCCGTGTATGGAGGCTCTGTGGGGAGCTCCTTCTGCTTGCGGGGTCCGCCTGGGCCGCCTGGACCTCGGGGTCTGCTGTCCAAAAGCACAACTGATCAGCAAACTTGGCACGTTTCTTAAAATGTTCAATATTTATGAATTCTTTGGTTAAAAAAAAACAAAAAACAAAAAAAAAAAACTAAGATTTTAATCTGAATTTTGTTTACAAGGTCATCAGCACTTGAACTCAACCAATGTGACCACTGGCAGTGGTACCAATTCGAAGGAGCTTAAAATGCTAATAAATAAAACAACTCATTTGATTTGGTCAGAAATGTTAATGTTGGTGAAAAGTTAAACAGCTTGATATTCTATTTGAAAAATCATGTACATTAAAAAAAAAAAAAAAAAAAACCTCTTAAAACTAAACAAATAAAAGCAGAAAACTCGAACCATATTAAATGGCATGGCAGCATGTGTAAATTAACAAATGAAATAACCATAGAAACCATATCTGGGGCAACTCTCAGGACCCAAGCACACTTTGCCAACAGGCCAACCACTGCACAATGTCCCTACATCTCAATCTCCTCGAATCTTTTCAAACACACATTAAACCTGGTCATTTTGGCCAAAGCAGGTTCTCTCCAAACTCAATCCTACCTAAACAGATGTCTGTTTTTGGCTTTGGATCTTTTACCCTTTGTAAAGTGAATTACACTGCACAATGGTAAAAAACGCAGCCATTTTGTCAAAGCTGCATAGCAACCCACCGAGTTCAGTACTTAGGCAGTGCGCACACAGCTCAACATCTGCGTTTCCATGTCAGGTTTACTAAATCAAATAAATAAGCAGTGTACACCTGACCAGTCATACTATATTCCATTTCTCAGTGCAAAAGATTGAGGCTACATCCACACCGACGCACTTTAGTTTTTAAAAGACAGACGATTTCCATCCAGATGAGGGTTTTTGCTCCGTATCAGAAACGATCTGCGTCCATACTGGGTGCCTGAAAACACACATCAGGTGATTATTCATATACACTGGGCATGTGCATGACTGAAGAAAGAGGAAGCAGATTGTCTACTAGGGCTGCCACGATTAGTCGACCATCAAAATCGTCGACAACTAATTTAATAGTCGACGCGTCGTTTGAAACTTTGTAAGATCCTGAAAGACGCAGGATAAGTAGTAGGATTTAGGTGTGTGCGCGACGGCGCTCAAATGTTGCGGGGGGTGGGGGGAGGGTATGCCGCGACATACCCACCGGACCTGAATTTTCGTGCCCAAAAAAGTTTAAGAACCACTGCCTTAAACACTTCAAGCTGGGAGTGACGTTTTACGTCCAATAGATGCATCATCTGATTAGTCGACTAATCGCAAAAATAATCGGTGACAAGTCGACGATCAAAATAATGGTTTGTGGCAGCCCTATTGTCTACTCTGCTGTTTGCTTAGTTACGGATTGCTAGTAGCTGTTGTGCAGATAAATTCAGTATCTCACAAGGCTACAACTGCCTACATGTGCAGGGGGCAAGCTATTTAAATGAAGACAACAAGTTCAGCAATGCTTGTAATTGATTATCCATGCTGCATTCAACACCAGTAGTCGAGTCTGATGCAGTTTGTTTACGTCTGGAAAAGGGTCCTGTGATGGGAGTCTGATGAATCGGGGGAGAATACATCACTGAACGATTCGATCAGGAACGAATATTGGTGTCCAAGTAATTATTTCAAAATCCACCATTTTCCTTCCTCTGCACTATAATAATAATGTTACATTTATATAGCGCCTTTCTCAAACTCAAGGTTGCTTACAACGGAAAACAAACTATATGCAAAGCAATCAAAGAAACAGACAATCAAATACAAGCAAACATACAAGAGGGCACATTAAGGAGTGGTGGTGAAGTGTTGATGGAATAGAAAGGTCTTAAGAAGTGATTTAAACAGAAGGGTAGAGCCGTCACATAGAGGCTGAGGGAGGGAATCCCAGAGCTTGGGGGCCATGACACTAAAGGACCTGCCACCCAAGGTAGAAAGTCTGGGGTGAGGAACATCAAGAAGATTTTGACTGGATGATCTGGGAGAGCGGGATGGATTGTAAGGGGTCAAAAGGTCACAGATGTTAGGAGGGGCAAGGCCATGGAGAGCTTTGAAGGCTAGAAGCAGGACTTTGTACTTGATTCTGGACTGAACTAGAAGCCAGTGAAGCTAAGCAAGAATGGGAGCGATGTGAGAACACCACTTTGTGTGGGTGAGGAGTCTTGCCGCAGAGTTCTGGATCTGTTGTAATCTTTGTAAAGATTTCTTCTTAGAAAACAGGACACAGCAGGATTTCAAAAATGCTCCATTTTTGGGAATCAAAAACTCCTGAATAGTATGGACACCAGGTGTAAACATAGCAAAAGTAATGCGTTTTGAACCTAAAATATATTAGTGTAGATGGAGGACTAGGACTTCACTGGATCTCTGCTCTAGGGGACAGTAATCCTCATCGTGCACTGCCCGACTTAAAAAGGGGGGGCTTGATACTAAGTTTTTTTAAACACGTTTAACCAGTAAAAGTCAATTGCAGAATGTTTATAAATACTGTAGGATTTTTTCCCCCTTTTACATAAAAGCCTAATGTTATAGTCTTGGCATTTATAAGTCAGCTTGAATCATCATGAAACTCTGACTTTGCGTTAAAAATCATACCTTCAATCATTCTGCGTGGTGCAAGAGCAAAGCGTTTGGCCTACGTCAGGAGATTGTGTGCTCTCATGGTGGGATGGATGCCATTACTGGCTTTCCCCTTTCGATCAGAAGTGATACTAGTGACTTAGCACACGTGAAACACAACACACCACAACACAGTGAAATCACTTCTCTGCATTTAACCCATTCACCAGGGGAAGCAGGGGGCAGGCGAACAGCGCAGCGACCGGGGAGCAGTGCTTGGGGACAGTACCTTGCTCAGGGTACCTCAGTGTCCCTCGTTGGTCCTGGGCCTTGAACCCACAACCTTCCAATTATAGGGCCAATGCCCTAACTGCTAGGCTACCACTGCCCCAAGCCTGATGATATAATATGGTGTGTGAATGCTGGTGTATAAAACGAATATCTGTGCCAGGTCTGCATGCAAGTATGACATCAGAGTGACACTAGCCAATCACTGGTGTCTGTGAGTGCACGGTGCAGAACAGTGCCGACCGTACTTTCCTCAGAGTATTGCACAGCCGCGTGATGCAGCGTCATGCTTCATCAAAACCGTTTTCTACAGCTTCCTATAAAAAACAGTTCAAATAGTAGATGTCACTATTTTAACAAATTTAAGTGACACATTTCAGACTTCACTGCTTAATCATAGGACAGTTGGTGGTGGATGATGGTGTTGGTTCAAAAACACTGCTTGTGCTGCCTCTCTCGTTGGTCCTGCGTGGTTTTCTGCCGAGAAGTTGACGACATGTGCATCATCCATTTAAACCAAGATTCACCAAACTCCAATAAGTCTCAGTCCACATACGCCTTATTAGTGACAGCTAGGGAGAAACAGCCAACGTGTGCAAAAACAGTTTCATACTTGCATGCAGACCTGGCTCAGATATTCGGATTATACACCAGGATTCACACGCCGTATTACATCATCAGGCTGGGACAGATATTTAAATCTTGTTGGTCATTTATAAATTTTAGACTGAAAGCAATCCAGCATTCACGTTACATAACCATACATGGCTATCTAACCAGCAAACGTCCCACACAAAGCGTAGTTACTATTACACTTGGGAGGGCTGCTTCTCCTGCCCCCCTCTCTTCCCCATAAAACCACATGGTAAAACGCATCCGACAGCACGGGAGGTTTTAGCACTCAATTCTTTAGAGTATTCTCAGTTATGCTTCTTGCACAACTGTCAATCATCAGATTAACAAAGCCTGTGTGTGATTAACAATAATAATTGCTTGTTATCAACACTGAATGTCTTAACATTAATTATTATGGAGGCAATAAATACAACAATTAAAGGCCCACTATGTAGGATTTTAAGGGTATCTATCAACAGAAACGGAACACATAATCTAAGGTGTATTTATGGAATTCATAAGTACGTTTTCATTAGTGTATACTTGGCTGTAACTATGAATCATTGTGATTTTGTAAGCTTAAAAAGAGCCTTTTATATCCACAAAGGGTTTGGGTCCACCGCTACAGAGCCGCCATGTTGCGCCACTACAGTAGCCCATAACACACAAAGTTCCATACAGCATCTTCCAAGTGGCAGTGTGAACCCAGATGGAAGTGCCAGACATACAACAAAGAAGAAGAAATGAAGAAATGAGAGAAAATCAGTGTTTGCTGGTGCTGGCTAACAAGTTTGAAAACCCAAATTTTAAAGAATGGAGGATCGTGCTTATTATTTAGCATGAAAAAAGCAGGGGAGTGCGATTACAAATACAGGGGTACCTTGACTTACGACATTTCCGAGATACGAGGTTGATGTCGGGCTTTTTTTTTTGCTTTGTGATACGACATTGGCGATTTAATCATGTTTCGTGTGGCCCGCCGCCATTACACGTCCCCGTATCCTAGTCTGCCCCAAGCCGACCTACAGATCACGTGTCGAGCTCGCTGAGTAAGCACCACCGCAGCATTTCTCGCTTCGTTTTGTGTTCTTTGTGCCGTTTTGGAACTTTATTTGTCCTGTACCCTGCATTTTCATCATGGGTCCTAAGAAAGTGAGTAGCAAGACTGGTGCTGAGAAGAAGAAGAGGCCACTTACCTTAGATATAAAGCGGGAAATCATTGAAAAACACGCTCAAGGTGTG
>JAQMCW010000003.1:9718808-9729573 GCA_030068335.1 Chrysichthys cranchii
TTTAAAAACACGTAACAAAAGAAATTGGTGTGTTTTGTTGGGGGTTTGGAACGAATTATTAGTAATTCCATTCATTTCAATGGAGAAATTCGATTTGTTTTACGACACTTTTGACATACGACCTTGCTCCTGGAACGAGTTAAAGTCCTATGTTGTGGTACCACTGTACTTAGAAGCACACTACAGGCACCTGGCAGCCACTGTAGGTACTGATAGGGACTCAGAAAGGGAGGGGCAATCAGGTGGTTGAATCATACATAGTGGACCTTTAAACTTGTAAACGTGTAAAGATGAAAAAGTTCAAACTGCTGTTGTACCTACTGAACTGTGACTGGAGTACTGGATTAATACAGGTTTGACACGAAACTTACAAAACTGGACAAAACTGAAAGCTTTGTATTCTTGCCAGTTAATGTTATGGACACCAATACTATACACATACCATCACATTGGGGAAACATTAAAAATATATTGATCTCAAACCAAAGCATCAGTCACTTTGTGACGGTCTTATTAATTTCTCTCTGGAACCACACACATCCCACTTCCACAAGCAGCTCTCACAAGGAGCTCTTTAGGAGACAACATGCTTCGTCAGTGCACTACTGGCTCGGTGTCGTCCCACATTATTCACTTTCCCAATTATCTCTTGGATTCGGTACAAAAAAATAAAATAAAAATAAATAAATAATGATGTGTACAGACGTGTATACAGTAATACAGCTTTATATACATACATCACATACATTACATACATACACTTTTTTTTTTTGGGTGGAATTGGGTGGTGCAAGGTTGTGGTGCGGTGACTGTTCACTGGTGCCATGTGTTACGTCATATACTCTCAATTCACCGGGAAGCCTTCCCCATCAGTAAGAATTTGGCAGCGATGTGGTCCATCTCAAATGCCATGTTGTGCTGTTATGCTAGCCAGTCAAGCACTTCACGCTGACATCATGTTTCAGAAGGAATTGTCTCAATACATGGAATCAAATCCCAGGCAAGAAACCATTTCATGGGGACTTCAAGGCCAAACATCGTCTTTTGTCCATTAGGAAATACAGTTCAACTGAGACTGGAAAAAGGCCCACTTTTGTTCTGTATTTAAATATGCATGCCATGATATCCAGCATTATCACCTAAAATATTATGATACATCATCATTGGCCATGTTGCCCAGTCCTACTTCAGTGACCAACAAAAATGAAACGTTAAAGAATTATGTTCAGCAGCACTGACAGTAGTTAGAATAAAACCAATGCCAATCCGAACACAAATATTCTTCTAACATGTTGCTGTAGTGAATATTCACAAAAATGCTTAAGGCTACTAGAACATGAAACAAACGATTTCCTCGGAATTCATTTTCCTTTGTTGAACCTGCTCAGGAAAAAAAAAAAAAACACACAATTTGCGTTTCCTCTGACGGTCCTGTACCAAGAGTTGATTATAAAGCATGCGGTCAGTTCACAAATGAAAGACATTGCTCCCCAGCACTATAGCGCTCACACCCCTGTGTCTGTGCATCGTTTTATAATGCACTAGAACAAGCGAAAAAAAAGGCATGCGTGTTACACCTGCTGAAACGGACATGCGAAAGAGCTATGCTGCGCAGAAGCCTTACGGAGGAATAATCCAGGAAATTCAAACAGAAATTCTGCTCTGCCAGTGCTGTGTTGGCAACGACGACGCATGCAGGATGTGTCCAACATGCCCGAGACATTCCACTGGTGTCAGAGGAAATGTATCTACAGGGAAAGCGAAGTACCTGACACCAATACAGAAAGAACACTGGGCATTTCAGCTGAAATTGGAGGGGTCTGGCCCTTTTCTGATCACTGGGCCACACTAGTCTCTTACTAGTGACTATCGAAAAGGAGGTTCAATAGTGCTAGTATGAGAAGGGTGTGTAAGCAGGCCAAAATGAGCCAAAATTTTAAACCTCAAACTGAACGAACATGACATTACAGACCAGACACCGTTCTTCCTGATTATTGAAGATAACGTTCATAGGGCTGCATGATTCCTGATGGGATATTAATGATTTTGGCATTTCTTTGACTTTTTTTTTTTTTTCCCCCACTGAAAACCTTAAATTCTTGCCTTACTATGGTGAAGAGTCATAGGTACATTTTCCCAGTGAATGATTGGGAATGAGACCTTGTCTACATTTAGATTCCTGATTTAGGGGCATACTTGCCCAGCAAATTGTCCTCCAAAGATTGAAGTGTGTCTTCTCAAAGATAAATAGAAACCAGTTAAATAACTGTCCTGATTACTTCTTCTGCCGTCTGGAACTCAAAAGACATTTTTTAAGCTTCGCTGGCAGATGATGTGCGAGATTGCACGTGCAGCCATGACTCATTCACTCCATTCATTCATTTCATGATCCTGACCTTTGTTTAGCAACTGGAGTTTTTACATTTCAGTACATAAGATAAACGTCTTCCTTCTTTTATCATCATCAGGAGGAGTCTGAAAGCTGCAAAGGAATTTTAAAATTACCCAAACATTGGTTCTCCACTTTTGCCTCCAATGTTCACTCTCTGCATTAGCAAATAAGTGGGAGAATAGTGGTGTCCTGTTTTATGCAAAGGTTGCACAAGTGCAAATGGTGCAGGATCTGAGCCGTCATTGAACCTAATTGCTTTAAGAAACAAATGCACATCATGATTTTTCCGTGCAGGGCTAACTGACTGAACTGGGAATATACCCATTCGATTATTGGGAGTACACATTATTTAAAGTCAAATAGATGCCTTTAAGAAAAAATAAAGATTTTCAGTGGGCTGAAACTGCTGTGAATAAAGCACTGTGTACTGTAAGCAACAAGTTTCCATTCAACCTACAGAACAAATGAAATCAGTAGCACAGTGGCTTGAAAATCCCTCTCTGAGAAAGAATAGCGTCTTTGTGCTTCTCATCTAGGAGACACCCAACTCAAGTCACCTAAATAAGCTAAATGTAACCAGAAATAAATAATCCAATCCATCATGCCAGAGTACGGAAATTCCTAGCTTCAGTGCGTCGCCACAACTAAAAGTGATGGAAATAAATGAAGATGTTAATGTACGCGGCGTAAATATTGACACATATGCAATGATCCTGCGTCATGAAAACAAACGGTAATCAAACTAGTAATTATATTTAACAGTGCAAAAAAAATATTCTGCACAAAAAGCTAATTAGGCCCTACACATCAACGATATTCCTACGTTTGGAAAGGCTTAAGTTTTACATAAAAGGTTATAGGTCAAAGCTCCTAAAGCTCTTGCCTCAGGATCAGACTACATGAGCGCAGCCCAATTTTGACCCGATTTTATCGTGGCCAACAGCTTTTCACCATTGCGCCCCGATATAACGTGAAGAACGACCACCATCGGGGCGTGGAGCGTGACGATCAACAGCAACGTGCCGTGTGGGACACCCCCGATTCCCTGATGAAAACTCTGGCACGTCAGAATCTTTTGGGCTTCCTCGTCCAGTTTGGCAACTCCTAGGACGTGCTCCTTGGCGTTCCTTCTGTAGTCCTGATGAACCATTTCTTCACCCTCCTCCCTGACGACACGCACGATAACTGGTCGAGGTCAAAAATGCAGGGTTGCCGATCTCCCATCCAGGATGCGGTGCAAAAATTATTACGCCACCATGATCACCTAATCTGACGTGGCGACCACCATGAAAGACAATCAATAAATATCAATCATCTAGGCCGATCCTGGTATTAATGATGTGACGAAGCAGTGCTGCAAGTAACCAAAGGACGCTCCGAGACTAAACCTCTTTTGGGCAAATTTTTTAAAGTACAGAACTCCCTCCTACTCATGAATGATCACAACCTCCTCATAACATCACAACCAGGGGATTTCTTGGGATTTCTCATCACGTGTAATCAGAGGAACACTTGTCTCACACCCCCGTGTCTGTGATGAGCCCACAGTCAGACTCTCTCATCACCTAAGATTTGGTCATCATCCCCACGACACTGGGAGTTCACAAAGCTGGACTGAACACATCCGACTTGTAGTTTCACCTCCGAAAGTGCAGGATGGAACAAACCTTCAGCAAAACAACCCCAGGCCTGACGTCATCGCTCACATGGGGCAACATGCAGCCACACAAACAGCCGAGGAGCTTCATGGTCCATCACGCAGCCCTGACTCCAACCTAATCGCTAGGGTTAGTTTAAATAATGTAAAATACCTAGATTTTTTTTTATTTTTTTTTTTTTTACATGAAATTAAGTAAGCTGTGGGAGAACACTCAAGCACAGAAAAACAGCAATTCTCCAACCCGGGCTGCTCGACAAGCAGGAAACAAACAAATATATGGAGATTTATTTATATTTAAAAATAATGCTACGTTGTCGGAGATCGGATGCTGGCTGAAACCTGGGATCTAACGCAAGCCTCCTAATATCAGTCAGAGTGTGAGACACTTGTTCATCCCGGAGCGAGCCGCAGCACCAAGGCCGCTTTACACCCACCATGCACTTAGACTGGGAGCTAACCGGCTACTGCTAGCCTCCATGGAGCGATCAGGGTCCAATACAGCCAAACGTACACGTTCAACCGCAACTGGAGTCCAAACAAGCCCACGAAACACGCCGAAAAAACACGCTGAATCGCAGATGGACGCTAAATCGCGCGCCTCGCCTCACCTCCTGTGTACATCCCAGCTCGGAGCCCATGTGCGCGCGCGCTGGGGGTTTTCTTCACCGCGGATACCAGTGGCGCCAACTGCCTCGCTGGCAACAACAGCCGTACACTCCAAACAAGTCGCCTGTTCCGCGCGTATAGCTCACTACAAAGGAGAAAAGACCATCATACAAGGTGAACTAATGATCCCTCACGCACATCTGGGTGAAGCGCCAATCCCCAGGCTTTCGTGTTCCGAAAGCCCGACTAGCCATTCATCACGCCGGAGAGCGCAGCTCCCCACACCGCTCAGCGCGCCCGGGCCTGTGCGCTCTCACACAACGCAACCGCCGACCGCGAGGCTGAACCGGCTCGCTTACACTGATTCTGCAACCGACAGCATGATCTCCCGTTCTTCGGACAAACATTTTCTTACCCTCTTCCGCCACCAAAGCTACCATAAGCCCGATCATCATAGGTATCGTAATCCGCCATGTCCGTGTTTGCTGTCCAGAGAAAGCAGTCTGCTAGACGGGGGCCTTCAATATAGCACTGTGCGGCTTAGGTGTCTCGGTAATGCCTGTGTACTTTTCAGACATATAAGACCTGTGAGGATAAAAATGTACATCAAACAGTCCTAGAAAATTAAATTCATTTGCGAGTCGTATGTGTATTTTTGTTCTTTAGGTTTTTTTTTTTTTTTAGAATTTTACTTGAAAAATTAGAAAAGCTGTAAAGAAAAACGTATGATGTTTGAATCAGGCAAAGCGTAGAGGGCTTTACAATGGACCTCGTTAGCAAAATGCAAATACCGGCTAGCAGAAAATTTAGTAAATGAATAATGTTATAAACTCTGTCTCTGACCAAATACTAAATAATTTGGTACTAGGCGCTTTATAATAGTGTACAAAAAAAGTAGTGTTTCTTTGTTCACATGTTATGTTTTAGATCAATTTTCACTCAAATAAACAAACCTTCAGGATAAACAAGTCAGATACAGTATATATATTTAGCAGCCCAGTTTAATTTCAACCACCCCCAGTGTTTAGACAGTGAAGTGATAGTGTTAGGGCTGACCTGATCAAAGCACGAATAGAACAATCCTTACTGAGTTCCTACTCAGAAAAAAAATCATCATTAAAATGGTATCCATAATCAACACTTAACCAGAAAACATCAGACAAGCAACTCCATTAATAAATGTAAACATCTACAGTATAAAATATAGATTTAAAACCCATCAATCTATTAATGGAACCACAACATGACCACCAGTAACCAAGTACACTATATGGCCAAAAGTATGTGCACACCTGATTTTCACATCTATATAAACATAAATAAGTAATGTATACTAGTGATCATCATACATGAAACACACCACAGCATAACACAGTGAAATTGCTTCTCTGCATTTGACCCATTCACCAAGTGAAGCAGGGGGCAGCTGAACAGCACAGGGCCCAGGGAGCAGTGCTTGGGACCAGTACCTTGCTCAGGGTACCTCAGTGTACCTTGTTGGTACTGGGCCTCGAACCCACAACCTTCTGACTGAAGGTCCAATGCCCTGACCACTAAGCTACCACTGCTCCATGTGGACCTTATCCATCATGACAATGCCCATGTGTAAAATTGAGGTCCATAAAGACATGGTTTGCCGAGGTTGAAGTGGAAGATCTTGAGTGGCCAGTACAGAGCCCTGACCTTAACCCCAGTGAACACCTTTTGGTAGTGGTGGCTCAGGGGTTAAGATGTTGGACTACTGATCAGAATGTGAGTTCAAATCCAGGCACCACCAAGCTCCAACTGCCCTTCAGCAAGGCCCTTAACGCTCAGCTGTATAAAATGACATAAACGTAAGTCGCCCTGGATAAGGGCATCTGCCAAATGATGCCCGTACATCAGTATGTGGCCTCACTACTGGTCTTTTGGCTGAATGGACAAATCCTCACAAATCCTCTGGTGGAAAGCCTTCCCAGAAGATTTAAGGTTATTATAACAACAAAGAGGGGGTTAAATCTGGAATGGGATGTTTAGCAACACATATGGGTGTGATTGTTCAAATGTTTACATACTTTTGGCAATACAGTGTGTTATCTCAGTATACTCAGCACAGTAGCATGGTAGTGTGTTTAGGCACAACAGCTATGCTGGAGTTATTAAACCTCTGCATTAGACACAGCTACCCTGTCCACCTACACACTGCCATTTTGTACTCCTACACACTGCCCATCTGTACATCTACTGGACGCTGGACAAATATTTTTGTTTGTGGACTGTTTTCAACCGAGCTATGATGCTGAGGTGTTTAAAATCCAAGCAAAGTTTCAATTCTATCTGATCAGAATCTGAATGTTTTTATTCTCCAAGCAACGAACAAGGAATTCTGTTTGATGCAATGTCACACGCAATATAGGACACCACATTGACAAGAGAGTATGGTATAATACAACACCATGCAATGCAGTACAATGCAATATAATACAATACTACCTACAAAAATCCAGTAAAATACAATACAATATATATGTACAGGAAGGCAGTACAAAAGTTTAATGCAATATGTGAATACTGCTGACACAGCAGAATTTAGGGGCATAATATAATTGCTACCATGACTATAATTAGTATTACTGTGGAGTTACTGCATTTGTTAGTGCAACTGCAACTGAATTTCACTGTGTATTAAAGTGATTTGTGCTGCATGTCAGAGGGGAGGGATGTGGGAAGAGTCTTTATTTAGAAGGATTATAGCCTGGGGGAAGAAACTGTGCAGGTGTTGACTGGTATAGAATTGTAGGACCTATCCTGAGTTTCTGTTTTGAAAGGAAATGCAGAAAAAGAAAGTGGCTGGGATGTGTGGATTCAGCCATCATTTCCCATGCTCTCTTCTTCACCCTGGAAGTTTACAGGTCACAAAGGGTGGGGAGCTGTTTTTTTTCTTTTCTTCCTTTTTCCTGCACTTCTGATGATGTTGTACTCTTCTACACTGTAACTTGTGTTTGGAGTGTGAAATTGAAGAGCTGAACCAGACAAAAATAGAGGATATGTCTATTGATCCTATTGTAGTGCTGAGGACAGCTTAAATTTCTTTGAGAATTTGTGTAATTTTGGTCTGGTGACTGCTGAGCCTTTTATTTCTAAAAGATTTTGTGGTGGACGGTTCCTTCTGACATTAATCTCCATTAATCTTTTTGCATGTTTATCTGTAAGTTGTTAGCTGTGCAGCATGTCATCAGACGACACACTTCTGTTTGATGTGTCTAATATGAGTCCCACCAGGGGGGTGTCATCTGCAAACTTGATGAGCTTGATGAAATGACGCTCAGAACTGGTCCAGTGGCCAAGAGGTGGAGATGTGTTAAGCTGCCTTAGTTTATCTAAGAGTAGAGAATGATATTATTGAAAGCTAAAACTGAGAGCTAAAGTCCACAGACAGAATTGGGAATAGGTGTGAGAGCTGCTCAGATACTGCAGGATGTAGTGCAAAGCCAGATTTATAGCATTGTCCACAGACCTGGTAATACTGTGTGCGATCTGAAGAGAACTTGAAGGGCATGCCAAAGCAATTGGTCTGCAGTCATTTAAGCAAGAGATTGTCTGTTTCTTAGGAACTGGAGTGATGGAGGTTTTCAAACAGGCAGACACAGTACCCTGGGCTAGGGACGGATCAAATAGATCAGTGAGAACAGGAGACAGGGGTTCTAAGCAGTGCCTGAGTATTGCTTTCCTGATTTTCTCACCGTTTCCTCACTATTCTCATGACTTGATGTTTCATGTTAGGGTTAGTGACTGAAAACAACAATAGGATAGAGGCTAATATGAATAAATGAGTAAATCAAGACATTTCAGTTTGCTCCTATTCTATGTGCTTCAAGAACTAGTTTTCATATTTCATAACATAAGCAGCCACACCTTAGAGTTGGTGATAGTTTCTAAGATTTTACACAACAACAACAACAACAATAATAATATACAATTAAAAAACACTATTTATATAGCACCTTTCACACATGAATGCAGCTCATGCAGCACAAATAATAAAATCAAGACTAACAAAACATTTGAAATTACAGGCAGGTAGAATGTAAAATTATAAAAGGTAAAAACACATAAAGGAATAAAATGGAAACTGGTGGATTATATAAACCTGAAAAAGTAAAGTATGGGATGTATTATGAATTTACAGTTGGGGTTTACTGGTTATTGTTTATTATTTATCTTTTAAAAATGTGTATTTAAGAGGGGCAGTTCAGGACGAGCGGTTTGGAGACAAAGTTAGAGAGGCAAGGTTGAGATGGTTTGGACATGTGCAAAGGAGGGACAGTGGATATATTGGACAAAGGGTGTTGAAGATGGAGCTGCCATGCAGGAGGAAAAGAGGAAGACTACCGAGAGGATTCATGGATGTGGTGAAGGAGGACATGCAGAGGGTGGGTGTGACAGAGGAGGATGCTAGGGATAAAATGATATGGAGGCAGATGATTCACTTCTGCGACCCCTAAAGGGAGCAACCAAAAGAAAAAGAAGAAGTACAAGAAATAGTTGGGCTTTATTACTGTAGGGCAAAACTCAAAAGTATTATCTTAGTCCATTGCTGGACTATGACCTGCACTTTGACCAAGGACAGAAGTTTCAAATTCAAGTTTTTTTTATAGTCATCTCGTCAAATTGTGTACCTTCAGGACCACAGTGTGAATATACAACATGTAACGTGACAAGACAGTATACAACATATAGTGCAAATGCAACATATAATGCAATAGGCATGAAAAATATGCAGTAAATTAATACATACCCAAGACAACATATAGTGCAGTTGCAGTAATTGACAATAACAGTAAGGCACAGTTCAGCAGTTCAATGCGGTCCAAGGCTGGAATGGGAGCAACTTGGTAGTAGCAACGTTATGTTTTAGAAGGTGCAAATTTGGGCAGATAATAAATATAAATTCCGAGTGTACTAATTGTTTACCCTGAGCAGTAAAGAAATGAAGTGCAACAGATATAAGGTGCAGCGTGCCTTGAGGGGTTGTGTGCAGTGTAAGACCATAGTTCAGAATTGACAGTTCAGCAGGGAGAAGTGGGGGTGCAAGAGTGTCAAGGGCAAAGCTGTTACACAATCAGGATGATCTGGCTCGGATGCTGTGGTACCCTCTACTGGACAGCAACAGAGCAAAGAGCCTGTGTGCAGGGTGGGAGGGGTCAGCTCCAATGCTGGATGCCCTGCCGAGGCAAGTGTTGTATGTCTCCTGTATGGAGGAAGGGACACTCTGATGATGTCCTCAGCTGTCTTTACAATCCCCTGTAGCAGCTTGCAGTTGGCTGCATTATGGTTTCAGTCCCACATTGTGATGGAGCTGTCAACACGCTCCCTATGACGCCTCTGTAAATCATGGTGAGGATGGAGGGAGGAAGACTTCTCAGACTTCTCAGCTGTCATAGGAAGTAGAGCCATAGTTCTGCTTTCGTGGCAACAGCTGAGCAGTTAAGGCTCCAGGGGAGGTCCTCAGTAATGTGAACTCTGTAACAAGGAACTTGATGTTTACAACCCTTCCAATGGTGGAGCCACTTATGTGGAGAGGGCTATGAGCTGAGTGGGACTTCCTTAAGTCAACAACAATCTCTTTTGTTTTGTCAATGTTAAGAAACATGCTGTCGTTCCCCCAGCATGCTGTCAGGTGTTTCAGACATCTTCTCTGTAAGCTGACTCATCACTGTTGTTGATAAGGTGAAAGAAGTGTAAAATTTAATAGGAAAGAGGTGAAGCTAAAGGCTCATTGGGAGTGGCTTGTTAGTTCATCTGATTCCATTACCTTTAAATAATGATCTGACTCCAATTTATGATAACTGTGAACTTCTTGCAACCAATTCCAAATAAAAAGCATTTAGTTAGTGAAAGTAATAAATGGGATTATTGTACAAAACACCAATGCATGTTATCCAGTAAAATAAAGAGAACAGTGGACAGAATATATATATATATATATATATATAATTAAAATTCCTCGTCTCACCCTTGGGTGGTGTTTGTCCCACTCGTCTGCTCGGCTCCTCTACCAGAGGCCTGGGAGCTTGAGGGTTCTGCGCAGTATCCTTGCTGTTCCCAGCACTGCGCTTTTCTGGACT
>JAQMCW010000003.1:9734218-9744978 GCA_030068335.1 Chrysichthys cranchii
TTCATAAAGCATTGCATTGGAATCTTGAGTCTTCAAAAACATATATACGGAAGTACTCCAACTCATTTGGAATATTTTTTTTACAATAAGCCACTTGGTCCGAAGACACCTGTCAGAGGGCCCAGGTCGGCCTGAGTGGGATGCTGTTGATTCCTTTATTTTGATTTTCAGTTGTACAATCACTCTGTTGACTGTGACAAGAGGAATCTTATGATTTTGTGTAAACACACATTGGCTAATCCACCATCAGACTGACTCACTATACGCCCTCTTATGGAAACAGTTACTAACAGTATTTCAGCCCTGCATATTATCATTCCCTTTATTTTAATTTCATTTAGAGTAGAAACTCATGTGAGGAAAAGTTCTCTGAATAATAATAATAATAATAATAATAATAATAATAATAATAATAGCCTTGAAAGACTTACTGTTGTTTAAACCTAATGTTTAACATTTTACAGCAAAAATAAATGCTATCAACATCGAAACAGAAAACAGTGAAGCTTGATATCGCATTACATCACTAGGGGTTAGAACAAACACACATATTTAGCCAGCATTTAACGCTATCAATGTATAATGTGAAGTACCTAAAGTACCTAAAGCCAATAAAACATAATCAGTTCACTATTTCACCAAAGTTCTCAGACTATCATTTAAAAAAAATAAAAAAAAAGACTTATCGTCAGAACTGTTAACAATTTTGTGGGATATACTTTTCAATTTAATGAGTGTTGCCCACCCTTGCTGAATACCCTTTACATCTTGAAATAACATCATTCCTGTAAGTGGAAGTAGACAAGTTAAAAGAGTATTATAGCACTAGGCTACATTTTAATTGCACTTGAGTTAATTAAGCAGTCAAGTGGTACCAGTTTCTTCTGAACCTTTCTCCAGTCAAAGTAGTTTCTTTCAAAGCTGTGGTCTTAATTATAAGCTGTGATATAAAAGAATTTCAACATCATGTCAAGTGAATTTAATTTGTAATGTTCATATGACTCTTTCAGGAAGCTATCAACGAACCTATGCTATTAGATTTAAAGTGATTAACCAAACCATAGCTGTTTTTAAAGTAAATCTATACCTAGCTATAGTGGTGAGCAAACTGCCTGTGAAAAGCAAGGATTACATCCATCCAGACACCTTGGACAACTCTTACTTATTTATCACTTTCATACGGAGGGTTATGGTGGGACTTTTTGTACCAGCATGAGGGTGTAGTTTCTAATGGAGACTACAGGGCACTTCTGTAAATTGCTCTAGATAAGGTCCATCAGACAAATGCTGTAAATGTAATGACAGTTCATTTGTTAAAATAACACATAATCCCAATACATTTGCTGATTTGACTCATGCTTTAAAGACAGACTTACAGCTGAGGAAGGATACAGCTGGTTAATGGTCTTTCTCAAGAACTCATTCATGGCAGTCTGGAGGTGTTGAGACTTACAATTTTCCACCTACAATTTTCTGAAGTGTAAGTCAAAACCTTAACCACTGAGCAACCACAATCGGCTCAGCTACCTTGAGCTGATTCAATGAAATCGTTTGGTATGAGTTAATTCAATGGTAGAAGGGGCCGAATCAATGCAAGCTAGTTGAAGCTTGTCAGTTACCTTGTTGCCAGTAAATTGTTGTAAAATTTACAGTAACATTTTACAGTGCAGCTAAAGGTTCATTTAGACTGAAAAGGAGACCATGGACTTCCACTCATCTCCACTCATCATATTTCTTTGTTTGCATATATAGACAGGTCACAAAAGAAAAACCAGAGGCCCTGTTATGCTGGCATGGTTTAAGAAGCTTGGATTCAGGATGACCCTGTCCCCATCCACAGACCACAAGGGTTCAGTGAATGGTTCAATGAGAAAATTACAGTTATGTTGTTGGCTTCATACTTACCAGCTCTCAATTCAATTAAACACCTGTAAGAGATTTCAGACCACTGTGTTAGATAGTGCTCTTCAACTGCACCATTTTGTTCATTCAATTATTTTCCTTTAATTTTTTCTGGTGAAGATTAAGATGGCAGCAGAATGAGAAGGTCAGCCCAGACAGACTGAGACCAGCAACACTGAGGAGGAACCTTATTTCTTTCACTTGTACTCATAAACATACTCATGACTGTGGCTTGGTTGTTGGTGCTAGAAGGGCTGGTTTTGAGTGTTTCAGAAACTAGTGATTACCTGGGATTTTCTTGCACTACAGTTTCTACAATGGTATGAAAAACAGAAAAAAAAAAAACCCCAGCTGCTCTGCAGTGTTGATGAGAAAGGTCAAAGGAGGATGCCCAGACTGGTCTTGGTTTGAGCTGACTTCCTATCAGCTCTTTACACCCGTGTTGCACAGAAAAGCATCTCAAAATTCACAATATGCTGAAAGCTGAGGAGGTTGGACTTCAACAGCAGAAGAACACATTGGTTTTCACGCCTGTGAGCCAAGAACAGGAATACATAGTGGTGCAAAGGCTCACTGAACCTGGACAGTCAAAGATAGAAAAAAGACTGCTGCCCACTAGATATTTTTTGTTCTTTGCACAACTCTGTTGTGCACGAACCTCTCTTGAGACTACTGTGCATGAAAATCCAAGGAGATCAGCAGTATCTGAAATACTCAAACCACCCTGTCTGGCACCAACAACCATGCCGCATTCAAAGTCACTGAGATCATACTTTTCTCCATGTGAACATTAACTGAAGCTCTAATCTTGTATCTGCATGGTATTTTTGTATTGCGTTGCTGCCACATGGCTGACTGGATAATAGTACGAAGTAGCAGGAGTTCAGGTGTTACTAATGATATGATTGGTGAGTGTATCTGAGTGTGTATGAGATAAGCATTATTGCTTAAAATATGGTAACAAGAAAGGCAGCTTACCAATATTCAGTAAATGCAAAAGTGTATTCGAATCCATTTGGGTGTATTGTGAGACCAGAATTTCAGTTTAGAAACTCACAATTCCTGCGCACAACGTCTTAGAGAAATAAGACATAACACTTTTTTTTTTTTTTACCTCTAGACTTAAGAAGTCATTAATCTCCCATGCCACAAAAGGCTGAAAATATGGCTTTTTGAATTGTTTGAATTGTAAAAATTGTCCAACAACCAAAATCTGTATGAAAAACTACTGGACAAGGTCAGATGTAGTGGACATTTGAAGATCTTGTTAAAAAAAAATGTGCCATGGAAGATGCTAGTTCTGGGTGAGAAAAGTAATACACTGTACACACTTTGACCAATGTGGTTCTTCAGTCTACTCTTTATAAATTTGCATAAAAACTTGAAAATGTTCTATGTGATTCTTGACAACTTATATATGTCCAAAACACTGTAAAAAATTTACCCCAGATTTTAAATGACTTGCAACCTGGTTAACCAATAAAGTACTGTAAAAGTTACAGTAACCAGCTATAAAACATATTTAAAGTAATAGGTATAAAGTAACACAAAGTAACTTACAAAGTAACTTAGTACTTTTGCTCTTTTGCTTGATGATGATGCAGCTGAGTTGAAGGATAAGGCCTTGCTCAAGGACACATTCAAGGCAGTTGGGCTCAACCAGCTTGTGTTGCTTTGATGCAATATTTTAATTAATTGGTAGCCTCAGTGGACTCAGTGCAAGCTAGTTGTGTTGTTGTTGTGGTGTAGGTGTGATGGCTGCATGGTTACAGTGTGTTGTTACAGGTCGTAAGTTGTGTGTTTGAATCCTGACACCACCAAGCTCTCATGTTCTAGCAAAGCAAGTCAAATAGCTAGGTTTTAGGTTTGTCTTCAATTTGTTAAATAAAACCTAGCATCCTGTCAATATAATGCCACTTACTGTTATCTCTTGCCTGATCTAACTGTTGATTATGAGTTTTATATAAGACTGCCTTATTTTATCTAGACTGAAAATGCATCAAATTCCAACGAGCCAAGCAGTTTTTTTTTTTTTTTAAATAAATGCTATTAAAAAAGACTACCATACCTGTTTCATCATTGGTCTTGAATAAGCTGCAACATATGCTTTGGGCAAATCTGGTCTGTGTGACTGGATATCATGACAGCCTGCATCAGTTCTCTCAAGCTCAAGGCTGCTCATTAGCATGCACTTGGGCTGTCTGATTGATTTTATGCTGGAGCAGGCAGAGGACGGCGCTGAGAGGCTTTCACATCATTTGAATTTCCATGATTGATGAGAGGAATTTTAATGGCACAAGGCAATAGAGGAAGGCTTTGAAGGGGCTATTCTATTGTTTCAGGGATTGTATACTGTAGTATAGACTCACTCATCTTGAGTATATGAAAAAATGTCCAGTAAGGTCACTAAATTCTTTTTGGCAAGTGATCTAATGCAGCACATTGGAATTTGCATCCTGTACACCTTGATCATCTGTTACTTTAATCACTTTTTTGTCCTGCATATTGTCATGTTCGTCAGCTCGCTGCATTGGCGATCAAACTAAGTGGCTGCTGGGCTAGCACTGACCACCTTACCACTGAACACAGACAAGACAGATTTTGTCCTAATACTTTATGAAAAGCATATTTCTTTAAAGGTCACCCTCCTGCTCCCGCTGTAAAGCTGTTGCTTGATCTTTGAAGTATTATAGGCTACATCCTCAGTAGAAGGATGCAACAAGAAAAAACTTTGAAACCCAGGAACTTCTTTAAATTCCCAGAGCTCATTTCTCATGATACATTAATGATGATTAATACAGAAATCACTAGAAATACAACACAGTTTACATTCACATTGGGGAAGAATGTCAAAAACAAAAAATGGCTTTCCATCTACAAAATCTCAGCAACACGGGGTGCAAGGCAGGAGAATTCGCAATAGATCATTTCAGGGTAAATTTAGCTTATGCAAAGCACTGTACAAGGAGAGAGAAGTGATCAGAATAACGTTCCCTATGCAATGTCCAGAAAGTTCAGAGCTAAATGTCTTAACAGCTAATAGCAATGCTAACAATGGTATCAGTGAAGTTTCATATCATTAACTGCCATTGCACAGCCAACAGCAACCTCACAAATAACATGATCTTGTGCGTGAGGCGGAGCTGAATCTGCTCAGACACGGCTGGAGGCCGCTCAATTTCCCAATCGCTCCCAGCGGGTGTCTCATGATGATGAGGATAGAAATGGCACTCGTTGCAGAGGAACAACACTCCAACATATGTGTTTTTTGCTTTTTTGCTGATTCGATCAAGGAAGCAAAATTGCAGCAAGCATCACTTGAAAGCACAAGGGATCGACCCATTGACTCGTCAGCACTCCCTCAAGTGACATGACGTGCACACTGGTTATTAGCTTCCCCCCACAATTTAATCCCAAAGGCCCATAAAAAAGGTTTAATGAACACTAAAATAACCCCCAAGACATTTTTACTGTTGTCTTTCTTATTTAATTCATTTTTTTAAATGAAAACATTTTCTAAAGACAAACTGACACAAAATCCTTCTTACCTGTATCCTGGTTTGACTCACTTCTGCTTTGACTCTACCATGAGCACAGTTCCTGATCAGTTTGCATCTGTGTATGTCTTATTTCTTTGTATACCACATGTAACCTTCCTCTTTGGTTGTCTGTTGTGCTGTTGAAGTCTAACAGGTTGTCTAAGCTCTGCTCTTTGACAGACTCGAAACAATATACGGGCACAATGTCAGGTAAACTGCAAACAGAGTTCACTGGATAAGGACTAGATCTAAAAAAAAAAACTATACCCAAAACCAAATAGTTTTGCTAGAATAAAAGGTGAAATTTGTTTGAAGCTTGCTAGTAATGTTTTTGGTCTGCCTAAATCAACTCAAGGTAGTAAAATGAATGTTGGTGGATGCAGAAACAAGAAAATAGTTCAAACCATAAAAGAAAATTTACATCGAATAAATAAATAAATAAATAAATAAATAAATAAATAAATAGATAGATAGATAAACAAACAATAACAACAACAGAAAAAAAAAATCAATCAAAATCTTGCCTTGACTCACTCTCTCTCTCTCTCTCTCTCTCTCTCTCTCTCTCTCTCCAAAGATTTCAGTTGTTCAGTTATGAATTATGTATCAGGAAGAATAGAGCAGCAAATCCTGCAAATGAGAGGACACAAAAGCTCTTCCGAGATTCAGAGGTTATGACGTTATGAAGGTGGGTGTAAAAAAGTTATTCAAAAATATTTATATCACATTCAAACTTTTGAATTCAACTGTATGTCTGGCCCTGGCTGCCATGTTACATAAGCACTGAGAATGAGACTATTCTTACTGTACTGAAAGTCAGTGCATGTGCTAGACTCACTGTAATGATTTGGTCTTAAGTTAGCTGTTGTAACTAATATAGCACACAGTTTATTTGCCCTTACTGACTTATTGGATCTTTTTTTTTAGCCAGCACAGTTTCCCATGAGACTTTATTTTTGTTTCTGAAACAGCCTTTCTATATCTATGGCTGGCACCGTCTACTTTAGCGCATTGTGCAGTTGGTCATTACAGGTCTGTTTTACAGGCTGTTGTAAGAATTGTATTAGTTCTCGTCTAGTTGCTGTCAATCACATGTCTTGAGGGCCACTCAGACATCTTTCTTTTTCACTTTCTCCCCTGGCCATTTTTTCTACAGCTGTTTAATATGTTTCATGAACACATTGCACATTGCTATTACTCCTACACAGTACACCATCATCTAATGAGATCTGAAGTGTGAGAGCTCGCTGCTCCTCTTTCTCAAACCATTGGCCTAACTGCCATTTTCAGTAAAGGCTCAACACAGACATCTGCGAGTGGCTGTATCCTTCTTCTGTAGTGAGCAGCCATTTTCTATCTTGAGGCAGAGAGAACTTACATTTTGAACTGTAAACCTATCTCCGGCAGGCACAAGGAGATGTAATTATATGATAATGCAAGAGGCTAAAGTGAAAGCATCTCACACCATCTTATAGCAGTACAATTTTCCCAGGATTGCTTGTAGCATATTATATGAAATCACACTCTTCAGTGTGATATTGCTCTTGTTGCTGTAGCTTGCCAATGGAAATGATGCATAAAATCACTAGGAGATCTTTTTCTGATAAAAGGACTAATAAAACAAATGACAGTATTCACCTTATGTAAATTGTTCAGGAGGAGGTCAAAGTAGGCAGTGACTGTTGTTGCAGGCTTGTGATGCCATAATCCTAGGCATTTTTTCCTTCTAAAAATAGGCATACATGTCATGATGAAATCTTTCTCTTCTCTTATTTTTTGTTTCGGCCAGTGCCAGATATTTACACTTTTATCCCTATATACAGTATGTAAAACACAGTGTCTAAGTAATTAGATAGCAAAACAGAAATGCAATCTGACTTTGTACACAAATTTGAATTTGAATTCATTTTAAATCAACGATATTAAATAGCTATGTTGTGTGAACGTGAACTTTACTATATGCAGTCGTTCACAGGCAACTGGACTCTTTGGCAAAAAGTAAAAAACAAACAAACCATAAAATCTAGAAAACAACAGGCCAATTCCATTCTAAAGAGAATATAATGCATTAAAGAAGCTAAGAGCAAATAATGATTCAGAAAAAAAAAACTTTTTTAAGAGTCTATTTGTCCACTTCCTGACATTTAATCCTAAGTTTAATACCATAAAAAATTCTTGCTGTTCATTTGCGGAAACCTTAAAGGTTCTATGTAGAACCCTGCAAAAGGGTGGTGTGATGTGTCATGTGTTATTCCTTGCATTAATCCATCACATTTCTCATGGACTACACTGTATCACTTACAGAATGATAATATTTAAAATCTTGGCCTGAATAGCATTTTAATTCTAAACTGTAATATGCCTATGTAGGCCATTCAGACTATTAAACTTGCATTACCTTGCTAATTGTATCAGCACACAATGCAACACTAATGAGCAAAATCATGTTTGTCATAGAGTATTTGCTATTCTGCGAAATTTTCAAAGGTTTCTTGTTCCCAAATGTAAAATGAGAAATGGGGTAAAATATGCAATCCTGGCATTTGATCCTAACTGAATTACCCTGGAATTAGCATGCCTACTGATAACATCTTATACTGTCTTAACATACACCAATCAGTCATAACATTAAGACAACTGACAGCTGAAGTGAATAACATTGATTATCTTGTTACAGTGACACCTGCCAAGGGTTGGGATTTATAAAGCAGCAAGTGAACAGGGTTCTTGAAGCTGATGTTGAAGCAGGAAAAATGAGCAAGCGTCAGGATATGAGCAACTTTGCCAAGGGCCAATTTGTGATGGTTAAATGACTGGGTCAGAACATTTCCAAAACTGGAGGTCTTGTGGGGTGTTCTCAGTATGCAGTGGTTAGTATCTACAAGAAATGGTACAAGGAAGGAAAAGCGGTGAAATGGCAACAGGGTCATGGGTACCCAAGCTTCATTGATGCACATGGGGAGCAAAAGCTAGCCTGTCTGGTCTCCCTGGAAGAGCTACTGTAGCACAAATCGTTAAAAAGGTTCACGCTGGCTATGATAGAAAGGTGTCAGAACACACATGGCATCATATGGGGTATTGGTCTGCATAGCTGTGCAGAGTGCTCATGCTGTCCCTTGTTCGTTGAAGCCCCTACGGTGGGCTAAACATTGCTTTAGACCAAGTACAGCCCTTCATGGCAATGGTATTCCCTAATGGGCTCTTTCAGCAGGATAATGTGCCCTGCCACACTGCAGATTTACTCAGAAATGGTTTGAGGAACATGACAAATAGTTCAAGGTGTTGATTTGGCCTTCAAATTCCCCAGACCTCAATCCAACTGGGCATCTGTGGGATGTGCTGAACAAATAAGTCAGTTCCATGGAAGCCCCACCTCACAACTTATAGGACTTAAAGGATCTGCTGCTAATGTCTTGGTGCCACACACATCAGCACACCTTCACAGTTCTTGTGGAGTGCATGCCACGATGGGTCAAAGCTGTTTTAGTTGCACAAGGGGGATCTACATGATATTAAGCAGGTGGATTTAATGTTATACATATTTCCATAAAATCAAAGTTCAAAAATCCTGCTCAGTGCATTATAGCAATATAATATCAACCTTTTGAAAACAGTCCATAGTCTACATTTATAAACCACCCCTATGCAGGGAATATACCTATCTAGTTTAAAATATACAAACACTCAAGAGTGTCAGATGATTTTACTGGCCCCTCTAATTACTGAGTCCATTAAAATTGTAGGTCATTCAGTAAGCAGGAGTTAGGGGGAAAGCACTTTCACTCCCACACCTATAATGCATGGCTGCTAAAGCTTTTATCTAAGTGGCTCATCCTCCACAGATCACATCTTCCCAGTGAAAGAGCTCTTAAGTGTGGATTGTGTTGCTCATGACTGTGCCAGACCACACACAGTAA
The DNA here is from genome assembly GCA_030068335.1 of Chrysichthys cranchii. Taxonomy (NCBI): domain Eukaryota; kingdom Metazoa; phylum Chordata; class Actinopteri; order Siluriformes; family Claroteidae; genus Chrysichthys; species Chrysichthys cranchii. The sequence continues at coordinate 9,743,577 of JAQMCW010000003.1, forward strand.
AAAACAGAGGGAGAAAGGAAAGAAAAAAAGAGTATGTTTTCTACGGTCAGGGGTATCATGCCAATTAGCTACAGTTGGATGAAAAGAAAACATCAAGTCTGCCAGCATTACAAGCATGGATAAAAGGACATATCTACCAGGCATTCGTTCTCATTAATGATTTAGTCCTTGGGTATCATTGCTTCTATTACAATTACTGGATATTGCTGCAGTTGAGCAATTAGGCTTTTGCAAATGATGAAAGCATAAAACTTCTTGTCAAACGTAATTAAAATTGCCACAACAGCCAGCCAGCAGATTTGTTCAATTTTTTCATACATCATCTAAACCTATAGTATAAATGTATCTTTTTTTCTTTTCTGTACTGAGAGTAAAAGACTGTAACTCAATACTTGAGGCTTTTGTGTACTGAATAGGAGCGTGCAATTTCAAATCCCAGCACCCTTAACCCTCATATGCTCAGTTATATTCTGGCTCGATTGTGAGTAAATTTGGTTAAAAGCATCAGCCAAATGAACAAATGAAAATGAAAATGTGTGCATTATTTTCCTGCTTTGAGACATGTGAAGTCAACCACTGCATAGCCAAACTGCTGCTGAGGCTATATTAATATTACAAGGCAGCTGAACATACTTTGAGGAAAGTGCTAATAGTCGTCTTCCACATACACGCCCGCAGATGCCCGTGATTGGTTAGTATTGCTCTGATTGACAGGGGACAAAGTAATTCCATTCCTCCCACTCAGAAGGATAGCAGGACTGATTGTAATCTCCTGGGTTCCAGGATGCAGAAATGGTTTCTGTGCTAAAATATGTAATGTGAAGGAACACAGAAAGGCCTTCTACATTTGTTTAGATGCTTTGATAGTTATGTGCAGTGGTGCCACTGGAAGGGGATAATATAAATTACTACCCTGGGCCATTTGTGACCCAAACATTTTGTATGATATTCCTGATTAAATATAGTTGAAATGCATCATTGAGAGTCTATAGCTTGGTGAGTAGCTTGTTATGACATAAAATAAGTACATAACATACTGTTGTCTGAGTACCTGCATTCAGTGGTTTTGGGACTCTGCTAATAAAGTTTTCAACTCACATAACGTGCACATAAAACATGAATATATACATGACTGGGCGGCACAGTGGCTGAGTGGTTAGCAGTGTTGCCTCACAGCGAGAAGGTCCTGGGTTCGAGCCCCAGGTTTGGCGCAGGTGCCTTTCTGTGCGGAGTTTCCATGTTCTCCCCGTGTTCGCGTGGGTTTTCTCCGGGTGCTCCGGTTTCCTCCCACAGTCCAAAGACATGCACAGTGGGGATTAGGCTACTTGGTGACTCTAAATTGCCCATAGGTGTGAATGTGAGTGTGAGTGGTTGTCTGTCTCTGTGTGTTGCCCTGCGGTGG
>JAQMCW010000003.1:9765198-9777198 GCA_030068335.1 Chrysichthys cranchii
CACACACACACACACACACACACACACACACACACACACACACACACACACACACACACACACAACAACAACAACAACATTCACATAAAACGGTTAAACAGAATGAGGTTTTTTTTCATACTCCCATGTGGTACAGCAATTTTATGTATGTGCATGGATGACTCAGTGGAGTTAATTAGCTAACTTATTATCTCAGGAAAGAGCTTTCCTTATACTGGTATGATAAACAGGAACACAGTCACAAACTCCACATCAGGCAATTTAGGAGTGAAGAACAGATGTAGGGAGAGGAGAGATGGAATTGTGAAAGGAGAGTTATTCTGGAAAATCAAACAGACCTAGGCTAGATCTAGCAAGAGGATGAACCTGCAGATGAATCATGCAGAGAGAATGCATGCTTGAATCATTAGTAAACTCACTTGATATACAGCATGTGGCACTGAATGAAATGGGTGGTGTGGAGTGATAATGAATCCACAATAGTTGAAACTGGAAGCACAATACAAAGTTGAGCAAGCATTATAAAAAGTCATTTAAAACTATAATGAATTCTAAAAGTTAGTATTTAATCCACCATTTAATACAATTCCTTTTTATTTACAAATGTCTGTGGCTCACAAATAAGACCACATGAGTTACGGACATTTGTTACTAAACTGGAATAAGCTAGGTTTGATTATGTACTGTGTCACTGTCACTATAGCGTGGCTTTCTGTTTTCAGATCATCAGTAACAATGACAGACGCAGTCCCAGAGGCTGCCATAACTACTTTTCCTGATAATCCATTCTAATTTAGGCAGAACAAAATCTGATGACCTTTTGAAAGTTTTTCTTAGCCATCCACTCCATATCAAAATATCATTTTTAAAAAAGCATTTTCTAAAGATGGAAGCAAATTCTGTTATAGGTTACTCAGCTAACTGCTACCAGAAAGGGATGCTATGCTAGGGATTACATATGAACATTACCTATGATGGCATGAAATTGATAACTGAATGATTATTTTTACTGTACCCTGAAACACACATGAAGGTCCTCTTAAGGACATGCGACACAATATGTAGCGTTATGTATATTAAAATTATATGGTTAGCTTATATTAGCTAATTGGCTAGCATTAGAACTTAGTGAAGATGTTAGTAAAGTAATCTTATAGGAGTTGCTTTACATTCTGTTAGGCAAACCAATCAAAATAAAGGCAAGGACAAAGGATGTGAACAAAAGTAGCTTCATTTATCTAACTAGGCTAGCTAGCTGATTAAGTGTAGTAAGCTAGGTAGCAAGCTTGTTAGCTACATTATCTATATATATAGTTATAGGTAGGTATAGTTATTACCTCAAAGGTGCACTGTTACATCCTAACTAGCTAACTTGTCAACAACTAAATCAAGACTGGCCACTCTTAATTCAGCACCAAAGGAAAAACTTATTCAGAGTCTTTGGTCTCAAGATTCTGTACCATTAGCTAGCTAGCTATACTTTGCACATGCTGTTCTCAGAGCACTACTTTTAACTTTTCCATTCTATTCTTAGGGACTTTCATCATTTCAAAGTTTCAGCTGAGTGAATTGTTTCTAATACGTCTTAACAAGAGAAAATACATTAATTTGCTAAATAATAATAAACTAATAAAATTATTACTATTTGTCACGCTCCTTGTTGTTCTTTTTGTACTATAGCTTGCACCGAAATATGTTTAAATGAAATGAAATAAGATTAATCACATGTAGATTATTTCATTTGTATTGCTTTTAAAAGAGAAACCTTTATTGTGTTTAAAAAACACGTACTATGTTTTAAACCAAAAACACTGGTTCTCCTGAATAGAACGTTTTTGACAATTTATCTGTATAATGGAGCAATCAATAAATAGATTTGTGTTCCATGTAGGACCAAAGAAAACAGATAGGTAAGCATTTCTCTGTTATGCTTCACATTCTTGCATCAAATGTCTGAAAGGTCAATATTGTACCTATTACATAAAGTTTTTAGATGGAAATGTAAAACTGTTCAACCTTTAGAATTCTGCTGTCAAAAAATAAGACTTCTGCTATTTGGTGATTGTTATTTTTACCCAGGTGAGCATTTTAAGTGTATTATGCAAGCCATTGGGTTTTTGCTTGCCTTTAACAAGGCACTACTGAGAATTATATACACGCACACACACACACACACACACACACACACACACACACAAATATACTGCGCTTCTGAATATATGCAACTCATGACATACGGTCAAAATACTGCTCTTTTACTCCTGATTGGATCATTTACAAATAGGACTACGTAGTGACCCTGACATTTAGGAAATTGTTGGTTGTTCTCTAATTTTGATCTCCACTGTATTATATATATATATATATATATATATATATATATATATTTCCCTCTTTGTCTATTGACAATATTAAATTATACCTATATTCTTTCCTGCTTTCACTCTTAGCACGCACTTGTTTTTCTATAAGAGCCACTTCTCATCAATGCACTGTCTTTATGTGTACAGTCTTAGAAAACTCATACCAAAGACAGTAGGTTGCTAGTCTCAGAGGATGTAGTCATGTACCTGTGTGCAGAAATGTTTGTATATTTACTCTAAGTTCATTCGTCTCAGCTTGCTCAACTAAAATGCGGAGGCTGAATATAAAATGTGCTACTATTTCAAAAAAGGAAAATATATGCATCCAGAACTGACAGAAAAGGTTCTTACCTTATTTGTCTCTTTGTGGTATAGCATGCAGCAAAAATAAGTTTTGATTTCATGTCTCAGCTACTGGCGGGCACTGTATGTATATTATAGAGTACAAGATGCTGCTTTAAATAAAACAGAAGGACACAGTAGAGTTTATTTCAGTGAAAGCGTTTTATAAGCACATCTCTGCTCTCTTTTAGTGTGGGTGGTAAGAAGCAAAACTGACATTTCTGGCAGTCTCTAGGCAAATACAGATGGGAACCAATCACGTTTGAATACAAGCCAACAGGGACCTTACAAAGTGCATGCTGGCATCTACAGTGCTGCGCTGATTTTCCCACTGAAACTGCATGAGCACATTCAGATGACTCTCAGACAAAGGCAAAAAGCACAGACTATGAATGTGCAGATTCAGGGGAAGCAGCATGGTACTGGACGAGCTCTCTGTGGTGCTGAACAGCTTTCAGGTGGGACTGTAGAGGTGGCTGTTGCCTTGGAAACCAGCCAGTAAGGAAAGTGATGGCAACTGGCCAATTATGTACTGTATATTACACCCACAATGCAAACAGCTAGAAATAAACACAGAAAACATAATACCACATCTCTCAATCCCCTGGTTACTGTTTAAGCCCTTAATGATGGTGTTTATGTGTAGCCCCCTCTCTATAGGAGACGTTGTAATTAACTGTGATGGATGAAGCTATGGCAGTATGCAATATAAAGTTCACATGCAGTCTTAGCCCTGTAAAGCAAATATGTGACTTATGTCCTGATATTCACCCCCTCTGTACCAAGACTTTGTGATTTATCTTATACATTACAAATTAAGGTACAGTAAGATTAAATGGAACAGACACAAGCCAATAAGGGTTGATGCACCAGAAACTGATCTCATGTATCATAAGGTTTAATTGTTGTGATGCTAGAAATATTTCCATGGTTACTGGGCTTGTTCCTCTTTGGTGTCCATACAGCAATCTATTAAAATAAACAGACCATTTAAGTGTGATTTAACTAAGAATTTTTTCTTCCTTTTTAACTGCCTACCCTGGATAATCCTTTGCTTACATCTATGCCAGATATCAGTAATGCAATTTATACAGATATAAAAACACAAGTAAAACAAAGATCATTCCTCATTGGTAAATCTGTTGTTATAAGAGAAAGTTAAAAGGTAAAATAATTTGCACTGTTAAAAGGCTAATCAATTTTGATTACTTAATAATGTACACAAATGAATGTACAAAAACTGAATCCTATATAAAAATGAATATAATACAGGGAAAATATCTGACTAAGGAAAATTCCTAATGTGGTTCAATTTAAAATTTGAAGCACATCTTTACTGCCTGTTATTTTTATGCGGAAAATCCCTATCCAGATGTAATCCTGATACACAGTGCATTTGCATTTAATCATTCTTTGTCAGTAAATGCTTTATCTAGCCATTCCACCTACAAGCATGATTTTGTGAGGTGGGAGTGTGTGCTGACACAGGAACAAAATGAAAGACTCCACACATTCAGCAACCTTCCACAGACCAGAATTGAATTGGGACCCTGAAGCTGCAATTGCAATACTGATTCCTCGTATTTTCTGTTGGATTCCTTAATCACACTTAAACATGGGATGTAAGTACAGTAGTGTATTTAATATGGTTGTAACAAACACTGCATGATGCACAGAGGGAGCGTTAAAAGTATGACATTAAAATACAAAAATAAAAATCAGTCTAATTTAAGTTGGTCAGGGCATTGGCCCTTCAGTCAGAAGGTTGTGGGTTCAAGGCCCAGGACCAACAAGGCACACTGAGGTACCCTAAGCGAGGTATTGTCCCCAAAGACTGCTCTCTGGGCGCTGCGCTGTTCGGCTGCCCCCTGCTTCACTAGGTGAATGGGTTAAATGCAGAGAAGTAATTTCACTGTGTCACACTGTGGTGTGTTTCACGTGTGACAGTCACTAGTATCACTTTTTCAAATGAGGTGAGGGATCATGATACAGATGCTACCTTAATTATTCTATTAAGATTTTTTTAAAAAAAAAGTATTTTATAAATGACCTATTGTTAGAAGTCCATATTGAATTCCCAAATAAGCATTATGCATGACTTATTTACATACTGGAGGACTGTTAATGATGTTTCTATCAAGGGTAAGTTAATGATGTACATAGTGCATCTTTTCTCATCCATTCAATCCATAGTCAAAAAACTAACCTTGGAAAACATATTGCATCTTTGAAGCTGATAAAGAGTTCATTTAGACTTGTGCCCCTTCTCTCTGGCAATGTGATTAGCCTTAACTAACCTAATTAACAAATTCCTAAATACAGAATATAACTTTAGATTATCCATTAAAGCTTGCATCACATCTCATGTTGTGGAAATCTAAACATATATGTAATTACAATATATTAACAAAGATGAATGACTGAAATGAGAGAGGAAGAGCATATAAATGTGAGAGAATCAGAGAGAGAGAGAGAGAGAGAGAGAGAGAGAGAGAGAGAAGCATGCAAAGTGTAACATGCTTGTAAACATAATTTGTTCATTTAAAGTAAATAAGGGAAGCACATTAAGTAAACTCATTTCAAAATATGTGAATGGGATAATGGGAGTCGTAATATTTTTCAGTGTGCTGCAGAAAATAGTGTTTCTACTTTCTTTCATTCTGAACTGCCAGAAAGGTTTCCTTCAGGGAGTTTTGCTCTCTGCATGTTACCTTGCCTAGTACCAGTCTCAAAGTCCTTCTGGGGCCTATAAAAGGTGTCAACTATGTCACACTTTTCCTCACATGGCCTCCACTAATTCTGAAAGAATCTGCCCAGGCAGTGCAGACTGAAAGGAAGTAACTGTGGTTCTATGCCTTAGTGGACTGCTAGAAGCACATGGATCACTCTGGTTGAGTGTGACATAATATAACTACATATAGTATGTAACCATTACATAACTATATGTGTAAACTTCTGTTTTGTGTCTTGTTGGAGAAACCCACGCCAATTGCTGACTGTACCACATCAGAGATGTCTATTAAACCTCTTTTCCCTCCATGCTGAGAAAATGTAATATTCCACAGACAATGTTTTTTTTTATTATGATTACCATGCTGACCCAACATGAAACTGCATATAGACTGCTAGTGGCAAATAATTCAGTAGACAAGGTTAGCTCCTTTTCTTATTTTAGTGCTTCATAACTGTTAACAACCCAAAGTTGCATGATCTCACGTATACATAGGTTCACAGATAATTTCTCATAAAGTCTCAGTAGACACACGACTTGATATGATATTAATGATATGAGGTGAAACCTATTATTCAAAAGGAGCAAGTTGGTTATTTACAATCTTCGTCAAAGCATAATCTTTCATCTGTTCAACTGGGACTGATGAGTGATCTGAAACAAATCAACATTGTGTTTATTGATGATTCTCTGGGGCAGTTGTGGACTTGCAAATTTTCATAACTAAAAATAGCTAGTGCTTAGTCCAAGTACAACCACTGTTATCTGTGAGGAGTGGTTGCCAGGTTAGGCAGCAATAAAACCTTGTAAATTCGACTTATAATCATACCAAAAGCTTGGTATGATAAATCTCCTCTCTCTCATGCCTTGTATTTCCTTTGCTTTAACAGTGTCTTGTAATGGCCTTTGCTAAATCTCCTCAGTTCACACTTGACAACAGAGAAATCTTCTAGAATAGTCCATCTGGATTTGAGGACTTTAAGAGATTAAGTGCTCCTTCACAGTTTCTGGTTGCCTTAACTGTTAGACACTTATTTCTGCTCTTTTCTTTCACCTGACTTGGAAGTGGGGGTGAAATTCACTTTGCTTTCTCTGTTTTATGCTGTTGTGCCCCAACTGTCCCAATTACTCAAGCCGAACTGGTTGGACTGATGCTTCTACATCCTATTGGGTGCTCCTGGAGTATAATATGCTGTCTGGGGAGAGAAAACGAAGCACTGTACGCAGCACTATAAATCCTTTAAAGCCTTTTCAAGACTACATTTTTCTTCTAGAAATTCAGATTAACAGGGTTGCTTGATTCAATTAAATTTACTTTTATTTGTATCATGCTTTTAACAATGGACATTGTCGCAAAACCCTTGTACAGGAATGTATATAAATTTTAAATGATAAATTTATGCCAAATGAGCAAGCCCGATTCAGCAGTGACAAGGAAAAACTCCCTGAGATGACATGAGCAAAGAAACCTTGCGAGGAATCAGATTCAAAAGGGAACCCATGCTCTACTGCCATGGAAATCACAATGCGACTCATGGATGGTGAGCTTGTGACAATTCCAGAGAATGCTGAGATCTACCAATTACTCTAATGTATTTTATGAGAAAAGTCTTGGTGCATGTTGCTAAAATCCAGCTAACCAAAGTATGTTGTCAGTGTGTAGTTCCATGCATATAGATGACTAAAGTTTCTTTATAATAATGTTACTAGTTATGTTGAGACAAGTGAGAATTGAAACTCATGATGTGGTGAATTAGCAGCAGTCAAAGTCAAGCAAAGGAACTTTGTGACATTGCTAGTTGGTACTAATCATGCTGTTGGAATGTATCTTTGTGACATTGAGTGTTGGCACTTTTCATTTTATAGGAATGTGACTTCTTATCATCATTGCAGTCACATTATATTAATGCAGTTTTGTAATGGCGATAGTTGGTACTCTTAACATTGCAGGAATATAAGTGTAACAATGAGAGTCAATACATCTTTTTGAGAGTCAGTACTAAAAATGCAAGAATGTTATGTTGCAAGTCAGCACTTTCACATTGTTGGACTGTAATTAACACTGAGGGTCAGTTTTACTAATTTTGTTGAAATGTAACTTTAGACTTTAGTCTTTATTATTCATGTTTTTGGGATGCAATAATGTTGTAGAAACGTAACTTTGCAACTTTGACAATCAGTACTATTCATACATGGAATGTAATTTCATAATGTTGAGAGTCACGCTAATGTCAGAAACGGGAGGGATGACAGGATGCATGTGCAGATCACTCTGGTTTAAGACACTATCAAGCAGAGGTACAAAATCAGCAGGCAGAAATGTGGTCCGGCAAAAAAGGGTATTCGGATCGATCAAACAGTTCAATGCAGGTAAGACAAAAAAGGCAAAGTCCGTGAGACAGGCAAAGATCCAAAACCAAAATGGCAAACAAAACATCGGAGGCAGTAACGTAAGGGAAAAACCAGAAACAACGCGGGTCATACATGAAAACCCAATCACAGTGGAAAAAGGCTTGGCAGTGGGCTCTGATAAGGCAAACTAATACTTTGTGAATCTGTGTGTGAATGAACATGTCTATATGTAGTCCTGTGGTAAATGAAGGGCACCTGCACCTAATCAGTAGTCAGGTTACCCGGAACGTGAAAGACCATCGGTCATTTTGTTTTGGTGCAGATGCTCATGGGAATTGGCGAATGCGGTGGACTGCAGGTTGAGAGTGTTCATGGCAACTAATACGTTTTGACTTTCAGTACTTCTCACACTGCTGGAAAAAACTTCTTAACATCGACCGTCAGTACCATTCATACTGTTGGAATGCAACTTCTTGTTAGTTCTTCCAGTCAGTACTGTCACACTGGAAATGTAACTATACCATTGGTGAGAGTAAATAATAATTACATTTCATAATGCAACATCTTGACATTGTGTCTTGGTACTAATCACACTGTAGCAATGGTTGGTAATCATTAAGTCATTTCTTTGCCTACTGTTTCTAATGTTATTTGCCTTGTTAATTTGTAGTGTAATTTAATTCATTTACTTTATCTCAAAAAGATTATAGTAGTTAACAGTAAACAGTTTTATTATGTATTCACAATATAGCTAAATTCACAACCATAACTATAATACAAAAAATAAACTAATTAATTACAGTTGCACAAAAATGAGAAAATAGTGCTGTGGATTGCCTATTGACAAAAAGTGTAATTTTCATTTAAACTTCTTTACTAGGCTAAAGCTTTCACACTGAATATTTTTTTTTACCTCATATGTTGTGGCACAATGATAGAAGAGCATACAGATTCTAATACACTTCCTGAAACAAATCTTTTTTGTGATTTATGAGCAGATTCATGTTCTTGTATCACTACATTCTCACCAGTGTCGTGTGCACAGCATACTATATGAATAATACATCAATACATACAACTAAACCCACACTTCAGAAGAGATTTATTGACAGGAATGGTTTTGAATTTCAGATAACCTACTGCTGAGATTCTGGGGACTGTACTGTATATATAGATCATGTTTTACATGTCTTATGTTGTAGACTGTAATAAATTTTAGAATTTCACCAAAATCTCATCTGCATAACTTAATGACTTAAGCTTAAAGAGTATGCCACATTAGGCAGCCATATTCCTTACTATAGCAACATTAAGAAAAATGTGAATAACCCCATTATTAAAAATAGCTGCAAATCATTATTAAAAGTGTCTCAAGTATTCAAGTAATTAAATGTCCAGGTGTGTATGACTCTTATTCACATCATATTTTAGTTTGGCTCAGTTTGGAATTATTTTAACTGAAATAAATAAAGCATGCATGTAATTGTCATGGAAAGAGCCATCTTTAAATGTTTTGAGTGGTTCACAATTTGTACAGATGTGAACAATCATCAGTGAAATTATGACCAGCTGCAGCTGCTCAGGGTGGTAATTAGTCTGCCATTGGGCAAAGTAATGACAATGAAATGTGTTAATAATTCAGAAATGAAAAAAAAAAAGGTACTGTAATTAAATTCCCTGGATGTAAGGTAACAGTAACCCTAACTGGTTGGCTGTGGAGAGACCATAATAAACCAATAAATGTTGCTGGCATTTTGTGCACTACATAGGCAGTTTTATATCAACCTGCCCTTAATCATTTACAGTAATTTAATTTCTATTCCTCCAGAAGCTTCTGAATGTGAAAATCAGTTGAGTCTGACTTGGATTGCAGTAAAACACATGCAAACGTGACATTGCTAGTTGGTACTAATCATGCTCTTGGAATGTATCTTTGTGACATTGAGTGTTGGCACTTTTCATTTTATAGGAACGTGACTTCTTATCATCATTGCAGTCACATTATAGTAATGCAGTTTTGTAATGGCGATAGTTGGTACTCTTAACATTGCAGGAATATAAGTGTAACAATGAGAGTCAATACATCTTGCTGAGAGTCAGTACTAAAAATGCAAGAATGTTATGTTGCAAGTCAGCACTTTCACATTGTTAGACTGTAATTAACACCGAGGGTCAGTTTTTCTAATTTTGTTGAAATGTAACTTTAGACTTTAGTCTTTACTATTCATGTTTTTGGAATGCAACTTCTTAGCTTTAAGAAGTCAGTATTAACCCATTAGCTTCTGTGGTCCCCATTTGGGGATCATATATTAAATGGCATAAAAAATAGATGGCATGTGCCATGACCCCCATTTGGGACTTTGACTAAAAATTGAAATTTCAGAAAAATTAACAGTCATATTTCTTGAAAGTAGATGTTTTTGTTACTATTTGGATGTAAATTAATAGAACTACATGGAAATTTTCAGAAAAGTTTTTGGCAGTTAATGGGTTAATAATGTTGTAGAAATGTAACTTTGCAACTTTGACAATCAGTACTATTCATACATGGAATGTAATTTCATAATGTTGAGAGTCACGCTAATGTCAGAAACGGGAGGGATGACAGGATGCATGTGCAGATCAGTCTGGTTTAATCCAATATCAAGCAGAGGTTCAAAATCAGCAGGCAAAAATGTGGTCTGGCAAAAAAGGGTAAGGCAAACAGGCAAACAGTTCAATGCAGGTAAGACAAAGGCAGAGTCCGTGAGACAGGCAAAGATCCAAAACCAAAACGGCAAACAAAACATCGGAGGCAGTAACGTAAGGGAAAAAACAGAAACAACGCGGGTCATACATGAAAACCCAATCACAGTGGAAAAAGGCTTGGCAGTGGGCTCTGATAAGGCAAACTAATACTTTGTGAAACTCACATGCAAATGTACGTGCAAAACAACTTAAGAATCAGTTATTGTGCACTGTTGCTCCAAGCATTTTGTCAGATTTGTTTATCCTGTAATATACACCTCTGGACACCTCTGCATAATATTTTGTTACTGATTTAGATCTTTTTATTCATCCCTAATTTTCTAATTTATTTTCAAATTCACTTTTATTCAGTGTTATATTTTTCTCATGTCACTCCCTAGCTGTGACTCTTTACCATGGAAAGAGGCCAAAATCAAAAAAGGTATTTATTAATAGACACCACAAGGAGAAATGCTTCAAATTAGCCATGGGGGACCAAGGTGTCTCAATAACATGTGAATGGCAATAAATTGTCCAGTGGCACTCTACAACGAAGGGCAGTGAGGGTTGTAGATCAGTGCTGGGAGTGGACGTGTCTGAGATTTACAGCAGTTGAGTCCTTCGTGCATGTAGGGTGAGCGGTAATGTGCTGAGCAGTGAAGGACTGAGGGATATAAATTTAGTGGGACAGTTCTCTGGGCGACAGAGGGAAAGAACACAGTCACCTACAACAGAAAAAAACATTAAGACATAGAGAAACAGGCATTTATGGGCTTGTTTTGTTATTCCTGAAAGAAAGAAAGATACATACAAGAAGTATAATACAATGGTCCTGTCACAAACTCACTTACGTCACCCATGTTAAGGTATATGGGTTAAAAGAGAAGTAGTGATGGTAGTCCTTATACCATTTGCAATTACAACCCTACTCCCAGGATCTCAGCAGAGTTGTGCAGCTTCTGTACAGATTATTAAACAGTAAATCATTTGCATCTATGCTTACACTAACAAATAATATGTAATCATTATTTCCAAAAGAGTACGTAATAATGTTCTGTAATACAAAATGTGCTTTGATCTGACACATCACAGATAAATGAAAGCACAAAAGCAGCCATGTCTAATGGATGCTACGTGTAAATTTGATCACCGGCATCTCTCACAAGAAGGTCATGGATGGAAGACAAAATCACCCTCTTACATTCTTATGACTGTAGATTACTTCATCCAAACAGAAACCTTTTAAAAAAAAAAAAAAAGAAAAATGTACAATAATCTCTTTGTACATGTGTGCACATCCTTTTATAGTAGGGCAGGGGTCTCCAACGCGTCGCTCGCAAGCTACCAGTCGCTCGCCGCCCCCTTCTGAGTAACTCGCCAAAGGCTGAACAAATACTTCATTTTAAACAGAGATTTTCATAAGACACAAATTTCATTGGTCACTTGGTGAGCCAATCCTAATTCACAGTTATCCCACCCCCTGCT
>JAQMCW010000003.1:9819893-9834257 GCA_030068335.1 Chrysichthys cranchii
ACCACTAGGCTACCACTACCACCACTAGGCTACCACTACCACCACTAGGCTACCACTACCACCACTAGGCTACCACTGCCTAGGTAAAGAGGTATATCAGAGACTATGGCAAAAACAAGGTCTAAGTCCGAAACAGTAATCCAAGAACCAGGTAGACAGAAAATATGAAAATAACACTTGACGTAACTGTGAAAACAAAGAAACTGAACAAAGTAAAGTCCTTAAATAGGGTAAGCAGTGATTAACTCAAAACAGGTGAAACCAATCAATTATTAATTAAATAGCTTTAGTTTGATTTAGCCTTAATATCATAACCAGCCATTACAATTAAGCTCGCATACTGCTTACAGAGGATAATCGAGTTAAAATGAAAAAGTCTGCCTATTGCAATTTTTGCATAACCCAAGATGAATGTAGCTGAGCAATACAACTATCAGATCATTGGGTCATAAAAAAATGCTCAGATTGCTCACAGTGTCCTGTATTGTACCCCAGTTTCTGTTTACCTAATGCCAGCTTCAGAACTGCCTGTTGTCCTTGTCTTACTCAGATGTCTACAATAATTACTCACATTTCCTTGTTTGCAAGCATTCAAGAGTTTTTGTATTTTCTGTTTTGTTTTTATATTTTTTTTCCTGTTTGTGCATTGTGATTGTGGAGCTTTGCACAGATTTGTGCGTACACATGTATTTTTGAAGACATTTAATGACTACAAGGCATAGAAATTCCACATCAAGTATTTGCATCTAACCATTTCTGGTGCAAACCTGTTACATTTTGTGACCTACAAAATAACTTTTAACAGTAACACTGATATGATCTAAGTGTTTTTCTCATCCAATTCTCGCCTAGCATTCAGAAAGGCTGTTCATTCACACTCTTTCCACATCCCACCTCTTACTGAGAGTTACGTTTAGGTGTATAATACATTTGGTGTGATCTGATATAACAACTTATTCTGGGATTGGCTTATCTTCTTGGGTTATCTTCCGATATCACACTATGCCTGTCATAAAAATTGGACCTGTATAAGACTTTACATGTTTTATTTTTTTAATTTTTTTTATTCAGATTAGTTCTCTTGTTTTTATAATGTGTTTCTAAGGCCATGATAAAATCCTTCACACTGATAGCAATGTTATTAAAAATATGATCAGCACATTTACTAAAGTGGATTTAATAGCTGCAAAAGGAATAAAAGTGACCATTATTCACAGCACATTCTGCTTTACAGACCTAAGAAAATGTCTTACATAATCACATATCAAAAAGAGCAAAACACATCAGCAATAGGCTACTGCATGGAATGTCACAGAAGAGCATTTTAAGAAAGTCAAGCTTACAAAGTCTAGGGGCAGGCAACAGCAGGCAGTAGTCTGATTGAGATGCATGGCAGATATTACCAAGGTCCTTAGGTTGTTGTGCCCAGATTTCATGAAAAGTTTAAGTGTCGTGTTGTGGTCTCAAGTTGCAACTATAGATCAATAATCATTAGATCCTTGAAGATGATCTTTGAAGTCTAGTGCTGTTATCCACAGCTTAATTTGTAATAGGATTCTAATTACAGAGAAGGAACAACAGTCAACGTCAGTCTAGCCTATCAAACTTGTGCTGAAATTATTTTATGCATGGGGCAATGTTACAGGCCTCTTGTCTTGGCTTCAGAATGTAGATCAGAGAACAATGGCATCATTCTCTGCTAAAGAATGCATTGAGTCAGGAGGCCTTGATTTCCCATGATACAAAAGCACTGAATGGAGAAATTACATTAGCTTTTCACACAGCTCACTAAATCAGTAACACCATTTCATTTCACATTCATCTACTGCTTTCCTCTTGCATGTCTGTAGTGATATGTGCCTCAATCAAAACAGCATTGCCTTGAAATTGAGAGAGATGTGTAACATTAGTAGCGAACATTATATGTTAATCATTGCTGCATGTAGCCATTTTCCTCTTGGACTGAGGCTCTTTTACTTATCCTTTTATAACAGACAAGGGTGACTCAGAGGACACAAGCAGGCTGGGGATTATGCTCACGTCAAACAAAAATGGATTATATCCACCCAAAAGAAGCCACAGAGGAGTAGAAAAAATATATTACAGTACTTTAAAATTAAAAAATATCAATGTGAAAGAAAATAAAGAAAAAAAACATGGAACTTCTAAGAGGTACCAGCAAATCTTTCAACTAACCTTCAACTGAATGTTGATTAGAAATTTGGAAGGGGGAAAAAGACAGATGTGTGTCATTTCCTGCCATTGTGCTTAAATGTCCTCAAAGTATTTTTCTTTTTGCCTGGGATGGAAGAGAGGATTTCTGGCTAGCTATCATATTGTAAATAGAGGTCAGCCCATAATAGTAGGTGCAGTATGTCCTCTTTTCTTCTTTACTGGAAAACACTCAATTCATTCTGTGCCACACACTGTAGTCCTTCATAACAATGTCACGAGATGCCTGCTTTCAAAGGAATGCCAATTAGCTTAATTGAACTGATGAGAAAAATGTTTACTGCTGCTGACAGGAAATAGGGTGGTCCAACACAGACACTTTATTTGTCACTTGCTTTCTCCTCCCTCCTAGTATTCATAACAACTAATGGTATATAAGGCTTTCCACTTTGGAGTGTGTCCTATTCCTATTTAGCTGAAAGAGCATGAGGAGAGAAGGCCTGGTGCACATTCAGCTTTCCAGTTCATACCAAACGTGTTCAGTAGGGTTGAGTTTAGGGCTCTGTACAAGCCACTAGAATTTTCCACACCAGCCTTGGCAAACAATGTCTTTGTGGGCCTTACTTTGTGCACAGGGGATTTGTCATGCCGGAACAAGATTAGGCTAGGCCACAACAGGAAATCTTAATGCAACAGCATGCAAAGATATTGAGACAATTGTGTAGTTAAGACTTTGTGGCAACAGTTTGGAGAAGACCAACATATGGCTGTAATGGTCAGATCTCTACATACTTTTGGCCATAAAATGCATATAAATATTCTCTTAATCCAGCACACTCTACTTTTACAGTTCCACTCAATTTTTGGTTTTATTTACACTGGATTTTCAATGGATTTTTAGATGACAAAAAAAACAAAACAACAAACCAATAAGGCTTAAATTGCAAAGGGGAACACAATGGCAAGACTGCAGAATGATATCATGAGAGAGGTGGTATATATGGAAAGTCTCATTAAGGGAATTAGGAACAGATGATTGGTAAGTAGCTTGGTGACTGGAAGAGGGCTAACACTTGGACTGAAGTGGGAGTGGAACTGGAGTCTGGAGCTGAAAAAACTCAGCGTCTGACCATAGATTTGTTGAACGCTCATCTTTCATTTTGTTAAGTAAAGTCTTGCGTTACACCTGGGTCCAACTTTGTTAACTGGATTGTCTATTTCATGAAACTATGCCTTGTGTATATAAAAAGTCTACACCCTGCTGTTAAAATGGAATGTTTTTGTGAAGTAAAAAAAAAAACAACCTAAGATAAATAAAGTGAAGACTCAAACATTTTATGGAAAAACAGGGAAAATAAAAAGGGTCCAATTACCTTATTGTATAAGTGTGCACACCCTTATAATTGGGGATGTAGCTGTGTTCCGAATGAACCAATCACATTCAATCTCATGTTCAAAAGTAATTATCATACAGTTGTCATCAATGAATTATAAAAAGTATTGATTAGCCCAGAAAAAGTTCAGCTGCTTTTTTGTACGCCTTTATTTACTTCTTCTTGGTTTCATCTGACTGCTGAAGCCATGGTCCTCTAATAGCTTAAAAAGCCTGTATATCTCATGTGTTGAAGGTAACACTTAGGAGAGGGATATGGAAGAATTTGCAAGACATTTGGTGTACCTAGGAACACTGTGAAGGTCATCACCAACAAGTGGAGAAAATGGAGCATAACAGGACACCCCTTCAAAATTTTACAAATGAACAAGACAAAGCTTACCTGGGATAGTGCCAGGAGACCCCCTGCAAAATTAAAGGAGCTGCAGGAACTTCTGACAAGTAATGATAACTCTTTGAACGTGACAACAGTTTCTTGTATTCTTCACATTTCTGGGTTATGGAGCAAGGTGGCTATACAGAAGCCCTCTCTCACAAAAAACATCCGAGTCAGACTAAATCACCTTAAACTACACATTTTTATAGCAAAATGTGTTGTGGTCTGATAAGAACAATTCCAGATGCTATCAAATTGCATAATTTCAAAAGATATGTTTGTCACAAAGAAAACATATAATCAAAAGAACACCATACCCAAGGTAAAGCATGGTGGTGACAGCAACATACATTAGGGTTGCCTTTCTTCAGTCAGAACTGGGGCTTTTATCAAGCTGGAAGGAAGGATAAAAAGCTTCAAATACCATTTTTTAGTGCAAAGCATGCAGGTGTCTGGTAATAAGCTGAACATTAAAATGAATTTCACCTTTCAGTACAGTAATGACCCAAAGCATGCATCCAAATAAACAAAGGAACAGCTCGACCAAAAAAAGGTCAATGTTTTTGGATGGCCTAGCCAGAGCCCACACCTGAGATCCAACTAAAAATCTGCGGGGCTGTGCACAGGAAATGTCATCACAATTTGACAGCTATAGAAAATTTTTGAAAGAAAGAGTGGTGGGAATATTGCTAAGCCCAGATGTGTCATGCTGATAGACTATCACCCAAAACACTGAGTGGTCAAAAAAATATTACCATATTAAATATAAAATCAAAAAGTACTGGTTTAGGGTTGTGCACACTTACACAACTAGGCTATTGTATATATTTTGTTTTTCCTATTTTTCCGTATTCTGTTTCATAGGACTAGGTGTTTATATTCCTAATTGCATTGCATGATTTATCTTAGTTTAATATTTTTTTGTTTCACAAAACCCTACCATTTTAATACAGGGTGGTAGTCATATTACCTAACCCTAACCCTAACCCTAACCCTATCCACTGTAAATTGTGCTGCTACCCTCATAGACCCAAATCACTACTTGAATCATGTCTTGTTTAAAGACAGAATTGATGGAAGAATCTGCATCACTCAGAATATATTTTTGAACAAGATATTACAGTAATACAGTTTCAAACATGGCCTTAATAGGTTCTTTAATCCTTTTAATGCCACAGAAAAGTAACTTCACATAAATCCACTCTTCCTTTGTAATTTGCCTTCTGGATGTTCACCATCACAGGAGACTTTTAGATGGGGAAACATTATTCTTTCTTAACTTTCTTGTACACATTGAACTCTCTGAGGGGAAACCTATTTCAGTTGTACCTGTTTCTTTTCCTCACAGTGTCTGATTTAAGGCAGAGCATGTAATCGATCGTCCTCAGTTTTCAAACTGTAGAAAGAAACAAGACAGAATCTTCGCTGCAGCAGCATGCATTTTCAACATGCATTTGTACTTTTCTCCACACAGTGGCAAATCTCCATGAATCGGTTTCTTTCAGAAACATTTCGTATTTTATATAGTGCATCCAGAAAATATTCACAGCGCTCCACTTTTTCCACAATATCCTATGTTACAGCCTTATTCCCAAATAGGTTCAATTCATCTTTTACCTCAAAATTCTACACACAATACCGCATAATGACAAAGTGAAACATGTTTGTTTGAAACTTTTGCAAATTTATTAAAAATAAAAAACAAAAATAAAACATTTACACAAGTATTCACAGCGTTTGCCATGACCCTCATAAGTGAACTCAGGTACATCCTGTTTCCACTGATTATCCTTCAGAAAATTCTACAACTTGATTGCAGTTCATCTGTGGTAAATTCAGTTGATTGGTCATCATTTGGAAAAGCACACACCTTTCCATAGGTCTCATAGTTGACAGTGCATGTCAGAGCACAAACCAAGACATGAAGTCGAAGGAATTGTCTGTAGACCCCTGAGACAGGATTGCATTGAGACACAGATCTGGGGAAAGCTACAGAAAAATTGCTACAGTATTGAAGATCCCAATGAGCACAGTGGCCTCCATTATCTGTAAATGGAAGAAGTTTGGAACCACACTCTGACAGAGCTCCGGATCTGTGGAGAGAGGAGAACCTTCCAGAAAGACAACCATTTCTGCAGCACTCCACCAATCAGGCCTGTACGGTAGAGTGGCCAGATGGAAGCCATTCCTCAGTAAAAGGTACATGACAGCCTGCCTGGAGTTTGAAAAAAAAAAAAACACCTGAAAGACTCAACTGAACTGATTGATCAAAGATCGAACTCTTCGGCCTGAATGCCAAGCGTCGTGTCTGGAGGAAACAAGGCACTAGTCATCACCTGGCTAATACCATCCCTGCAGTGAAGCATGGTGATGGCAGCATCATGCTGTGGGATGTTTTTCAGCAGTAGGAATTGGGAAACTAGCCAGGGTCGAGGGAAAGATGAATGCAGCAATGTACAGAGACACCCATGATGATAACCTGTTTTAGAGTGCTATGGACCTTGGACTGGGCTGAAGGTTCATCTTCCAACAGGACAACAACCCTAAGCATGCAGCCAAGATAACAAAGTAGTGGCTTCAGGAAAACTCTGTGAATGTCCTTGCATGGCCCGGCCAGAGCCCAGATTTGAACCCGATTGAACGGCTCTGGAGAGATCTGAAAATGTGCACCGATGCTCCCCATCCAACCTAATGGAACTTGAGAGGTTCTGCAAAGAAGAATGGGGGAAACAGCCCAAAAATAGGTGTTCCAAGCTTGTAGCGTCATACTCAAAAAGACTTGAGGCTGTAATTGCTGACAAATGTGCTTCAACAAAGTATTGAGCAAATGCTGTGAATACTTATGTAAATGTTATTTTATTTTTGTTTTTTTATTTTTAATTAATTTGCAAAAGTTTCAAACAAACTTGTTTCACTTTGTCATTATGGGGTATTGTGTGTAGAATTTTGAGGTTAACGATTAATTGAATCTATTTGGGAATAAGGCTGTAACGTTGGATATTGTCGAAAAAGTGGAGTGCTGTGAATACTTTCTGGATGCACTATATATTCATATGAAACATGTCGTATGATTATAGGCTATATTACAGACCAGCTTGAAATTTCTAAATTCATAAGTTTCTTAAGCATCTGTTGTACAGTGTAGTAATCATGAAAACTTGAGACATTATACTGGTAAGCATATCTGTTCTTCAAAAACAACAGATGCAATTTACTAAGGTTATTTCTCTTGGGCATTTTGTGTTGACAACTCTTCAGAATAGGCATATTTACTTTTGACTAATTTAAAACGTATTTTCACAGTGAATCGTGAGATGTCACTTTCAGCCTGCCTCCCAATCCTACTCTTCCCATTCCCTGCCACTCTGCTCAAATACCGAAACTACAGGCTAACTGCTTTGATTGACAGGCTGCTCAACCCTGGCCATCACTGGGCTCAGTTGCAACAGTCCAATTACTGGACCCAGGCCAACCAGAACCTTAATCCCATGGTTGACTGCTCTGGTACTAACACCTCACAAACGTCACCTCATACCGCAGGCAAAGAACTGATGCAATAGGAGGGACACCTGGAGTCATGGAACAAATCCAAATTATTAGAGAGCACACCTGCCTTAACTAGTGTTGTCAACATATATGGTAGTAAAATTATGCACAATACATGAATGATATTTTCTTTATCTTTATAAAAACAGAATAATGCCAAGTCGTAACCTGAAGTTTTCACTGCTGTAACAGATCGGGAGACTCAAACATATTGTACTGTACTATGCAAAACTCTTAGGTACTTTTTTATTATATCAGTAGAAAATAGCATATTTTCTTTTCCCATGTTACAGAGCTTTTAAGAGAATAACATAATAAGCAATAGACCACCCGGCCCGACTGGAATTTCCCTGCAGAGACATAAGCAAGTGAGTCTGCACTGTGAAAATGTAGTATTTTCTTGATATTCATAGCAATTTTATATTTAAAAAGTTACAGCTTCATAATATTTTTCAAACTTCTATGCTATATAGACTTTCTTTACATACACTCACTGTCCACTTTATTAGGAACACATGTACACCTGATCATTTATGAAGTTCTGAATTTAGCCAGTCATGTAGCAACAGCACAATGCATAAGCTCACACCACACAATTTTTCTTTAACGTTCATACATCATACATCAGAGTGAAGAAAAAATGTGATCTATGTGACTTTAACCATCCCAGAAATCACCCAAACAGGCTCAGACTCACCCAAACTGGAAAATAAAAATCGCCTGGTCTTTTTCCAGTCTTTAGCTTTCCAGTTTCGGTAAGCCTATGTCCATAACAGCCTCAGATTCTTATTCTTGGCTGACAGCAGTGGACCATGATGTGATATTCTGCTGTTGTAGCCCATCCACCTCAAGGTTTGATGTGTTCATTCAGAGATGCTTTTCTGCTCTCCGTGGTTATTTGAGTTACTATAGACTTCCTGTCAGCTCAGACCAGCTTCTTCTCTGATCTCTCTCATCAACGATGTGTTTCAGCCAGGAAACCCGCTGGACAAGGGATTTTATTTTATTTTTTTGCAAAATTCTGCATTACTGTATGCATCAGTGTTTCAGTTTCTGAAACCAGCTCATCTGGTACCAACAACCATACCATGTCATGGTTAAAGTCACAGAGATCACATTTCCCCCCATTCTGATGTATGATGTGAACATTAAATTGAGCTTTTAAACTGCATCTGCATGATTTTACACATTGTGCTGCTGCTATGATTGGCTGATTGCATAACTGGTGTTCCTACTAAAATGGATGGTGAGTGGATGTCTAACAAGCTGGCCAATGGAGTTATACCTTCATTATTTGAAATTTATTAACTGCTATCCATCCCTTGGACTATAGGTTTCAATCATTAGTAAATACATAAATCTTAAACACTGCACGTATTAATGTTTATGAGCTTGTGTTAAAGGATATACTTGTTCTAAACTAGGTATGCTAGACATAGCTAACAAATAATTAACATATTAGAACTGCCTATTTAATCCTGTCTATGCCTACAGTTTGCAGTAGTCCATATTTATGGCAATGCACTCATCTAAACCTTGAGAGGTCATGGACCCCTATCTCTACCCAGGCAAAATTTCCTAAAACAAAGTTTAGTTGTTTTATATTAGGCAGCAGGCACTCTCTCAAATTAAGTTTCATATGTTGTTCTAGATCAGTCATATATAGTATCTAAGCAGTGGTCAGTTGTGCAAAAATCAGTAGGGCCTTCTGAATGATATCCTATTTTGAAATTAAAATTTCTTAAATATAACATGGATGTCACAGTGATGGAGTATTTAATGTTATCATCGCATAGCTCCAGGGTCCTGTGTCCCTGGGCCGAGCCTGAGCTCAGATTACTCAGAAATAATTTTTTAAGTTCTCGCTGTGTGGCATGGGTTTCCTCAGGGTTTCCCCACCTTCTAGAAAAATGCAGGTATGTGAGTTGGCTATGCTAAATTGTGTGAATGTGTATGCATAGTGCCCTGTGATGGACTCCTATCCTATCCAGGGTGTATTTCAACCTTACTTCTAGCATTTCTCTGTAACGTCTGTGACCAGGATAAAGTTATTAAAGGTTATTGAGATGAATTAAGATGAATGAATGTATAAAAGTGACTACATCATCCAAAAATTGTGATCTATACCCAAACATTTGTTCTATCCTTACAAAGGTCTGTGCAATAATGTGATATTTTCTCACATATTTCAGGTTAAATATATCATTTATAGAGGAAGCCCATTGGGATGAGAGGGGTAAAAGCTAAATTCTGAACTCATACAGCAGTAATATTGTTGCTGTGCACATGTGAATTTATTTATGCATGCATGCGTGTGTGTGTGTGTGTGTGTATAATAGACACTGAGTCACCTGAGCCAGACTGTCACCAGTCTGACAGTAAATCTGGCCATTCACATGCATATAAATGCAAGGTCCATTCTTGATCTTTTACCCACTCCTCCGCCTCAAAACCCCATGGGATTCTCTTGTCAAACTATTGAAGTCTACTGCATCAGCAAAGTTGTTGTGTAGCATGCAATTTCCTTTAACAGACAAAGCAAAGCAGTCCCATGCTTTTGTCTGGGGTGCTTCTGGTTAGCTGGGGGCTATTTTGATATGATGTGACTAGATGCTGCCAGTGTATGAAGAGTAATAACTGTTGCCACTGTTTTTACCGTGATCATTTGGCTCTTTCACTTCCTCCTCACCATTGCATCCTAGAAGGCATAGGTGCCTGCCTTTCAATTCAATTTTATTTGTACGGCGCTTTTAACAACAGAACATTGTCGCAAAGCAGCTTTACAATACATAATGTCCAATTAAGACTTATTAATCAATAAACATATCCATAAGTGCATATATATAAATACATAGATATATCCCTATCCCTAATGAGCAAGCCTGTGGCGATGGTGGCAAGGAAAAACTCCCTCAGACGACAAGAGGAAGAAACAGGGGCGGCGCTACGGGCAGGGTGGGTGGGGCAACCACCCCTGGGGCAAGGGCCCTCCCCTGTATCGTAGAGGGCCCTCTCCCCAGCCATAAAAGGCCCCTCCCAAAAACACCGATTGCACCTCCCCATCCGTCTGTCCGTCCGTAATGACAGTTTTGGAATGACGCCACAACCCTACAAATATTTTTTCCCCCCGGGGCCTTGGGTGCAGTTGTTCCACCACTGGGAGTAAACCTTGAGAGGAACCAAACTCAAAAGGGAACCATCCTCATTTGGGTGACAGCTAGTGCCATTATAACAACCCACATCTACATTCATGTGTTGTGTGGTCAGTTTAGTTGTAGAACAGCAGTTCACTGTGGTTTAAGAATAGTCTGTTCAGCTTCAGCTGATCACCAACGGAGCCTCAAGCACAAGATGATCCATGACAATCCAAGTCACGGCCACCACAGAAGATCTGTCCATGCCGGCAGCAAGCCTTTACTTGTGGAGGTTTGGGAAGTCATCACCAGTTCTACTACTGCCACTCTGCACTACTGGGAAGGTCAGTAGTAGTAATGAAAATTTTCAGCTGTCCTGGAAAGTAGTAGTTGCAAGATGAGTATAGTGGCTGGAGGTGTGGTATAATCTCAAAGATGATTCATCAAATAAATCAGTTCTGAATAATCAAATAGGCCTTGATGAACCAATGATACCACTCAGATACAACCTAAAACATATTTGATTATACTGTGATGCCAATTACTGTATTTTGATTTATTAATACTATTTGACATCATCTTTAGTAAGTACCATTCATCAGATCATACAAACAGATTCACTTGCTATAAACATTGTTGGTGGGGTGCTAATTATTTTCATAATTACCTTGATTGACTGAGAAAGCTCTTTCTGGATTTTACGTATATACAAAGTAAGACTTTACCTTTATACAGAAAGCATAAGTACACATGTATGTTGTTATTTCACTGCTGTTCTTGCTTGTTGACACTGAGCTCCTTATTACATGTTTTCTATTAAATTAGTAGCCATGGTGGGCCTAGAGGAATAGATCCCTCTGACCACAGGACATCACAATGCTTGTTTGAAATTGAAATAGAGCCAGTCACTATGACTGAGTGCCAGTAGAAGATGCATGGGGACAAGCTACATTGGGTTCAAGTCAACTCACAGAAAGAACCATTTTTTTTCTTTTAGGGTAGACAACATAAAAGAACATGTCTTTAGAATAATGAAAAATTGCCTCAACATTAACAAAAAAGGTAATGATCCCATGTTTAATATTTGGTTGCAGGCAGTTTCTATGTTTGTGAAGCTAAAGATGTACCATTTTGCTTTACAAACTCAGGCAGGAAGATTTAAACTGATTTGTACCAACAGCAGCTAAACATGGCCAAAGGTTTGTGGACATCTGATCATCATACTCATACATATGTGAGCCTTCCCCAAACTCTTGCCACCAAGTTTTGAAGCACACAATTGTACAGGGTGTAACACTGTAAGTTCATTAGGTTGCCCAAATCTGTACCAGTATTATAATGCGCCTGTGCACAAGCAAGCAAGGTTCATGAAGACTTGGTTTGTTGTGAAATGTTGCTGTGGCAATGCACACAGCCCTGAATACCTTTGGGATGAACTGGACTGCCAACTGTGCACCAGGCCTCCTCTCTCAACATCAGTGCCCAATCTCACTAATGCCCTTGTGGTTGAATGGGCAAAATCAAATACCACATTCCAAAATCTAGTGGAAAGCCTTCCCAAGAAAAATGAGGCCTAATTCTGGAATGGGATGTTCAAAAAGCAAATATGGGTGTGATGGTCTCATGTCTACAATCTAGTAATCTACGGCAGCATTTTACCCAGTTTCTCCTCTTCTAGGTCTGATTAAGTACACCACATCAGCTTGTGTCTTGGGATTGTTAAAGAGCAAAATCCAATACCTAAATCCTCATAAATCTACATTGTTTTAGGTTTGAGGCCCTTTAACATTCTAAAAAAAAAGAACAGCATTACAGCTTTGATTCATGGGTGAAGAGTGACTTCTGAGTATGAATTAAGTGATGAGTAATGGCAGGTTTGGTTGAAGGAGTGGGGGCTGCTTTTAGAACACCACCATCAAGTGGTCATTGTCTGTAAATGTGCGTAATTTATGCCTGGCACCAAAGTGCACATTCTCGTCAGGAGGACATGAAGGCATCTTCCAACTGACTATGCTTCAGTACATATCCTTCCTTTCAACATTTATGCATGTAACATGTATGTAACACCTGTTAAGGATATGCAGAAAAATTGTCACAGAAATATTATTTGTACTGCTTTTTAGGTCTAATTTTGACATTTATGAGAAACATACAGTACATTATTTAGTGTTTTTATATGAACGAAAGTTATATACTGTTTTGGCAAGCAGACTCTGGTTTGGTAATTTTCTTTGACATCACACATCCATGAAAAATGACGGAATGTGTAATGGAACTCGGTCCTGTAGATCGTGCTGCTTGTTTATTCTGCACCATAGCAGCAACCATGATATAATCAGACCAATAAGTCATGGCTGGTCACTTTACAGAGATGTCATTTCAACAAGCTTGACAGATAATTAATCATGTTTACATAAGTAGGACCAGGACCAACGGCTAGAATTATAGCTACAAAAGTGTGCATCACAAATACAAGTAGAAATTTCACAACTTATGAATCTATGTTAAGAAACTATAGAATCTCAGCCATATTACATATTTAATTGCTAATACTGCTGCAGTGACAGACAGCTTCATTGTTTGCTTTGAGGGCAACTAGAGAGTTTTAAAATTATTGGTACCTGTATGAATTATTAGAAGTATATTAAAGGTCACAGTACATGAAACATTTTAATGTCATATCTGAATCTGTTGTGTATGTTTGGGTCATCAAGGCACTAAATCTTTAAACAAAGCATACATGCAAGGGCTGCTAGAAAGAAAAAAAAAACGTCACTAGCAATAAGTTGTCTCATGAATTTTGGCTTTAGAATGAATACAAATAAAGGAATGTCATGGACGCCTTAAACAATAGTTTTCTGGTAACAATGGCCTTTTATGAAGATCCATTCTAATTATCAAAAGGATCTCTGGGACAAAAGAACTTGACAATGTCTTGATGGTTGAAATTGAAATAAAAAACAAAATAGCACAATTTTGTAATGATCAGTTACAATATAGACCCATCCAGATCTCCAGTGTTCCTGGGAAAGTTTCTCCTTCCTTTGTAGACCTGACCAGTGTAAAGAAATTACTAAGGAATCCATCCTTTCTTTTGGCTGCTCCAATTAAGGGACACAGCAGTTCAGTTGGCACAGTGTGATGATCTCTGGTTGGGGATAGTGCAGACAGACTCTTACAGACAAAGGGGATACATGGATTCTTTATTGTGACTTTTCAGCTCTACACAAATAACACAGACACCAACAGCATTTCTGCTCCTCTCCCATCACCGCTCACTGCAAGGTATAAAACCACACAGGTTAATTACCGCCAGGTGTTGTCACTTGCCACTTACCTCCATGATTCCGCTCCCCCGCCACTAGGCAGCGCTCGGCCATGCCCGTGCCACCACACACAGGTTTTACGCTTTCCTGACGTGACCCTCCCCAAAGTATCTAGGCTTAGGACTGGCACTAAGACTACGCTGACTTGTGCAGCCCTAGCAACTAGAGTCATGGCATCACTGGGATTTGAACTTGCGATATTCCGAATGAATTTTGTACAACCCGAATTCCAGAAAAGTTGGGACGTTCTTTAAAGTTGAATAAAATGAAAACTAAAAGACTTTCAGATCACACAAGCCAATATTTTATTCACAACAGAACATAGATAACATAAATGTTAAAACTGAGAAATTGTACACCTTTATCCACTAAATGAGCACATTTCAAATTTGATGCCTGCTACAGGTCCCAAAAAAG